>OZ023241.1:3011515-3469395 GCA_964006365.1 Trididemnum miniatum
GCATTTAAGTCTAGCGCGGAGAATGAAATGAACAGAGAATAAAAATACGTCAGTGAATTCTTGACAAAATTTAGTCCTGGCGCTAAAGAACCTTAGTAGTTATAAAGCGCCATAAAATCACACAACAACAACAACAGCAATCACAGAAAAGAAATTAAATCATTTAGCTTGGGTTCGATTCTAAGGGCTTGAAATCGCCGGATAAAATTCACATTTAAAGCAGCGATTACAGTGCTAAACAATCTGCAAAAGAATTAAAGGGCGTAATATTTTACTCAGACTTTGCTCAGTGTATTGCAGATAAATCAACTGAATTCAATGAAGGAACGACTTGTTGATAAGTTGAAACTTCCAAGTGGAAACTTGATACATACTTATTACAACTTAAAATAAAAACTTGTAGCAACTAATGGCAACTTTTAGCAATTTAAACAGCAAAGCAACTGATAAACTGATAAATTAAACAGCAAAGCAACAAAGCAACTGATAAACGTCAAATCTGACCCCAAGAAAATAAAAACCACTAATAACTTATGTTAGTCTTAAAATTTATGTTAATCGCTTGAAGAATAAGCTATTTCAAGGTTTTTCACATGAAATATTCTTTGATTTTATGATTCTTCATGATATTATACAGTATAATATTTCTGCAGCACACACTCAAAAGTCAATTGGGGTCAAATCTGATCCCAAGAAAATAAAAACTACTATTAACTATGTTAGTCGTAAAGTTTGTGCTAAATCGCTGTAAGAATTCCTACTGTAAATCAATCTCTTTCAAGGTTTATCATATCAAATATTCTCTGATTTTATATTTTTTTATTATGATATTATGTGATATTTCTGCAGCACATATCTAAAAGTCAATTGGGGTCAAATTTGACACCATGGAAAATGACTAATGTTTCTCAACCTTAGCTTGATTGTTCAACGTTAGCTCAATAACGAGAATGGGCTCCCGTAGTGGCTTTGTGTTTCTCAACCTCTACTTATGTGGTTATGTCCATTTACCGTCATTCTTACTGAAAAACCAATTGGGGTCAAATTTAACTCCAAACGACTCTATGCGAATGAAATGTGATTACCGTATGAGGGCTAACTAAGGTTGCTCGCAGTAAATAAAAGTGCTGCGACTACTTCCACGAAAATTTTGATAGTCGTCACACAGCTCAGATGACCGAGTGGTAAGCGCGTCCGCCTCTGGAGCTGTAGACTCTCGTTTGATTCCGAGTCGGGTCAAACTAATGACTTTAAAACTGCTATTCACAGCTTCCCTGCTTGACGCTCAGCATTGAAGGGGCCGTGTGAGAACAAGCCGGCAAGTTTACTTGCTGTGCCGTTGAGAAAGGCATTGAGCAGGATGCCCCCATCTTGGTGTGGTAGACAGATGGCTGGCATTCCTGGCAACTCCTAAGCGAGCTCGTATAGTAGACAGGCAGAAATAGCTTTTACCCGGAAAAAATTAGTAACAAGTTGAAGTTTGGTATGATGACCCAGGACTGTGTCCTGAACCACCATAAAAAATATCCATGTTTTGGATGTGAGACTTCCCCGAAATCCGTGTTTGAAATACGTAACGTACTGCCACCAAGTGGCAGCTAGCGTTCATCGTCTAGCGCCTTAGCTGTAAGTTGTATACGAATGAAATTTTGCATACTACTTGAGCTTTAACTGCTATTGGCAAAAAAATATTTTCAAGTTGTGACGTCATCATTTATGACGTCATTAACATGAATTTTGGAAATTTTGATCAAAATTACGTCATTGGTACCGGCAGTTCAAAATTTGCTCGTGAGAAAACAACAAGCGAACAACAGTTGGATCATGTCAAGTCGAAGTGATGACGTCACAAACGCTGTTGGTGTCGTCTTTCGTCAGTTTTAATGCAAATTTGCAAACTGGAATTGTAACAATTTGAGACAGCAGTTCGCTTTTAACTTGAAGAAGTTATTATCAAAAAATACTCTTGAATGTAAAATGCGATACAGTTACAAATGCATGGAAAGAGTACTCACAACTCAATCAAACGGAAATTATTACTATAACTGCATCTTACTACCATATTGTTACTGCAATATTGGTACTGCGAACACCAATATCGGTATAATAAAAGTCAAATTAGTTATATCAGTTCTTCAGTTCAATTGAATCAGCCGGCGTGGTCTTCTTTTGATATCATACGTACGACTTAAAGCAGAGGGTCAGTGTTAATTTCTTGATATTTCATTTGCACCTTGAGTATACTTCCTTTTATTTTGCAATATCGGTAGGCTTATATTGCAAATCAGTGCATTTACAAAACATAACAAACAAAAACGTGGCGAAAACAAAGCGTTTTGCTCAGAGAAACAATGTGTGTATGTCGATGTTTATTTCCTCTCTGATTCAAATAAATCGTAATGAAACAACGATGACGTCATAAAAATCCATGACGTCATCATAAGGGGTTTCACGGACCTTGTATTATTCAGGCATATTGAAGGCCCACTAGCCATACAAAAATGCCTGAACACAGCGAAAAAGAATGTCAACAACAACAATATATAAGTTTATTCGAGCTATTCCGCATCTTATTTTATATTTTTTGATATACAGGACAGCAAGTGCAGGTTGATTAAATCTGATATATGCAAAAATACAAGAAATTCAGTAGTCCAGACATAATTATTCGCAATAAAAAGTAGGCCTCTAACGATGTGGATTAGGACAACTCTCCGCCAGCATTGAACTGTTTCATTTGTGCTGGACCGGACACACCCGCTTAGTGGCTCCGACCATGGACTTCTAAATGGTAGAACCTGGACTGGAAACCGGTGGACAACATGAGGCCAACATCAAAAACAATGCGTGTCGGTATCTTGCTAAATTCGCACGCACGCACATGCGCAATAACAATTGTTTTACACGCGTTATCAAATGCACATACACGGACAAGCGCGCAAGTTTTCACTTTCGCACCTCCGTTTGTCAAATGCGATTTCGCTATCACGCAGCTCAGTTTTCGCTATTACGCAGCTAGGTTTCTTGGCCTCACTTTGTCCTGTGGTGCTTTCAGTTTCCAGTCCAGGTTCTACTATTTAGAAGTCCATGAACGAACTATAAAATTAAGAGACGAAAATGTGTATTCTAATTGATTCCTTCGACTTTCTTGACACCTTCGCAGCTGCTGTTGCTGCCTTCGAGAAAGTAAAAAACAACGATAAAATAGTTGAAAATGAAATAATTGAAACGCAGTGGACATCCTAGCATTTGATAAATTATTTTTCTCGACATTGAAGTCCAACTCACCAAAAAAAAAAGGACTCGAGTCCAAACCAAAAATTACGAGTCCAGGTCTGAGTCCTCAAAATCTGGATTCGAGTTCTACCCAACACTGGATAAGAACGGCTATTCTTGACGGAAAAGCGTTCCTGCAACCGGTAGAGTCGGATACGGGTTGAACTGATCTGTACTAACAGAACAGCGAAAATCGTTTGAAGTCCCGCTAACAAGCTTACTCACAGCTGGGAGTTGTCGCCGCAAAAAGCGTCTGACGACCGATTGCATTCATCGCAGCTATGGTTTGGTTGCTTACGAAGCCCAAAATTTTGTGAAAAACAAACCTATTTACCACATTCTTTTAACTGGATATTATCTCGCTTCGCTAGTGTTCTGTAGGCAAATCGCATGAACTGGTTCAATTCTTAAGCAAATAGCAAATGTTGTATTTTATAATAAAAATTTGAAACTTATTGCAATTAACGCGGATATAAGGCGATCTGGCTCACCCCGATAATGTGTGCAGCTAATGCTTGTTTTGCTATATCTACTGTATGACAAAAAGATTGTTCACTATTCTTCATATATGCGCTACCTGTAATCCAAAATCAACCAATAGACAATAGATATCTATAGAATCCCATTAAATACGAACACTAATAATGCACCTCGCATAGCGTCTCATACGAATGCAATAACAACTCTTGAATTGGGGGTGTTCTCGAACGACCTGCCTCTTAGGCATTGACAGCCCAGTCAAACTGCTTTCGAGACTCTTTGCTCTTTACGCGCTTATCACGAAAGTCGCGTGATACTTTTCGATTTGTCTGAGATAGCTCATAGGAACCATATCGGACACGAAGAAGTCAGACAAAAAAGTTTTGTCCGACTTATTTTGTGCTTGTATTTTGGTCCGACTTCGCATACATTTTGTCGGATATATAAGTCGGAAATATCCGACTTGTTTTGCGCGTGTTTTTTGGTCCGACTTAACGCATTATTTGTCCGATATCTAAGTCGAAAATATCTGACATATCTTGCGCGTGTTTTTTGGTCCGACTTAGAGAACAATTTGTCTGATATATAAGTCGGATATTTCCGATATATACTGTATATTGGACAAATGATGGTCTAAATAAGCTCAAAAAACATGGGTTACAAAATAGTTTTTTTTTTCAAACGGCTTGTGGCGCACCGTTTGGAAAAATACTATTTTGTCCGACTTATTTTGCACGTGTATTTTGGTCCGACTTAGCATACATTTTGTCGGATATATAAGTAGGATATTTCCGATATGTATATCGGACAAATTTTGGTCTAAATAAGCTCAAAAAACATGGGTCACAAAACAAATAGTTTTTTTCCAAACGGCGCCCCATATCAATGACACTATGCAATACTATATAGCCTACCAAAACGAAAATCGATAACACGTTGATGAACTGCGACAAAATAGTTCAGTTAATCAGTTGATAACTACCGTTATAAAATACAAAATTCCAGAAACTAGGCTATATTTTTGCTTTGCGTAAACATTTTGCGAACTCAATCTACTTGATAATGATTATGTTCAATCAAATGACAATGATTGTTTCAAAAATATGGTAAACGCTTTTTCGAAAAAAAATGCTAGAAAGGCGAAAAGTCATTGCTCAAAATTGCTTGTAAGCGAGAATAGCGTTTGTCTAAAAAGTTCGCTTTTTGCCCATTGTTCCACTAACGAAACACGCTGATAACTACTATAACAAGATACAAAATCGCTGCAAAAGCGTGTTAGTTGGAACCATAAAAAACAGAAAAAAAAGTGTTATTTTATTACGGAAGTTTGCTACAGTTCTTCTTACACAGTGGGATAGCAATTTTACAGCTGAAATTGGCATCCGACTATGTCAAAATCGCAAATCGGTGGCAGTAGTTGCAATTAATTTTTTTCGCAAACGTTTGATGTTGATAGAAGACAGTGTTAACACTTTATTAAACAAAAATATATTTTGATAAAAGAAACAATGGTAGTGAAATAAACTTACATTGAAACCATACTTGTACGTATTGCTTGAATACCAAAAACTTTAAAACAAAAATATGTTCCATTCGTGAAACTATGGGCAAAAAAAGGTTAAATTCTTATCCCTCTTAAAATTTTCGTAGATTCGTCCCTTTTTGTAAACAAAATGCTTGCACCTCATTTTGGGACTGAATTTGAAGCAAAATCAAGTCCCTCGAAATCGAGAAAGAAAATGTCGTTCACAATTCTAGATCAGCACTCAGATGCTATGATTACAATTTCTGGCATAACTTGATCTGGAACGGTGTAAAATGGTTTTTATGTAATTCTTTAAACAGGACGTTGAAACAACGTACATTCTGCTGATGATGACAGCTGAGCCTATATTGCTGAAACGTCCAGTTTCAAGAATTACTGTGGCTTTAATTTTTCTCCATAAGCTATTTTCGTTTCATATTTATAGCATTCCGAAGTTTTTGTTCGTTTCTCTGCTCAGTTGTTTGGTTTATAGCAATGCAATATGACGAAATGATACTGTTTCGTTGCAGGTTCAAACGCGCAAGTCACACTTGGAAGGGTAAGACACATGGATTGATATGTTTAGTTAAATTTCGTTTCTTTCTTTTGTTTACAAATTTTATTTCAATAATAATATATGAGATGTTTCCATAGCGCTTCTTCCGGACGGAAATTCAGATCAAAAGCGCTAGAAAAAGCAACAAAAAACGTAACAGTGGAAACAATAGAATTAAATACCGGTACAATAGAAATGAATATGAAGTTTGCGCAGACAAAAAAACTATTATGCTATGATAGGTTTGAAAAAAAATGGTCACCGGTATTCATTTACAATATTTAAATTGACAAGAGTGGTTACAGTAAACCAAACACTAAATGTAGAGAGGCAAATGTAATGATATCCAAGATAACAGTGAAATTTTCTTTCAGATACCGTTGGATTATGATGGGGAAAGAAGATTCAATTTGACTATTGAAGGAGAAGACACAGTTACCGGGAACACGATATTTCGCGAGAACACAATTGACTTTACTTACGAATCAAAGGCATTGTCGATATTCATTCAAAGCGATAAAGCGATTTATCAACCTGGGGAAAAAAGTAAGAAATCCAAAGTCTCTCAACATAACATGAAATAGATGGAAACAAACTACTGAAAAAATAACATTTTGTCAAAAAATGTAGTTCTTAAAAGATTCCCAAGGATGTAGTTATTAAAAGTTAAAACTTCTAATCACCTTCCAATCAAATTTCAAAACAAATCTTCATTATATGCGGGTGGTATTACGACGAAGCGTGTAACGAGCGGCGGGATCCATCTCTGCAGCTCAGCGCTGGATAACTCAGCTCTGAAGACACATCGCAGCTGTGGCTGGCTGTTGGCGACATGGTATCCGACTTGACCGACCCAGGAATCGAACCCTAGACCACTCGCATTGTTAGCGGTGCCTTTAAACACTGCGCCAGCAGGCTGACTTATTTGCTTGTAATTGACCGTTATTGTTTTTTGCAGTCCAATTTCGAGCAATTTGCCTCAACCCTGAGCTTAAACCTTTGAGCGGATCAGTTGATTACCAAGTTCAAGATCCAAATGACAACATTGTTTTACTTTCTCCAAACACAACACTGAGTAATGGAGTAGCTGGAGGGGAACTGCAACTGACTAGAGAGTCTGCTCAAGGGGATTGGAAAATAACGTTCACATATCAAGTACGTCCAGTTTGGTGTGAGCTGTAAAAAACAACTTTTGCGAAGTTTGAATCTGTTTTCTTTTCAAAGTCTCGTCAGGGCATGTTTCTAATTGTTCAATCTCAATAAACTTTTGAATGTTGTTACAGAACTTTATGGAATCTATCAAGGTAGCAGTTCAAATATACAGACTGCCCAGATTTGAGGTCGAAATTACTGCTCCATCATTTTTTCACGCCGGATCTACTGGAGTGACCATAAATTTGAAAGCAACGTAAGTTTCACGTGCTTGGCAAAGTTTTAACAGTTCTTCAACGGTTTTTCTATCAACGGAAAGCTGACCACCACTAATTGTTTACTTTTAATATTCAAAACTGCTGCTTCAAAAGCTGTGCTAACCAAACAAAGCTCATAATCGTGATAATAATGAAATCAACATTTTCAAAGATAAAAACTGAAGTGGACTAGTCAAGTTTTAAGAAACATTGCCTTTTCTTTAAAAAACGATCTATTTGATTGGCCAAGCCACCTTGAATAGCACTGTCTATTGGTCAACAATAACAGGAGGAATTGTCATAATACAGTTACACCTTCGGTCAACCGGTTGATGGTTCAGCGATGCTGAGGATTCAACAACCTAGAAGATTTTTCTTCGGCGGTGATTCCCCACCAAACGTCATCAGAAGATCTCTCTTTGTAAGTTGAGTTTTTTAAAGTAGTATGACTTCTTCTCAGTGGCATAGCCAGGGAAAGTAGCATTAGTCACAGCCTCTCTCTTTTTGACCCAGCCCAATCCGAAGGATGCTTAAACCGTTCCTACAGAGTACCGTGATCTTTGACCTTTCGTAATCCCCCCCCCTAGCTATTTACGCCTTTCCGTCGTCTGTTCAGCCAAACAAGCGTTTAATTTTGTTTAGTATTTCAAAAAAGTAAAATGACTGAAGCTATATTTGTCGTTTGATTTTAGCCATACGATGGAGACGAAGATATCTTTATCCCAATAAGCGAACTGATGAGGTCTTTGAACTGGAACGGAAGATTCACTCAAGAATTTGAAATTTATGCTGAAGTGACAGAAGCTCTCACTGAAACAACATTTAACGACACTGCCACGCTTTCAGCTCATCGATTCAACATCAAGGTTGAGACTCTTCAAAAACCTGAAGTTATTAAACCGGGTCTTGTCTATCAAGCGTTGGTGAGTACGAAAGTGTTCTTCTGCAGAAATAAAACTAAGATAATCTACGTCAATGACAACAATATACTTACTGTGGAACAGTTCTGTTTGGACTATTAACCCGCATCATCAACCAGGTACAGTACAATCATTCTTCTGAATGATCGAACTTATTTAGCTCAACCTTTCCTCAAGATTTAAGTACCGGTACCCAAAAAAGATTAATTTTTGTGGTACGTACATAGGCATCT
Organism: Trididemnum miniatum; assembly: GCA_964006365.1. Classification (NCBI taxonomy): domain Eukaryota; kingdom Metazoa; phylum Chordata; class Ascidiacea; order Aplousobranchia; family Didemnidae; genus Trididemnum; species Trididemnum miniatum. The sequence continues at coordinate 3,019,915 of OZ023241.1, forward strand.
GCTCCATAAATCGATTTTAGTTGAAGAATTTTTTGGTAGCTCAAAAAAAAGTATATGAGATAAATTTTCGTTAACATCCTAATTTTTATAGATTCGCGTTGTGGAACAAGACGGAGAGAAACTAATGGATACGGACAGGCAACAGAATAATCTCATTGTTGTAGCGGAATACAAGTAGGTTTGATATTTTCTAATGTCAATTTGTTAAAACAAACAGCTGCTGAAAACTTTACGATAAATAATCAGTGACACTCTGAAACAAAATTTTTTCCAAGAACGTAAAGCAATTGTTTTGTTCGAACGTCAGCAAGGGAAAAGCTACAGATAATAATTTTTAAGTCTTATTGTAGTAGCGAAATGGTCTACTGTCAATTTGTTACAATTTATGATAGTTAGTGACACTCTTCAACCAAATTTTCTCTAAGAACTAAAGCAATTGCTTGACACCGAACGTCTTTAACCTAAAAGCTTATAATACTTACCTATAAATTGACGCAGAGAATATTGTCAACATCTCTGACATTTTTTTAGCTACCCATTTCCAACTCGTCCCATTCCTCTACCGGGTCCAATTTTTCCTTTACCAGTTCGTCCATTGATTGTTGATCCTTTGAATGATGGAGAGCCGGAAGCTGAGGACATTATCTCTCCCGGTGATGATGAAGTGGGTGATGATGATGAGGATGATGAAGATGAAGAGCTTGTTTTACCAACTCCTCCACCCCCACCCCCTACGAACACCTATGTTTTAGAAATTCCACCTAGTGGAATTGTTCCCTTGAGTATTCCAGCCAGAAATGACAACTTTACTTCAGTTTCATTCAGGGTAAGTTCATATTTTTGTCGAGTGAATCAAAAATTTTGAAAAGTTTTGACACAAAAATATAAGAAATGGTGCGTCAAATTGTGACTTCAAAATAAAAAAAATATATATATACAGAAAATAAATTGCAAATCCATTTGTTTCGTAAATCGCAGAATATAAAGATTTATGTACTCTGGAATTCATCTGTGTGAGTGGAATTTATATTTTGAAAAAAAAAACATATGACTTTCTAACACATTTACATCAAATTTTGAAGTAATGTATGTACGAACACATGCAAATTAAACAACAACCTAGTCAAACAGCAAATTTGCATTTATGTATTTACTACATAAGTATAATAATTATGAACGAATTGGGTCCTGGTCTGGATGTGACCACCACAGAATTCATCGATATACTAGCAGTAACAACCAAATATCTATGAAGGCTTACACAAACACGACCGCGTCAGATCGAGGTTCGTATCAATACTGGTCCGCGGACCGAGCGGAATCTCCTTCAAACTCATTCATACAAGTTAGTGCAGTTGGAGACGCAGCAGAAGGTGAAGTGGAAGTTGGCGATGATATTGAAGTTGTGATAAGAACGACTGAAGTGGTTCCGCAAGTTCGAGTTGTGGTAAGTTTAAGGTTCTATATTCTTGGTATTTTTATGCAATGAATTACAAGATTTATTGCTATTTATCGTAAATTCATGTCTTTAATCTTTGCAACTCAACTGACATTTGAAATTAGTTGGTTATTATGTTTGTGAAATCTAACAGAACCACTCAAAATCGATTGGAAATGCATGCTCACTTTATTAATTCGGTAACTGTGTTTTGGAATTGGTTACCCCACGAAGAAATCAGGTTATAATGTTGTGGTTTTAGATATTATCCCGTGGACTGGTAGTTGATGATGTTGTCCATGTAGTTCCTAGTCCAACATCGATGGAAAGCAATTATGCGTTCACGGTGACGTCAGAAATGACTCCTTCTGTCCAAATTGTGGCTTCTTACATAGGTGAAAACGATGAGGTCATTGCTGATGTCATTACCATCAATACTGCTGTGGCTTTTGAAAATCAAGTGAGTGTTACACCGCAAAAAATATTTGTAAAAGTTGGAAGTGAATTTAACACGTCCAAGCTGAAAAATATTCTATTTCATTACACAACTTTCACATCTTCTTTGTTTGTACAGGTGAACATCACCAGTCCTGTGACTTCTGTTGATGCAGGAACAGACGTTATGATTCGTGTGGACACATCCGCATCCGGATCATACGTTGGAATCCGTGCTGTCGATCAAAGTGTTCTACTTCTCAGATCCGGAACTGACATTACAAAAGAAAAAGTAGGTCGCCCGCGAAATGTTTACTCAATCTCAAGTACTAATTAATAGAACGATTGGAAGAACGCGTGAGCAAAATAACCGTTTTTTAATAAAAACTTATTATACCACAAATCAAATAAAAAAGCCCCCTCCCCCCCGGTTAGCGTAATGGTTAAAGACATCGCTATCTGCGCGTCAGGTCTGGATTCGATTCCCGGGCTGGTCACATCGCACACGGTGTAGCCAACGGCTCGCCACCGCTGTATGATTTCTCCGGAGTTGTGTAGCCATACGCTAAGCTGCGGGGAGGGCTCGCCACCCGTTACACGCTCCGGCGTAATACCGCGAGTACAACAAAGATTCAATTTTAGAATTTGATATTGGAACAAAGCATGACGTAAGCAATCCTTCACCGTTTCAACTAGTTGAACCCAATAACATTCACGAGGGGAGGTTTTGAAATAAATTTATTTTGTTGTAGGTCGTATCTGATTTGGAGAAGTTCTCGGCGAATTCCGGAAGATTGGAACCAGGTCCCTTCTTTTTCTTCCGATTTCCTTTCTATTCAGGAGCCAGCACCGCAGCGGAAGTGTTCAGAGTAAGATTATCTTAAAATATATTTTACACCACAGAAAAGAGGAAAGAATCTTTAACTACGTGGAAGTATCTCAAGGACCTGTGCAGTGATGTAGTTAGGCTACCGGTACTTAGTTATGGGTTGGAATTTATGTGCTTTTTCACTGGGCATCGTTGTTTGTGGTTGGACGCCTGCTGATAAAAGAGAACAACCTAGAAAGGAAATGAAGTTCCAATGTTTAGGATGAGCAATATTACTAAGAGTCCCTACAGTATGGAATTAGTCCAGCCTGCTTGGTTGTGCGCAGCGAGGCTGACGAATCTCATTTCTACTTTCTGACGAATCATGGCGACTACAAGCAGGAAAATATCAACAAGAAATAAATACAGTCAGTTGGTCGAAAAAAAAACAAAAACGCTTTTCAAAAGTTAAGCCCAAAAGGTCCAAGTAACTAAACTCTACAGAGAATTTACGATTTCAAGGTGAAAATTCTGCAAAATATAAAAAATATCACATTATCACGTGTACGATTTACCAGCAAGCTATAGGCTCAGTTGCGCTACGTGAAGTACCAAAGAAATAGTCCTATAAAAACACTTTTCCTGGGCTGGTGCAAAATAATTCTTCTCCGGTTGCTTGTTAGGGAAAATCTCCAGCTAGTTTTTGTGATTGAAATCTTAAGAAGAAAACTTATCGTTAGGTTTCGTTTAACTTTGTTTTTTATTGTAGCAAGCTGGGATGATTGTGCTTACCAACGGATTGATACCACAACAGAGAATAGGTGCGAAAAGTTGCTTACTCAAAACAAAATGAATATGGGTCGAAAGTAGCTGAAGGAGGAAAAACTGCCTCTGTAATTCTTAAAACTAGACCCTTCGACAGCGTAGATTCATTTGTCATCATTAGCAGTGTAACCAAGACAGAACAAAACTGAAAGTGCTAAAATTATTTGATGTGTCGTCACAAAACTGAGAGTAGCTTTCGGTGTTATTTTGCCTTGGTTACACTGCTGATGATGACAGCTAAATCTATGTTGTCAAAACGTCCAGTTTTGTGATTTACTGTGGTTCTATTTTTGCTCCTTAAGCTTCATTTAAATATTTGTCCCACATTTATTGTATTTCATTATTTAAGGTTGTTTAATTATAGAAATTGCGCTCTACTTGTGATGCTCTGTTTTACAGTATTGATGTCTTGCAATTTCACTGATCACTATGCAGCTTTTTGTAAAGCGATCAAATAGTTCCATCAGAGCTCTTTGGTTCCACTCTGACTAACACATTGCTGACGATGACAGTGAATTTGTAATGTCGAAACGTCCAGCTACATAGAATAAGTTCGGCAAATTTTTTTCTGAAGCTGTTTTTTCTTATACATTTTGCTTCCAAAAGCTAAAATCTTGGCTCTCTAATCCCGGGCTCCTGATAATGCTGCTTGGTATCTAGATGTTGTGACACGACATACATCATTAATTGAGTGATTAGCTAAGAAAAGTGCGCAAAGCTCAGCTAATATAGTGATTTTTATCAAATTTAAAATAAACAGATCGGTTTCCACCTTTTTTGCCGTTTGCCGCTTTCGGCGGAGCTGAAGATGCAGATCTGGAACTTGAGGCTGCTCGTGGACCACCTGCTCCTGGTCGGGCTGCAGGAGAAACTTCCGGTCCAAATGCTCCCAGAGTCCGCTCGTTCTTCCCGGAAACATGGATTTGGACAGATGGAGTAACAGGGTACGTAACACTTTGTCCAGCAAGATGATATAATTCCACCAACAGTATCACGCCGATAAGGTCCAAAATTTGAAACCAACAACCACTATTGACGCCGGAGGTCTGCGGCTCAATTCCTGGGCCGATCAAATCTGACACAGTGTCGCCAACGGCTTGCTACCACATCAATGTTTCTTCGGAGTCGTGCTGTCCAGGCGCTGAGCCACGTAGATGTGCTCCGCCATACATTACACGCTTCGGCGTAATACTGCGAGTATGAAGAAGATTTGTTGATGTTTAACAGAAATGACGGCTCGTACACGATTAATACGACGTCACCAGATACGATTACGTCATGGATTATAAGTGCATTCTCTGTATCCGATCAGGTTGGACTTGGTATTGCTGACACATACAAGGTACGTAAGATTACAATAAAGCATTAATTGTTTTGCAATAATGCGTGCATTGTAACGCAATAACGCTTTTCATGTTACGCAATAATGCGCTATTTATTACGCTATAACGCCCTAAAAATCCGCCAGTTTTAGTTGTATTTGCATCATTTGCATGCGGTGTTATAGCAAAGCTTAAGTTCTGTAGAGAATCTCAGCCTATGTTGAAATTTACAAGCCCCATTTTGTAGCAAATATAAAACAGGCTATAAACCCCTACTCACATTTGTTTTTAATTTTGCGTAAACAACGTGTTTTAGATACAAAAACACGAACGTTTCCTCAATAATTTACATTTTTGGTCTGTTTCTGATTTGAATCTCGCCACTGTTTTTCCTTCTGAATTTAACTTGGTGTTTAATTTGCAGCTCACTGTCTTCCGCGAGTTTTTCGTCAGTTTGAATCTTCCACTGAAAATAACACGAGGCGAAATTATCATTGTTCAAGCAATCGTCTTCAATTATTTGGAAACTGACATGGATGTTAGTGCTGGTTGTGACTTGCACGAAACACGGCTGCAAAATATTTGATAAGTTTTGCAAAAAGGGTTCAGCGGTTATTTGTTTTGGCACAGTGTTTAAAGATATCGCTATTGGAGCGGAAGATGTGGGGTTCGATTCCAGACCCGGTTAATTCCTTGATTTGATTTGAGTGATTGATTTCTTCAATACCGACATAGTGTCACCAACGGCTCGCCACGGTTGCAAAATTTCTGGGAAACTGCGTTTCCCAAGCGCTATACCGCGGAAATGGGCCCCACCACCAATCACTCACTTCTTCGTAATACCGCGAGTATGATGAAAATTTGTTTCTTTTTTTTGATGGACTGTCATTGTATATTACCACACGAAAAAGCTAATGTCACAAAGTGATAAAATTTTTGTTATTTTCGAGCTGTTTCAACGTTTTTATTTTACCAGGTCAATGTCGTTCTTTACCTCGGTGATCAAAGTGGGGTCACGCTTGAACGCCCAGGAAAAGATTTTAAAATCAATGGTCCAGTTCGCCAGCTGTCAGTTGCCGCTGGAGGCGCTGTATCAGTTAAATTTCCTATTCGCATCAATAGATTGGGCGAGGTTGCTATCCGAGTTTTTGCTTTTGGTAACAACGTTGCAGATGCAATCGAAAGAAAAGTGTTTGTGCGGGTAAGTTGTTTGTTTTGGAAAACCGGAAAACACTCCCCAACGCAGGGCCGGTTCAAACGGGGGCTGTGGGTACTATAACATTGGGGTGCCCCTGATAGGCCCCTCCGGTCAGGACAGTGCTACACTTACAAAATTTTATTAAGTCGCGTCCTCTGAAGAAAGAAAGGTTCGCCGCTGACGTCAACATCAGGTCTACAAAATAGCTATCACCACCACAGGTCTTGAGTTCAATTTTCGAGCCGGTCAAATCGGACACAGTGTCGCCGACGGTTAGTCACCGCTGCGACGTTACTTCGGGGTTGTGTTACCCAGGCGTTAAGTCATGTAGATGGACCCTGCTGTTTGTTACACGTTTCGGCGCAATATCGCGAGTATAAAAAAAGATTTGATTTGGATTGAACCTTTTTGCTGATTTGAAACGTTTTGTATTTAAACAGCCTGAAGGAATTCGACAATGTTATTCGGTGTCAAGTCTCATTGACTTAGATGATGATGAGAGCGATCGGGATGGAATCGCTTCATTCAACGAAAATCTTAGCATACGAATTCCAGATGGAATTGTTGAAGGATCAGAAAAAGCTACCTTACACGCTTACGGTAGGTATCGCGTATGATAGCATGTTATTAAAATGTTTGTATAAGTTATTAATACTGACGAGCTCGTCGAAGAAAGCTACTGGGATCGACAAAGAGCTTTTTAAAGCTACACAAAAAAGTTAGAACAGAGCATTTCTTGAAATCTAAAGCGAAAACAGCTTATTTCAAAGCTACTCTTAAGTTCTGTACCGCTAATCAATGTAAAGCTCACAGATTTCATTATCGTTATAGAGTATTTTTGTTCGAATTTAAACGGTCGAGTTATCAGTGTGGGTCAAATGGTTGGTTTTTCAGCTAGATTGATTTGAGATAACAGAGTTATGTCAACCTTGGAAACTGCTACTAAATACAACACGATACGGCACTACATTATCAAAGTTTGCTAAACTGTGGCCTATATCTTTCTTTTGAAATTGAAAGAGCACAAGGACTCCACTGCTATAAACAATCCTGAAGTGAAGTTAAAACTGATGCGAATTTTATTCAAAGTATTGATGAAAACTTTTAATTGAACAGGAAACATCATGGAGAGCTCAATGAGCAATCTTGGACGTTTATTGAGAGCACCTGGAGGTTGTGGAGAGCAGAATATGCTCAGTTTTGCTCCCGATGTATTTGTGACCTTGTACTTGGATAGAATTGATCAACTTGATGCGGACACAGAGGCGGATGCGTTCCAACACATCATGGATGGATACATAAACGAACTCAAGTAAGAACTAGTCACGAAGATTGTGTTTCCATCAAATGACATTGAAACCATTAGAGAAATTGCATAACTTGATTTTACTAATCAACAGTATATAACTATCAGCTGAGCTACCGTTCGTAATTTACAACAGATTGCTTTGATTTCAGTTACAAACGCAAAGATGGGTCGTTCAGTGCATTTGGAAGTAGAGATGACTCAGGAAGCACTTGGCTTACTGCGTTTGTGACCAAATGCTTCTTGTTTGCTCAACAACTTCGACCAACTCTTGTGGAAGCGAAAGTGCTCGACCAAGCAATTAACTTCATCGTAGCTCAACAAAGCAAGAGTGGAGAGTTCTTGGAACCGGGCCGTGTTATTCACAGAGAAATGCAGGTGGGTATTTGCGAGATTAAGAATAAGAATAGTTTCGTATGATATGACCAAAAAAGATAAGTACTCGTAAGTGATTATTGGATCGTTTGCGCTATTACCAGTAGCTGACTTAACTTAAGTACTGCTTAACTTCAGTTGAAGTCTAGATTCTTAACCTTTTATGTATTTTTCACCCCTTGCCCATTGAAAGAATTATAATTTACCCCCAATGTAACACTTTCACCTTTTTAATACTGAAAATTGAAGTTTGTTTTAGTTTATACTTCAGAAAAATTACCCCTCTGTATTCAAAATATACCCCCAGTGGGTAAATTTACCCCCGGTTAAGAACCCTTGGTCTAGAAAGTGTTAGCAGAGTAGCAAGTTATTACTTGATCTAAATGTTTAGGGTGGAGTGAACAGTCCAGTTACGATGACTGCTTACGTACTTATTGCTCTCACGGAAACTGGATATGCTTCAACCAACCAAGTGAGTTCGCAGTGTAACCTCTATCAAAATTATGATAATTTTGTGTGCGGGTGCAACCAATCACATTTATAAACTTTCACACATGAAAGAAATCTTCAAATGCTCATGGAAACGAGCTAGTAACATTGATTGTGATAACTAGCGGCCCACAGCAGTTTAATATTTTGTTGACAACGCTAATGGTTTGTATTTTTACAAGTCATTAAGCTACTTATAAAGGCAATACAGTGATCGAATGCAACAAACATGCAATGGTTTTTCATTTATACATATTTCATATATACACTTTGTTTATTGAGCCGGCCGGTTAGCTCAGCTGTATAGACATTGCTGTCGGTGCGGGAGGTCTGGGGTTTCATATCACTGCGAGTATAATGAACATTTGATTTTTTAAGCTTTTTATTCATTTTTCTCTATTATTTTATCGCTGTTGTTGTGGTAATTAGGAATGGACATCCGCCATAAACTCTGCCAGATCTTACTTGGAATCAAACCTCAACCAAACTCTCGACGATCCTTACGCCTTGTCATTGCTCACTTACGCTCTTCATGTTTCGCAAAGCTCGATGGCAAACTTCGCTCTACAAGCTTTGGATGCCCTGGCAACCACTGAAGGCGAGTTTTTGACCTGCTAGGTTGAAATTTTATTATGTCTTCAACACTTATTGATTGCTTTGTGTTGTAGCCTTTTGCTACTTCACTTTTTTTACCTTAATTGATAGTTTTGATCGAAAAGAAACAAAAATGTGTAATATTAGATCTGCACACTGCACCGAAATCTGTTTGTCACGACTGTGTTTGCGCAGGCGGATTCAAATACTGGCATGTTGATGCTCCAGAAAAATCATCATTCTCCGCTAGGTGGCAACCTCCTTATCTAGAAGCTCAAACTAATGACATCGAGATGACGTCATATGCTCTGCTGACGTACGTGAGGAGAGATGATCTAGGATCAGCGATCCCCATCTTGAAGTGGCTGGTGTCGAAACAGAATGACTTGGGAGGTTACTCGTCAACACAGGTACGAATTGATGAATTCACTCCCTCACGTAGAACTGGCCAGTAAGCGTGGTTGTTAAAGACATTACTAGCGGAGCGCTAAGTGTGCGGTTCGATTCCCGGGCCAATCAAATCGAACACAGTGCCGCCAACGGCTCACCACCGCTGCAATGTTTCTTCGGAGCTGTGTTGCCCAGGCGCTAAGCCGCGGAGATGGGTCCCACCACTCGCTACACATTTCATTGTATTACAGCGACAGTAATGAAGATTTTTTTTCAGTTTTAAACCACACTGCAGATAGTTGCTGCTTTGTATTGACGATCAACGGTAGTCAAAAACATATCTAGTGTAATTTACTTGGCATAAAACTTTCTTACAGCTACTGATTCGAGTTCGACCTTATTAGGTCTCATCATGGGGTTCAGAGCGTTCTGAAACACAGAGCAGCTGCTCATATCAAGCTGTACATGAGTTTTTTGTCGTCCAATCTTTTAATAAGTTCAATGAATTTTCTTAAGGATACCGTTTTGGCCATTCAAGCTCTTTCATCTGTTGCTTATTTGCTTACTGGACGAGAACAAGACTTGTCAATCTCGTTTACTCACTCTGCCGTTGCTGACTATGAAGAGATGCTCAACATCTCCGCCAGCAATGCTAACATTTTCTATACTTATGAGGTAAGCTATGAGTTTATTCTGTTCTTTTACGTAAAAAGCGTTGTTGCATTCATTTTGTGCCTATTTTTACGCCCTCCTTGTTTTATTGGCTATATTTAACTGGGAATTACGATTAATGGAATGGGACATTAAAAAGCTAGGCGCATTGAATCTTCTTGGATTTTCCGTAAATTGCGAACGTTTCAATTTTCGAACGATGATATAGCCACCTCTTTGGGTGAGGTAATTTTTGAAAGATTTTTAACAATCTAAATGTTGTTTTGTAGGCACCAGCAGTGAACGGTAGTTTGGTTGTAAGTGCCAGTGGGTCTGGTATTGGAGTTGCGCAATTATCTGTCTGTTACAACGTACCCGAAGATCCATTTGATCAGGAACCATTTGTCTGTTCAGCCAACGTCACCAGCGAAGATTCAAACTCAGCTGAGATTGAGTTCTGCTGCGCGTAAGTTAGCAACAAACGTCCAGCTGTCGTTCAGCTGTTATATTCGCGGTCTAGTTAACGAATAAGTTACTCCTTATAGCCGAAATGTTTTGCCTGGATAAATTATGTCTACCTGAAGAGGTTTGTTGCTTTCTTGTGTCAAACCTTGTACAATTACCTTGTCCACATGTCCATTTTTAAAGACCGCGGGCTTTTGGAAACAGTTAAACTGGACATGCGGACAGTGTAAATGTAAAACAACTTTTGCACTGTTTTGTCCAAAAACTAGAGAAACTATTGGTAACCGCCAAAATTATATGAATTGGTGATGATGCAGTGTGTTTTTTAGTCTCCACGATGGCATGGAAGAAACCGGAATGTTTGTGTTTGAGATTCAATTGTTAAACGGATTTACTGTGGATGTGGAGCAAGAGGAAGCTAGGAACAAAGGAGCGAAGTTGGTGGAGCTTGATGATGGAAGAGTGAACGTATATTATGACTCGGTGAGATGTGCTCATGACCCAGATTCTGTTACCTACCACTAAAGTTAAGTTTTCTAGGATATATAAATTCAAGGGGTGATTGTCTCATATAGGGTCAATTATGCTGAAGAACAGGTGCACCGTTACCTTAGTGCGGCTGATGAAAGCTGTAACCTGAAACAACGCTTTCTCGTTTTACGGTGTGGGGTACGCAGTAATGACAGACTTTCAACCGGGGGAGACACAATCTTATTAAGAATTTCACCGATAACAATTTTAAAGTTCTTCTAAAAAGACCTGAGGTGGGACGCACATGACGCCCTCATGTGTACGTCGCTGACCCTTGGTCGTCCTTTAACCAAAATTAACTTTTAGCGAGGCTCTGCCCTCCCCCCTTTTAACCAAAAACCTTAATCTGAAATATGTTTAAATATTTTTGTAAACACATCATAATATTTGCTCTCTTTGGCTGATTGTGATTTGCCCCTGAATTTTTCTCCTGTTGTTGCCCCTATAGCGTGCTGCCTAATGTAAGTATAAAATGTAAAACAACCGTTTTTACGAACTTCGTTGGTTTTCAGTTAACTCCAGATGAAACACTTTGCGCGAAGATTGTTCTGAAACGTTCTGCAGACGTAGCTGCGGTCAAACCTGCTACTCTTAATGCATTTGATTACTACAAGCCTGGTGAGTAACCTCAGCGAGTTGGCCATAATGAGTGGGGCTGACACGCCAGCAATGGTTTGGTTTCACTTGAAGATGATGTTTTAAATTCTCTGCCTAACAATAAAGATTTTGGGGTGTTTACACTGTGTCTACGCTGGGTTTTCGTTCAGGGCAAATGCTGTTTCAATTTCCTTTATGCTTGTCTGCGTTCCACGAATAATGTTGAACTGTATGAACAACCCTCCTCACCCCTGGCTTAAGCAGGGGGGGATCGTATTAAGACTTGGGGGGGGGGGACCAGGGGCTAAATTTTCGGAAAGTTAAATGCTTTTTTGCAAACTCAATTTTGACTTTTGCAGTAGACCTTTTGTGAAAGGACGTCAATGAACTACCTTTTTTTGAAAGTTTGTCGCGCCTTTGGTCGGGGCCCCCTGTCACGGATGGCCCCGGGATAATACCCCCATAGCCCATCCTTGACCCAGTCCTGGAATCAACAAAACCTTTCCTAAAAATTATGATTTTTAGACGATGCCAAACTAGGGGGGTCTGGGGGCATACCTCCCCAAAAAATTTTGCGGAATTTGACCTTATTTTGGAGGCTTTTGTGCGTTTTGAGTCTTTAAAATTCCTCAGTTTTAACAAGGTTTAACAGTCTGTTTTACTAGGTCCCTTCCAAACCCACCAAAATACTGCTGCAAGCAAACCCTACTCTAACATTTCGCTACCTATGCGAAGAAAAAACGTTTTTAAGGCTTATTCTGTGTTTTAGACAAGAAGGTATCGTTCCTCTACAATGTCAATGGCCTTGCAGAATCAGGAGCTTGCCAAGTTTGTGGATCAGATTGTGTTGGATGCGAAGGTAAGATACTGTAGTTAACTGCATGTGACTGTGAAGTATAGTTGTTCAAGGTAGACATAATTAGAAAACCACAATTTCTTCAACTGGCCAAGTAAGTAGTAAGTGTTAAGCCAAACGCAACATCCTTTGTATCGCTGCATGTCGTTTTGTTTGCAATCTAAAATCTTCATTACACTCGTAGTGTTACACCGAAGCGTGATTCATCTCCGAGGCTTGACGCCTGGGCAACACAGCTCCGAATAAACGTCGCAACGGTGGCGAGACGTTGGCGACATTGTGTCGATTTGACCGACCCGGGATTTGAACTCAAGACCTCCCGCACCGATAGCAATGCCTCAACAACTGAGCTACCGCCTGGTAAAATAGTAATGATCGAGCAAAAAGACACAATTTTCATCAACATCTTCGGATATTACTGTCAAGCACTATTTGCATTTATGCTTTTGGGTGACATGAATGCTGCGGTTTGACATCATTTTGTTTTTGCAGCGCCTATTCTGCGCGAGTGGAGCGAGTGGACGCCATGTGTAGAGTTCTGCCGACCAGAAACGTCCCGTCGAACTCGTAGCTGCTACGATCCCAACCTGCAGGTTGATGTTCATCCTTCAAGATGCAATCTTCAGACAAACCCTGTTGAAGAAAGGCGGTGCTCCAAAGACTTCACGTGTCCAAGTACGTAGTTTAGACTCAGGGCCGAAACTAGGCAATGCGGGCCCCCCCAAAATCATCTTTCGGGGCCCCTTAGAAATTTTTTCTTGGATGGTGATACAAAAGATCGAGCCCCGAAGGGGCGATGCCAAGCGAGGGGGTCTAGGGGCATGCCCCCCAGAAAATTTTGCGGACTTTGACCTTATTTTGGAGGCTTTTTGTGCGTTTTGAGTCTTTAAAATTCCTCAGTTTTAACAAGGTTTAGTAGTCTGTTTTACTAGGTCCCTTCCAAACCCACTAAATTAATGCTGCAAGCAAACCCTACTCTAACATTTCGCTACCTATGCAAAGAAAAAACGTTTTTAAGGCTTGTTTTTGCACCTTCTACTTGAGGATGAGGGGCCCTTGGTATGCTACTAAACGTTAGTTTGCTAGTTTTGCGACTGCTATTTTTCGAAAAATTTGCTGGGGCCCCCCATGGCCAAAAACATAACTATGATATGGGGGCCCCACATCGCGCGAGTTAAGACCAAAACTATATTATATCTCAGAATAGGCCTATTTAAAGCACCTTTATCATACGTTGAGTAAATAATACTACATAGCCTACTATTTACGGGGCCCCCTTTTAGTGCGGGCCCTCCCCCGGTTGGGGGGTTCGGGGAGCGCTAGTTTCGGCTCTGTTTAGCCTTCAAATTAACAACTCAGGTGGTCGAGTGGTGAGAGCGTTCGCCATTGGAGCTCTAGATTCGGGTTTTATTCCCAATCGGGGTCAAACCAATAACTATAAAATTGGTATTCACTACAGCTTCCCTGCTTGACGCTCAGCATTAAAGAAACAATGTGGAGAACAAGCCGGCAAGTTTACTTGTTGAGCCGTTGGTAAAGGCACTCAGCGAGATTCCTCCATCTTGGTGTAGCAGACAGATGACCCGCAACGTCTAAGCGAGCTCGTTATAGCGCTTTGACCGCTTTATCATGATAGAAGGATAACTATGCAACTAATATACTAATCAAAACTTTTGGTACTCTTGCGATCACGACGAAGCATGTAACGAAAGGCGGGGTCCATCTTCGAGGCTTAGCGACACTGAACAACACAACTTCTCAAAAACGTCACAGCGATGTTGAGCCTGCGTCGGATTTGACCGGCCGGAGAATAGAACCCATGACTTACCGCACCGGTAGCGATGTGTTTCACTGTTACGCTTATCGACCGGTTAGACTTGCTTGCTAGTCGTAAAAGATTTGGTGAAACTTCCTTGAGCGGCTTTACGCCTTCTGCTGCTTTGCGTCTGGGCAAAGCAGCTTTGAAGAAACGACGTAGCGGTGGCGAATCGTCGGCAGCACGGTGCTCATTTCATCGATCTGAGATTCGAACTGTGTACCTACCGCACCGATAGCAATGTCTTATCAACTGAGCTACTCGGACGGTCGGGTTGTGAGTATAACTTTAAATAAATTATCAAAAAATATACAAAATCTAGAACCAAGATCCTCCCAAAAATTAAAATCTCGTCCACAATAATGTGGCAAAGCTCAAACATTAAAAAAAAACTGTTTATTTTTTAGCAACACAATCTGGTTTATGGTTTGATCTTCCATTCAAATTTCCAAGAACTCAATTTCCATCACAGTCTTGTCGATTGCGAATTTTTACTGATTCAACAACCAACTTTATTAGAGCTAGCATTCCGCCCAGTCCTAGAACATTGATACCTGGTGAGTTACAGTAATCTGGCAGTGGCAGCCTTGTGCAAGGTTTAGTTTAGAATTGTTGTTTTTTTTGTCCTCTTGTCACAATTTGAAGGGACATTCCTAACTTTTCCGCATAGAAAAATATTTCATTATTAATCATGTTTAATTATCGCTATTAAAATTTAAATAAAATTACAATTTGATGAAAATTCAGTTTAGAATAGCTTAAGAAGGTGATGATGACAACTGAATTTATGTTGTCAAAACGTTCGTTTGTGAATCACAACTGAATCTATGTTTCTTATTAAAACCACAGTAGCTGATGATGACAACTGAATCTATGTTGTCAAAGTGTTCGTTTGTGAATCACTGTGACTTTTTTCTCCTTACGCTATTTTCGTCCCATGCTTACTGTATTCACAATTGGGAATGTTTTTCTCAATGATTCTTGTTTCAACTTTCAAGGATCAATTCTTGATGGAGAACGTGAATATTTGAACTGTTTTGCCTCCGGTCTTACTTCCTTTGTCATCGGCAACACTTACCGGATCAACCCGTTCACAATCTCAGTCCTCTTCAAACCAGAATCTTACAACAAAAACACAAGAACTGTTTTGTTGGAAGTTGGAAGAAGAAATGGAAATCCTCTTATAACGTTCGAAAAATTAGCAGGGTAGGTGACATATATAATGCTTGTACTATTGCAGAATGATTGTGTCGGTTTATAGCTTAAGTGTCAATTTAATTAGTTTTAAGCTGCTTTACCGAAGAGGTAAAGAATAAGCGATTTGTAGAAGAACTTTAAAATCAAAAATCAAGTTTTCATTATACTCGCGGTATTATGCCGAAGCGTGTAACGAAAGGCCGGCCTCTATCCGCGGCTTAGCGCCTGGGCAGCACATCTCCGAAGAAACGTTGCAGTGGTGGCGACAATGTGTTCGGTTTGATCGGGTTTAGAATTGAACCAAAGACCTTAGGTACCGATGTCTTTAGCCAGTTCGCCAACCGTCCGGTTTAAAACAAAAGTTGTCAACTTTGATTTTGTTCAGGTCTGATGAAATGAGATTCCGGGTTTACGCCAATTCAACCTTGTACGAAGTGAACAATATCCGGTAAGCCTAATTTACAATATTGTTATAATGTCGTACTTTATTACCTTGTCCACATGTCCAATTTTCGTCGGTTTTACTCCCGCAAATATTGGTTCTAGTTTCTGCATCATAATCAATTTTTTGATGTCATAGTAAAAAAATAGTGATTGTGATCTCAAAAATTTAATTGTGATGCAGAAAACCTGAGCGACCCACTTGAACTGGACATTTGGACAGAGTATAGAAGTATTGAGATAAAGTGTACCAGCACTATGTTGGTATTACTTTGCATGTGTCATTTCGTTAAGATCGAATTGAACTGAAAATCCAACGGTAATTGAGAGAAACTGCGAAGTGAGCTTGCGCTCTTCAAGTCAGCAGCCTCCCGGTAAATATGTCAATAGCAATCGGCTCTAGTCGCGAATCGAACCCGTCACGTAGGATCTGCAACCTGCGCGCGATACCGCTCGGCCACGTCGCTGAGATAAACGATCATGATGCAATTTTCTTCAACGATGACGTTGTTGCTCTGAACACCATGATGTCATTAGCACTACGCAGCGTACAATCAAAAGCTGTTACTTTGCACTACGCAATTCATGCTAAAAAACTGAGCGATTTTCACTTATCACTTAAAACTTTTTAGTGCTTTGCCAACTGGCAGTTGGGCTCATGTTATATTGACGTGGAACGAGGAAAACGGAGCAAGATTTTACCTCCGTGGTTTCTTGTTTGGAACCGCCAGCGAAGTAGCCTCCCCTCGTCCTTTCATCGGCTTTCCACAACTTAACTTAGGAGCTGGATTCGAGGGAAATGCATCTAGAGGTAAAATGATGAAGATAAGGAGGAAAAATAAAGCCACAATAAATCTTGAGAAATCTGACGTTTCAACAACACAGATTCAAATTTGTACTGCCCTTCTGACACTGCTCATGATGACAGCTAAACCTATGTTGTCGAAACGTCCATTTTAAAGAATTACTGTCGTTTTATTTTTCCTCCTTAAACTGATTTCGTCACTTATTTATCGTATGATAAAGATAAAAAGTTTGTCTATTTTTTGTAATTTGTGCACAATCGCAACATGCGCCGTCTCGAAATTCGCATGATTCGTTTTACATCTCATGATCTCACAATTTTACCCGACAGGCAGGGTCGGATTTGGACAATGAAAGCCCCTAGGCTATTTCCATATTTTCCACTAGAAATCGGTGAAAACTAAAAAACAAGGTATTTATATCCGCAGATGTATTTTCACTGCAAATATCGGTGAAGACTAAAAAAAGGTCTTCGTTGTTCGTGATGAGGCCCTCATTTTCTCCGAAGCCCTAGGCTTAGCCTATACGAAAATCCGGTCCTTTCCATATGCTTATCATTCTGATAAACTAATTAAGAGATGTTCGGGTCACAAAAACATGGTTGTTAGTCGATTTGAGGCGGATAAAACTAATGAAAACATGAACCAAAAAAATCCATATGATACAGCAAGACTGTAAAAGTTTTTGAATGTCGGTAACTTGAAGTAATACGAGGTTATTGCTAACCAGTGGTGTAAAAAGTATTTTGAAACTGTACTTAAGTAAGAGTATTGTTATTGATGGCAAAACTACTCACAGTAAAGTAGAAAGTATTGACCAAAAACAGCACTTAAGTAAAAGTAAAAAAGTAGTCATTTAAAAACTACTCAAGTAAAAGTACTCGTATAGCGTTTTCAAACGTTAAAGTGTCAACTACACTCTTGCCGATGCCGCGATGATGGACTTGCTTTGAAGGTCGCAAAATGGTGAACCAAAAAAAATTATTACAGCCCAGATGGCCGATTGGATAGAGCGTCTGCTTCTGAAACGGTAGTATCGGGATTCGATTCAGAGTTGGATTACCAATGACTTAAGAATTGGTATTTATAGCTTCCCTGCATGACGTTTAGTATCAAAGGCGACAGCGCAATTCTTATCGCATGGAGTGAAGTTTCCATGGCGATGACGAGACCGAGTGTTATGGAGTTGAATAATGGAGAATTGGAGTGTAAATACAGATTTTTGGCGCAACGAGGGATTTTATGGCGAGACTGTAACTCAAATGCCACAATAGTAAACTACTTCTACTTTTCTAAAATAAAAACTACCCAAGTAGAGTTACTTTATACTAAAAGTACTTAAGTAAACGTAAAAGTAGCCTAAAAAAAGTACTCGTTACCGAAAAAAACTACTCAAGTAATCTACTCAAGTAAAGTATTTCGTTACTTTACACCACTGCTGCTAACTAACCGTACAACTGCTATTCAGGACATTTCAACGGAAGCATTTCATCATTTAATTTCTGGAATCGCCATCTTTCTGGGAATGAAATCGATGGGCTGAGCGTCTTCTATCTTAGCGTGTTCAGAAGTGTTGGTATTGAAGAAGTTCAACTTTCGATTCAAGAACTTCGAAGCTTTTTGGAGCCTCGTTATCGGCCATGTATAACAGAGCCGTCAACCTTATCAAATCTGTATGAACGAGCTCCCCAATGTGATCCGAATAACAGATTCAATATCTTCCCCGAATTTCTTAAATAGTTCAATTTTGAACAACGGACAGTAAATTTTGTTGTTGTTTTTGCTCAGAAATACGAATTGTGGAAAGCTGGTCTAGCCGCACTTTGTCAAAAACTTTCGCGGCATAATTTTCTTACTGAATAAAATTATCGTGCAAATGTATATTGCTTTTTCGGGGGATTAAGTCGTATCATGATTATGCTTTATAAGTTACTCTGAGCTTCATGGCTGACCAGCCCACAGCGTGATTAAGTTTTTTTATGCCACTTTTCAGCTAAAGGTTCGCACCTCATAGTGCAGTTTGTCAGTATTTTTTTGCTACTTGTGACGTTTGGGATGTTTTTTCTTTTGCGTTATACTGTATAAGCTATGAAAGTTGTGGTCACATCATTTTTCAGTTTTTTTCGCCTATTGTCATCCATGAGTATTGTAGCAACACTTTGAAAATCTATGCGACGTGATACGTAAACAAAAGAGAATTGTTTATTTGTGTTACAATAATTGTTGTTGCGTAATAGCTTGTCTATTAAAAACTTAGCTTAATTTTGTTGTGTTGAGTGACTTTCACCAAGTAGGCTTCGTTGGTTTTCGCTCATTGGCATTCATGCTCAAGTTAACCGGACGAACGTCAGGTTAATGGAGATCGGACAGAGAAACCTTCAAATTGGGTTGGAATCCTGGGCAGGTGAAATCGGACGCTGTCGCCAACAGCTCGCCACGACTGCGACGTTTCTATGTTGCCCAAGCGCTAAGCCGCGGTAATAGGCCACGCCACTCGTCACGCGCTTCGGTGTAATACCGGGAGTTTAACAAAGATTTGATTTTTTTTATTCTTAAGGCCAAAAGTAGGCCTATATCTGTCCAAAAAAATAATTAATTGGTTTTAGATGTGGGTTAAGTGCGGTATACGCAACATTGTGTTTTAACTCAAATTTTTCGACCAACTTGTTGCACCTGAGTGAAGAAGGCATTTTGCTGATGATTATGCGGAGCTTGTTTTGGGTCTGATTTTCCTAAGGCATATGGTCTATTTCTATGTCTAAAATTTGGAATGGGGTACTGCAAGAATTCGAAATAGTTTGCATTAAGTGTTAGATCTGAGCATGCGCGGGTTTGGCAATCACGCTCCACCGCTCTTCTAACAGAAATTGAATTTATTTGAAAATGTTGAATACGCGCCTTGCACAGAAAGTCGATGACAGCTGCGGGCGGCGGCGGTTTCAAAAAATTCTTCGCCAAACCGGGGATCTTGCATCCAACACAAAAACTAGCTCAACACTACAGCTCAAAATTCTGTTCTACAGGCCACTACAGCGCTAGCCTGTGTAATGCACTGTGCAACTACCACATTAATAGAATAAAAAAAGCAAAGTGCCTTTGGCCAATGTTACACGAAACTTATGGGCTTCATCTTGATTCGACACCTGATCAAAAAGAACTAAACAGTTGAAAATCAGGCTATGAACGTAAACAATCAAGCTTGTCAATATTTCGCATGAAAATTTCCACGTGCTTCCTATCGACAGCCGCCTTAACGTGGTGGGGAACTGAGCTGTAGGTTTGAGATTCCAACGACCCTTTGAGCAATACCGTCGCCAGTGTTTGATCACTTCCAACAGGGTTAGCCATGGTGGGAAAATCGGACAGAAACTGATTAAGTAACTGCGCAACACCGCAGCTAAATGAAAAGCAATAAAAACAGTATTCGTACGGAATCGAACGGCGCGGAGAGTGAAACAGTCCGCTTTCGAAAAGTAAGGTACAATCTTTCGCACTGCATGCTATGGAATGAAAGATGATTTTTACATATTCCATACTGCCGAATTTCTTCCGTTCCATATCCATTCCATAAATTTTTTTTTCCATTTTATTCTTCCGTACGGTAACTTAACAATGTAATCTGTTCCATTAGGCTAATTGTAATCACGAACAAGCACCAACGGCTTGACTCTGGATGAATGTCACATCGGTGATGACTGGCGCATTGCTGGCAACACTAAGTCAAATTTGGCCGGCTCGAGAATTGAACTGAGATCTTCCAAGTAAAGGTCAGCAATCAAAACCACTAGATTAAACATAATGCAAACATTAGAACATCATGTGTGTGCTCAAATCAAGGCTGTTATCACAATTACAGTATTTTCAAAGTTACGATAATACGGCTAATACCGTATTAAAATGTGTTCATCGATACACAGGAGGCGACAACGTAAGCTATGTGATTACATCATTTTTTGCTTATTTCATTTTGATGTTGAACTTTGTCAGGGCAACGCGAAATCAACAAATTGTATCAGTCAGTTTTTACTGCATTATCGCAAGGTATCAAATAGTTTGAAGTCACCTATTAAGACTCTAGATGACAGGAATGAGACACAATACAAATTAGCTGGTTAGAGGAGAAAAAATGAAGCTAAAATATTTCGTAAATCAAATGTTTCGACACCATGAATTTAGCTCAATCGGCTATCATCACCAGCAGCACATGCAAGGCAGTTTGAAACTCTGTCCAGCATATACCTGTACTGTTGATGATGACAGATGAACCTATGATGTCGAAAATGTCCTGTTGCTGTTTTACCAATTACAATTTGGCTTCATTCTTTTGAGCAATTTTCGCTTTCACTGCATTGCGAATGCGTGGTGTATTTCTAATCGAAATCATTGAAGAACTAACTTGCTTGACGCAAGCTAGCAAAATTTCTGTCGCAATAATCTCAGGCCACATACTGTAGTTTGCGAAGATGGTCTTGTTGTCGCTTTATGCGTATTGGCAAACGCATCACATTTAATTTGTGATTGGTGATCAGTTTTAAAATGTGTAGGCCTACCTCAGAATTAGGCAAGTATGGAAGACGATCTTTCATTTCATTTTTAGAATCTTCCATTCCATTCAGAGCATCTTCCATATTCCATTCCAAAATTCTCCTTCCATTCCATTTTTCGAATCTTTCATACCAAAATTCTCCTTTTATTCGATAGCATGCCCTGGTCTCCCATACGAACTGAAAGTCACCCGCAACGAGTCGCTAGACGTTTGGTGGGGAGGAGAAAGGGGGCCGCGCACAGAAAATACAGGCTGATCGAGTTGAAACAAAACTGCCGGTTCTAGGTATCAAGAACTGACAGGAATATCTCGAGCGTTTCATCACTGACAGGAAGGCTGTCCCGTAACTCAACGGCAAAATTACGTTAGCAGCGTCAAAAATTTTATTGTTTACGACGCTGAGCTTTACAGGACGCAAATTATTTCATCGTTCCAAGAGGTTTTGATCTTTCTTAAACAAAATCTCCTTTGACTACAGTTGATCAGAAGTCTGCAGATATCTCTCATTTTTTCTCAAACCTCACAAGCTATGTCGTCACAAATTCTTTTAAACCTCACAACCTCTTACGAAGTTAGACATCGAATCATGCAGATGGCACTAATATGCGAAGTCAATGATTTTTCTGACTGCATATGATCTGGCCCAAGATAATTCATTAATTGAAATTCTTTGATACGTATTGTGTTATAATTTGTGCAAACATAGAAAAAGTACAAAAATCAATAACTGCCACACGATAGGTCATTAGCACAAAAATCTACAGTGAAAATAAACGCTCAACTCAAAAATCACAGGAAATATTTTATGACGAACAGCCAAAGAGTTCAAAGCATTGAACTTTTAGGCCAGATGACGGTCATAACAAAACTGTTGATAAATTTTTCAGAGGGCCCTAACCTTGTCAAACAAGCTTCATATTACAATAAATATGGGACGAAAATAGCTTAAGGATGAAAAATAAAGCCGCTGTAAATCTTAAAACTGGACTTGCATACAGTTTTATACTGCCTTGCATACACTGCTGATGATCACAGCTGAATCTATGTTGTCAAAACGTCCAGTTTTGTGATTTACAGCGGCTTTATTTTTCCTCCTTAAGCCTTAAATTATTTTGACAGCCTTTTTGTACCAATATTTTCCAAAAGTTCATGAACTTTGAACAAGAACAACATACAAGTGGACTACGCGCTACCTACACAGTGAAATACCAAACATTGTATAGAGATATTCAGATTTATAAATATACGACATATTTGCTCCAAATAGTCACTAAAATCCAAAAAAATGCAACTAAATTTTACGTCGTAAACGTTAAAAGAAATATAAGATCCAGTGATATATCTGCTGACTATCTTGCAGAATGAACTCCGCTCACATAGGACATGACAGCTTGCTGGAGGAGCGTCGCTCTTTTTACTTCTTCGTCTTTTATCCTCTTAATCTCATCTTCCGACCTTCGAACATTATCTTTGAGTTTTTCGATCGTCCTATCTCTTTCCTCCACCATCTCTCTCCGGGATGCAGCTTCATGGGCCAACTTATTCTCCAAATCCATGACCTTTGACCTCAGATTAGACACTTGGCTGTTCTCCTCCTCCAGTTGAGCCATTCTGCAAATTGAAAAAATTAATAGTTAGCGTAGGGGTTTAAACCATCTCTATCCGCGCGGAAGCACCTCGGTTATACACCCGGGCCAGTGAAGTCACCGCTCCAACGTTCCTTCGGAATGTTGACAAGATACGAAGACGCGGAGATGGACCCCGCCACCCCTTACACGTTTTGGCGTAATATCGCCACTATAATGAAGATTTGATTCAATGCTAAGGTAGTAATTCAAAATGATCAGAGATTTCGCAGTAAAGATTAAAGTTTAATTTCCTGGGCGAAACCTGGACAAAATGTGGCAAATAAAATCAAGAAGAATCGATTATGCCAAAAAAGGAAACAACCTGAAGAAATTGAAGCAGTTTTCATCGCGATTAAATTACTTTATCACTCAAGTTAAGATATACAACTTATGTAAAATTCAATGACGAGCACATTGTCTCATTGAAGACTCTGAGTAGCAGAAACTGGTACAAAATAGCCACTCTTTCGCTGTATGTTTTACCTTCCAAGAAAACAAGAATCTGTCGTGTAAAAGTTGCACACTAGTAATTGTCAGCGACATGATCTAGCGAAACCGCGAGCAGATGACGGATCCTATGAGACGAGTTCGATTCACGGCTGGAACCGATCGGATTTGACATATGTAACGGGAGGCTGCTGACTCGAAGAGCGCAAGCTCACTTCGCAGTCTCCCTTAATTACTGCTGAATTTTCTGTTCAATATAATTTGAACATAACCTCAGTTGTTTATATCCAATATCCAAATATCCATACTGGGCTTCATCGCTTCTTATATCAACGAGATCGATCAAAGCTATCATAGCATTCCATCGCAAATGCGGAAAACCTAGTTTACCTCTTTTTGAAATCCTGCTTAACACGTTCAATTTGCTCTTCTGATTCTTGGTCTTTCGAAGCCAACTGACGTTTAACGCCATCTAGTGCCCGTTTCATCCCCTCCACTTCAACCGCCAGAGCAGATCGAGAAGCATCGGTTTCAACTAGCTGGGCGGATACCGTGGATAACTGTTTCTGTGAATCCGACTTGTCGCTTTGAAGAGACCGGATTCGTTCTTGTAGTTGATCAATATGAGTCTGAAACAATATTCTATAAGCGAAATGGCATGACTTTGATAAGAAATTAGTGAGCGAAACGTCCCACTCATATATTTACCACATAAAAACACTTTCCTGAGATACAAAAAAGTCATAGCTCGCCGAACTAGTAAACGCAGCGAGAAACAAATGACCAAGTAATGACGCTATCGTGTCCAACTTACCGTGACCGTTGACAAATGAGATTAGCTGATTATGGAAATGTTGATACGTACAAGGATTCGAAGTGATAAATCGCTGTGTGTAGTGGTTGAACGCACCGCAACTGTGCGGGAGGTCGATAAGGAAAAAGGTCAACAACGGTAACAAACACCGTTACCGGTGCGTCGCTAACGACACCCCTATCAACGCAGCAACTCTCGGGTTCGATTCCTGAGCAACGCAAATGGGACACAGTGTCGCCAACGACTTGCCACTGCTGCGACGTTTCTTCGGAGCTGTGTTGCCCAGACGCTAAGCAGTGGAGATAGACTCCGCCACTCGTTACATGCTTCGGCGTAATACCGCGAGTATAATGAAGATTTAATTTTTTGTAACATTTTATGATAAGTTACATTTTCCTCCGTCTTCAATTGCATTCTTATCCTCCCTGTTTCTTCATCGTGATGAATTCTCTCCTCCAACAACCGAGCATTGATGTCCGCAATCTCCTTCGCCAGAGCCTCCCTTCCCAACCTCATCCTCTCTGCACGTTCCTCCGCACCCTTCCGTCCTTCCTCCGCTTCCGCACGGACACGATCCATATCCCGACTACGCGCCTCTTCCTGATCTCGAAACTCCGCTTGCATTCGTCTTCTCTCCGCAGCCAGCCTTTCATCAGCATTTGCTAACGCAATTCTAAACCACAACTTGCATTTGTAACGTCCTTGGATCAAAGATTTTCAACCAGGGCTCAGCAAGCACAAACCAAGGGTTCCGCAAGCATACATTCAGGTCCATAATCTACATCATCATTATTATTATATTGAGACTCTACTGTAAGTAATGCGTAATGGTGCATCACTAACCACCACGCATAATCTTATCGCGTATTTTTACTGTGAATAAATGCGCACATGAGTATTGTAATTTTATTCCATCAATTCAATGCTTTTCTCCATAAGACAATGAAATTCTAGCTCAGGCGTTCCTTAGCCTTTAGAATGTTTTATTAGGGTTCCGCTACACCAGTGGTCGGCAACCTGTGGGCCGCAGCCCAACCGTGGGCCTTTTGGCAATTTTTCGTGGGCCGCGGGCTATTCGGTTTTACAAAGTCTTTGTGGGCCGCATGCTAGCTGCAAATAAATAGTAAGTCCATACAAATAATTACAAAAACCTTCTCTTTGATGCTTTGCGCGTAAAACAATCCAATGTTTTCTCCAGGTAGTAGCCTACATGGCTACAAAAGCAAAACTCCTAGTACCATGCACAAAAACGGGTGCCGTGAGTCTGTATCTCTTTCATGCAGTGCTCGCTTTGTTTCTTGTGTTCTACTGAAGCGAGCGAATAGAAAAAAACGCACGCGCTTTGCATTTTCTCTGCAACGCACCGACCAGACGCGTGTTGTGGAACCACACACGTGCTTACTTTGCTATGCGTTATCGCCGGGTCGGTTTTAAAAGCAGTAGGCCTTCAATAGCTGTTGAAAGGGTGATCTGGGCCGCGTTAAAAAAAGGTTGCCGACCACTGCGCTGCACCAATAAGGTTGAAAATCACCGATTTGGAGAGTAACCAACCCAAAATTTTCTTACAATGAAACGACTGCAGATAACAATTCCCTAGACAGCGTACCAAATTTATGAAATAGCGCAATTATTTACACAAATATTTCGAGCAATGTTAGATTGGCAAATTTCCAGCAGCAATTGATTAGAGCCGAGATGGCAAGCTGCGATCTTAACAGACGGCGCGGAATCACCTAACACAAACACACCCCACTGCAAAGCTTTTGATTATTATGTCCAACAGTACCCGAAAATCTGCGCACTTTGTTGTCGATTAAATATAGAAAGAACACTGCGACAGTAAACCAGGTTTAAAAGCAAGCAATTACCGGTGATCCGTTTTAAGATTCGCCATTTCTTCTTTGAGCGAAATGAGCTGGTCAGCTTGGAGTTTCACTTTACGTTCCAAGTCGCTCGCTTTATTGTTGGCTTCGCTCAACTTGTCCTGAGTTGACTCGAGCTCTCTTGATAAACGATCCTGAAATAAATAGCAATAAAAAGATGTGTTCATCGTTCTCTACATTCGAGGTGTGCAAACAAAATGAGTGAGGATACGGTCTAAGTTTTCAAAACCTTCTCGTCGCGTGCCTCGCCAATTTCGAATAATTCTTAGCATTATAAAACGACTCCGTAAAACTCATACCAGTAACATCTAAATCAAATCAAATCTTCATTATACTCGCGGTATTACGCCGAAGCGTGTAATGAGTGGTGGGGCCTATCTCCGCGGCTTAGCGCCACGGCTACACAGTTACGAAAAGACGTCGCAACGGCGGCGAGCCGTTGCGATTGAAGATGTGCCGATTTGACTTTTGAAGGCCCACTGCTATTGAAGGCTATTGAAGGCCCACTGTGCATTGAAGGCCCACAGCTATTGAAGTGTATTGAAGGCCCACAGCTATTGAAGGCCCACTGTGCCGATTTGACCGACCCGGGATTTGAACCCCAGACCTCCCGCAACGATAGCGTGTGCGCTAAGCAACTGAGCTAACGGCCGGTTTTACCAGTAACATCAAACTTCAAAATATTTACGCATAATGAAAAAATTTTTACTGAAATAATTTAAATCAGCAGGGGGGTTAGCCGTGTTAGTCATAATAAAAATGGTAAACTGTTAAAAGTGATGACACTCTTTGACCAACTGAAATTTATTATTACACACCAGCTTTCGCCAGCATAACACTGGCTTTATCAAGCGGCTGCAAAACATATAATCAGCACTAACGATTGTAAGTAAAAAGCCTATGCCAAGAAAAGTCTAACGTCTATAAAGTGGGGTAAAAATAAAGCACTAAAATCGTAGGTTGGAAAAAATAGGGAGCAGTGAGCCACGTAGAAGTATGAGAAGTCGGAATCTATCTGTTTATCCTCCCGTCTAACGACTTCTCATACTTCTACATGGCTCACTGCTCCCTATTCTTCCAACCTACGAGGTTAGCGCTTTATTTTCATTTTTAGTCCACTTTATAGACGTTACCACTTTTCTCGGCATAGGATTTTTACTTACAATCGCTGGTGCTGATTATATGCTTTGCAGCCACCTGTTGAAGCCTGCGTTATACTGGCGAAAGCGCGAGGGTAATAATAAACTTCAGTTAGTCACAGAGTGTCATCAATTTTAACAGTTTACCTTTGAAATAATTTAATGTTCACAAATGTGTGAACAAACACGAAGATTTAAGTCCATTTCGATAAAAGCCGGGGTTATTACGATTTAAAACTGTCCGCACGCGTGCCCTGTGTTGCGCACCCCTGCTCTACACAATCATATATTTTTAAATAAATAAATAAATAACTGAGGGTTATTTTCAAATTATATTGAACTGAAAATTCAACAGTAATTGAGGGAGACTGCGAAGTGAGCTTGCGCTCTTCGAGTCGGCAGCCACCCGTTATATATGTCAAATGCGATCGGCTCCAGCCGCGAACCGAACCCGTCACGTAGGATCTGTCACCTGCGCGCGGTACCGCTAGGCCATGTCGCTGACAAAAAAATGTCGCTGACATTTATCGAAATGTCATTTCATCTGCATTTTATTTAACAAAAACTGATGGTGCATGGCACTTAATTCAATTTCAAATAGACAATTCGAACCTCACGATTACAAAAAGCCCAGCAGTACCACGCGCAGGTGACAGACCAGCGGGACGGGTTCGATTCACGGTGGAGTCAATCACATTTGACATATACACCGGGCAGCTGCTGACTCGGAAAGCGCAAGCTCACTTCGCAGTCTTCCTCAATTACTGTTAAATTCTCAGTTCAATATAATTTGACAATAACTTCAGTTATTTATTATTTAAAACCGCATAGAGTTCACAAAAAAAAAGACAAAAACTCAACCAGCAGCCACAAAGTATCGATACAGTGCATAATTGAACGAACTACACATCATACTTCAGCATTATGGCGGTCATCTCGTTCCTTTCGAAGTTGAGAATCATAGCTCTTTGAAAGTTCCTGGTTTTCTTTTCTACTTAATTCAAGTAAAGCTGCTTGATCTAGGACCTTTTGTTGGCTCATCGAGAGAGAAGCATCGGTCATATCCAACTGAGCCCTAATCATCGCGATTAAAATGACTTACACTTCATGGCATTCTTGGTGTATACTCTAACCGCTCAGATGGCGTAGTGGTAAGAGCGTCTACCTCTGAGGCGGTTTAATTGCGAGTCAGGTCAAACCAATTAGTATTCGCAGCTTCCCTGCTTGAAGCTCAGTATGAAAGAGACAGTGTGGAGAACAAGCCGGCAAGTTTACTTGTTGTACCGTTGGGAAAGGCACTTAGCGGAATTCCCCCATCTTGGTGAGGTAGACGTGTGGCCAGCAACTTCTAAGCGAGCTAGTTATAGCAATTTGATCGCTTTCTCGCGATAGTAGGATAAATATGCAACCAAATACTACTAATTGATATGAGCGTTACTCATACCTGAGCGCATTCAATGCTGCTTTCCGTTCTTCCAAAGCATCTTGCAGATGGTTGATCTTACTGGTGCTCGCTTTAGTGGAGGCATCGAGCTGGGTTCGAGTGAGTTCAAGATCATCCATAAACTCAAGCATCTGTTTCTTTTTCTCAGTTTTTAAAAACTCGATTTCGCTAAAAGTAAAATGAACACCAAATCTGCATGAAATGAAAATAACAAGGCGAAAATTCAGCACATTTAAAAACATATTTTCTTTGTCTTCAACAGCAGTAAAACTCCAGCAGATCGCAGTTTTCAAATACTTGGCTTAATTACGGATGACTTCGGAACCTATGTTGGCAAAACCACCGGTGTTGAAGATAAGAAATGTTTGGTTTTCTCCTCGCAAAGCTGCGATTGAAAAACAACTAAACCATTTGCAAACCGGGATATTGAATTGAAAAACACAGGTTAAAGCTTTCGAATGAGACCTAACCTGTAAGCTAAATACAATCAGAAGAATGCTGTGTAACTGCGACATTAAAAATGAACTTCAAGGTCTAGAATCACTAAAACGATTTACTTCCAGGTTCGTAAAAGACTGCAGTGGAATTGATTTCTATGCTTTTTATCATAGATGACAAATATTTAAAACCGGTCAGCTAGCGTAGTGGGTAAAGACACCGATGTTGGCGCGGGAGGTCTTAGATTCGATTCCCAGCCCGGTCAAATAGCCAAGGCCGATTGAACAGCTCAGATGGCCGAGTGGTAAGAGCGTACGCCTCGACAGCTGTAGCCTTAAGTCTGATTCCGAGTCGGGTCAAACCAATGACTTTAAAATTGGTATTCACAGCTTCCCTGCTTGACGCTCAACACCAAAGGGACCGAGTGTAGAACAAGCCGGCAAGTTTACTTGTTGTGCCGTTGGGAAAGGCACTTAGCGGGATTCCCCCATCTTGGTATGGTAGACACATGGCTGGCAACTCCTAAGCGAGCTCACACAGCGCATTAATCAGTTTCTCGTAATAGGAGAATAAATATGCAACAAAAATACAAAATACTTGCAAATCGGACCCAGTGTCTCCAATGGCTCGCCACCGCTGCAACGTTCTTCGAAGTAGTGTTACCCAGGTATTAAGCCGGAGAGATGGACCCGCCACTCGTTACACGCTTTGACGTAATACCGCAAGTATAATGAAGGCTTAATGTTTCTAATTAGACGAATAGTCTTATTACTTGGTTAATGTTTTAGTCTTGCGAAGCTGATCGACAGTTAGATGAGAGCGATCTTCATTATGCAAAGCTGAATTTTCAATCGATGTAAGAATATCTCTAGGAACGTTGCTTCCAGTGACGTCAATCTAAAATATTAAATTACTAAATGTGCATGCATGGTAAGAGTTCTATCCCTTGCAAGTTGCTCCAAAAACTACATTCTTTTTTAGATTTATAAGTTGTACAGTATTCCTAATTACACTCATATAATTGTAAAAAAAAAGTGAATCTCCCTAAAATTACATTGTGACATTATTTTCAAGCATAGTTTACATATCATATAGCTAGATAGTTTTAATACAAATTGAGTTTTTAGAGTGTAAACATTGTGCAACATATTGTATTGAACAAAAACAAGTTTGTTGAAAAATTTAACCAGTCATAGGATCTAGCAAAATCTATGGTAGATTAAATTGTCGTATATTTAAAGAACATTACTTTAGAAGTTGAAATCATAAACATGAAAACAAAGAACTTGACAATAAATTCGTTAAAGATAATTATCTAGTCTTTGGTTCAAAGAAAAGTCAACTACCAAACTCAAAACTTATCAAACCTCAGAACAAAGTCAAATTAAGATAAAGTTAAAACAGAGAGTTACCTTTATAATGCCACGATTTTGCTGCAGAGCACCTGAAAGAGCTCTACCACCCAAAAGTCCAATACTATTCCATCTCAGGTCAAGAGTGGTCAACGCACTGTTTGATCTCAATGCAAGAGCAAGCTCTTGAGCTCCAGTATGATTAATCTGATTATTACGAAGATCCAAGTACTTAAGCGAGCAGTTAGCAGCAATTCCTTCACAGAACAAAGCAAACGATGACTCCCACACACCAACTGCATTCCATTCCAACAACAGAGTTTCTAGGGTTTGGTTTTCCTAAAAACGTTTCATTTTTATTTTCATATATATCAATAAACTTAAATTTAAAACTGTTCTAAACTTGAACTGGACGGTTGGCGCACAGGTGAAAGCCATTGCTATTGATGCAGTAGGTCTTTGGTTTCATTCCTGAGCCTATCACATCGTCCAAAGTGTCGCCAACGACTGGCTAACACAGCGACGTTTCTACGGAACTGTAATGCACAGGCGCTAAGCTGTGGAGATTGGCCCTGCCACTTGTTACACACTTTGTCATAATAGCACAAGCAAAGATTTGATTTTCTCAAATTTCATATCAAATGTACAAAAACATTTGTGCATCAGACATTCTTCAGCATGATTATGTACAGAAGCTTTTACCTGAAATGCATGCATATATGCATGCATTGTCAGCGACATGGCCTAGCGGTACCACGCACAGGTGACAGATCCTGCGTGACGGGTTCGATTCGCGGCTGGAGCCGGTCGCATTTGACATATGTAACGAGTGGCTGCTGACTCGAAGAGTGAAAGCTCAGCAGTCTCCCTCAATTACTGTTGAATTTTCAGTTCAGTATAGTTTGAAATAACCTCAGCATAACTAAAAAATAGCTGTTACATACAAAAAACAAGCTCTGTGTTCATATAGGTTAAAAATTCAACAGCAGAATAAAAAATTTTACACACCAGCAATCCAAATTTGTACAAACAGTGCATACCACAAATGCATGTAAAATATAACCACATGCAAAAATTTCCCCCACAGTAAATAATCAAAATTAGTACACTAAATATACCAACTTTTAAATAGCGTCCAAGTGCCTCAGTTCCTGTTTGTCGAAGATTGTTTCCTCGTAAATCAAGAGTTTTAATGGTTGTATTGTTCTTTAACCCAGATAGTAGAAGTTTTGCCCCTTCTTCGTTTAGCATACAATCAGAGAGTATAACAGAAGTAAATGCTAAATCATGGCTTAAGGTTTTGGCAAGGACATCGCAAGTTGCAAGAGTTAGAGTCTGATTTGATAGATCCAAAACTACTGCATTTTCAGTGCATAGTTCATGAATTTTCTTGCAAACACTTTCTTGAGGATCTACATGATGCTCCTTGGACAATCGTAAAAAAAGAGTTCGAAATTCTTCCATTGATTAATGCAAAATTTTATTTGTGGAGAAACAAATGTTTTTATAGTTCAAAAAAGTCCCTGCTCAACTACAGGGTGATCCAAAAGTAACTCCCTATTTCAAAATAATAATGGTTTATTTCTGAAGTGTGATTTCTCCATTAAGTAAACAGGAGAAACAAGAGTACGGTACAGCATGGACTTTCATTCAAAATTCTATATCTTTTTATTTATTCATCCAAATGTGGTTGAATATATTTTAAAGTATTATTCATTATATACAATTAATCAACGAAGCGTCTATTTCACCAGAATTCGGTTTCCCTACTTTGATTTTCAAACTTTGGAAAATGTTTTCCAGCTACACAACCATGCCTTTTGCACTAGAGGAACCGCAAAATGGTTCCCGGAGTTCGAAAGTCAAAACTGGGGAACCGTGTATGATTACCACATGCCATTCTCACTGTAGGGGAACTGAAAGCACGGTTGCGGTAGTTTGATAATGGAAGTAGGGGAACCAAAAGCATGGGAATGGTATAGTTTAATAATAGAAGTAGGGGAACTGTTGAGTAGCCACTAGTTCGGAGTTAAGTTTATTGGGGGGGTGGGTATGGTTGTCGGAGGGGTGGGGCCAGGGCATTGGGGGAGTTGGGGCTGGTTATCAAAAGAAACTGTTTATGATGTTGCATGTACAGGTTTCAAGTGACCTGAAAAACAAATCTACTACTCTGCTACTGCAAAACTCAAATTACGCTAACCGAAAGTTATTATATGCCCAAATATGGCAAAATTTTCGGTTACCAAACTTTGGTGACCCAAAAAACAGTTCCGCTACTGTGAAACTCAAACTACGCTAACCGAAAGTTATGCCCAAATATTTCCGATTACCAAACTTAGGTAACCCAAAAAACAATTTTGCTACTGCGAAACTCAAACTTCAATAACCGAAAGTTGTGCCCAAATATTTCCGATTACCAAACTTAGGTATATAACCGGAAAAACAATTTTGCTACTGCGAAACTCAAACTTTGATAACCGAAAGTCGTGCCCAAATATTTCCGATTACCAAACTTAGGTAACCGGAAAAACAATTTTGCTACTGCGAAACTCAAACTTCAATAACCGAAAGTTGTGCCCACATATGGCAAAACTTCCAGTTACCGTAGTTTGAAAATTGTAGCTGAATAGAAGCTTCCATTAATTAATTGTTCATATCAACTTTTAATTATAAAACCTTAACAGCCTGTTTCTCAGTAGATGCGGTCTTAAGCAGTTCAAGAGGCATCTTATTCAATAGCGAGAATCATCCCTTTAGCGAGAAGCAATTTGATGTTGCAACTTTGTCACTGATAACATCAGGACATCCAAACAGAACAAATCCTAACTCAACCCTGACCGACTATAACCCGCCTCTAACCAGATTCAAGCCTAACTGAATGAAACTCAAACCACACCCTAACTATACCTAAGGAAGTGTCTGTTTCGCAGTCGCCAGAACTTTTATCATAGAACTTCCATCACGTAAAACTTCTGTCACACTCACAACAAACTTTGACGGAGCCAACCAAGCTCCCGGGTGTTTCTTGTTTTATCTCGGGCATACTTTTCAATCAATTCTGATGTTGGGAGGGGGTGGAGAAGTGTGGGATAGGGTGTGAGGAAATGTGGAGGTGGAGGGAGGTTTGGTAAAGTGTGTTGGGGTGTAAGGGAAGGTGAGGGGAGATGTGGGAAAGTGTAGGGATGGGTGTACAGTGTAGGGAAGTGCAAAGTATGTTGGGATCCCCAATCTAACCCTAGCTGAAGTGAATTAATAACTCTACCTTAAGAAATGAGGCTTCAAACTTCGATCTCTACCGATAATTGGGTAACCCTAACCTAAACATCCGAACTGGAGCGATATACTGCTCAACTTTTGTGCACTTAACGCAATGCATTTACTGAATGAACAAAGTTACCGCATTGTGTTAAGTGCAACAAAAATTGAGCAGTATACCACTGTTAAAAGAACAAAATAGGAACCAAGGAAAATTTACTTCCTAATAAATCTTTACATAGGACTTGCCCTCACTTCTTTAAACCAACTTTAAGGAAATAATTGCATTGAAATAATATAACTCATAAACACAGAACGGGGGCAATTGACGTAACGTTCTCCTGGCTAAGACTTGAACGTTCCATAAAAAGAATAAAAGATAACTGCAGTTACTATCACGAATTCTTTTTCAGAATGACCGCAAAGTTTAAAAGTTTGTCTCGTGGATTTTAATTTTCTAAAATCAAAATCCAAGAGACAAATCACTTACATCATAAAAACGAGAAACTAAACGAAGAAGTGCATAGTGAGCGCCCTGCAGTATGCAACACGTTAGCAGTTGCAACCCTACAGCCTCGTGAGAAGCAAGACAATGCTAATGAGAATTATGAATTAAAATAAGATCGATCTAGGGACGCAAGTTCGAAGCTGAAACAACTGCCCCTGATCAGTGATCGAAAAATTTGCCTGAGATGTTAACTAAAAAAATTTAGTTATTAAGTTATGCTCAGTGCTATTACGCATTATGCCGTTCCACATTGTACTGTTGTACTGGTACCGGTACTCGTCGACGTACAGCAGGTACAGTGTGACAAATCAACAAAAGGTTTGTTTGTAAGCCGCGAGCTGGTAGTTTGCCCCCCCCCAGGTCTAGTCTATCAAACTGTCGCATGGACTAGGCCTACAGTACTGAACCTTGGTAAAACACAGATGTACACAGACGCAGACTTTCAGCA
Organism: Trididemnum miniatum; assembly: GCA_964006365.1. Lineage (NCBI taxonomy): Eukaryota > Metazoa > Chordata > Ascidiacea > Aplousobranchia > Didemnidae > Trididemnum > Trididemnum miniatum. The sequence continues at coordinate 3,054,354 of OZ023241.1, forward strand.
AGAAGTCTGCATTTTAATAAGATCTTACTCTACTACATCTGTACAGAACTCTAGGTCTAGTCTAGTCCAGTTTGATTGGTAATGTTGATGAAATTCAGAAAATCAAACCTTAAATACAGTTCACAGGTCCATACACCTCTCTGCAAAGACAGAAAATTTGGATCATATGGCAAACAGGCGAATATTGTGTTTTGCTTCTAAACTAGGCTAGACCAATTAGCCTACTTTTCAACCGAATGGTTTTAAGGGTAGTTTTCGCATAGCCTAGCTAATAAACCTTTTGTGCAAAAGTGGAGCTAAATTTCACCAGTTTTCAATTTTACTTATTGCTACGCGAGCTGCTGGACTAACTTAAGCCTATACCCTGTACGATAGCCTAGACTACCGGTAGTCTATCCTTATTCTCACATCGTTGAAATGTTGTGTGATTTTATGGCGCTTTATAACTACAGTGGAATTCGGTTAATAAATCCACCTCGGGACAGCTGGTTTTGGATTTAATATGCGGCGGCTTTAATAAACGGCGTTTCCTAAAAATGCATCTCACCATTGTGGATATCCCCCTGCAGCGGTAAAAATGCACAAAAAGTAGTATTTTTTCAATATTTATTACGTTTCATCTTTTATTTATTACTTCTACGTTTCATCCCACTCGCAGTGTCTGAAGAACGTATAAGGGTTTCGTTTTTTATTAAGCCTTGTAAGCATCCTCTACTAATTCCGAGTCGATCAGCTGCTTCACGCTGACTCATGAAGGTAAACGTTTTGTAGCGATCGAGCAACTCTAGCTTTTCTGCTGCTGTTTTATCATGTCTTCTTGATCTATTCATCTGCAATGGATCCAGAAAACTTTTCTTGAAGTTAAATTTCATAAAACCGCTTCAGTTGCAACAACAACTGCACAACTCCTACGACTGGTGTTCAATTAGTCTGCTTGATTAGGCCTACCGGTACCAGTACACTAGGACATGTACGTACTTGTCCATACGAAACTGATAATCCAATATTGTAAGTACTTATTAGCACATAATGAAGAAAAATTTGACTGCATAAAGCACGTACCGGTAAACTGGATGTATTAAGCGGCGCTTGGATTTATTAACCGAAGTTTTTATAACGGGAAAGGATTGGGACGATTCCGTTTCAAGCAAATTGGATGTAGTAACCGGCTGGATTTATTAACCGTGGATTCATTAATCGAATTCTACTGTACTAACAGACTAAGGTCCTTTAGCTGTTTAGCGCCAGGACTAAATTTTGTCAAGAATTCACTGACGTATTTTTATCCTCTGTTCATTTCATCCTCCGCGCTACACTTAATTGCTGAGCGTTTAGCAAGTGCGACAGCATATACCAGTTTTAAAGTCTTTGGTTTGACCCGACTGAGAATAGAACCCAGTCTACCACCTTTTTGTTGTTTTCGTTTGACTCTCAAAGTTTAAACTAGAATTACTCGACTGCAGCTGCAGGATAAAAAATTAATGCTTCATTGACGCAAAATTTTTTTATAAATCAGTTCAGGGGCGTCTCTCGCACGATGAAAATCGACTTTTATGCCAAACCAACTTTTTTAAGCTGTGTGAAATCGAAAGCAAAACTCCTTTTTCATAATTCCTAAATTTGAGGTCTCAATTCAAACCAGTTTTCTAAAATCTTGCACTATTGGCATTAACCAACAACTTTTTCAATTGTTCTACTTCATCATCAGTATGATCAGTCCTATAAAACCCTCATTATTATTCACATATCATTGGTGTTTTTCATCGTTGTCATAATTTTATTTCACAAAAGATATTTCCGACGTTGCATCGCACTGTTGCTGCTTCCACTTTCAATCTAACAATATCGAGATGTGTGTTTAAACGATCCTCATAGAATGAACGATTTGTGCTACTCTTGATCCAATTCTAAAGCAAGAAATCATATTCTATACGAAGTAGTTTGCATAGAAGATTGTAAATAGGCTTTTTGTGCATTGTACTGTACTACTTTTTTTTGTGTGTTTATACGTTCTTTCTCTGTAAAAAAAGTGTTAATTGTTTTTTCAAATTTCAGCTTTTTTCCTGAGGGTGTTTTGTTTCCCTCTTGCAGGTGTAGCAACCACGTGCTAACTAATATCTAGATCGTATGAACTTTTGGTTCGAAATTATCACGTGTTACAACGTTCTACGTTTTGTTGCTACTTCCTTTTTTCGGCTATTGTTAACCTTAGCATCAATTCTTCACTAGTTGTTATTTCCTTTAAATAAAAAACACTAAAAGTCGCAAAATAAAAAACAATTACTACTATTTTTTTCATACTTCAAGGTTATTTTAATATGTTTCAGTGTTTGGTTTAAAGAAATTCAGGAAGAAGGAGACCAGTACTTCAGTAATTAAGAAGTAGATGGATAGATGGATAGATGGATAGATGGGTAGATGGTTAGATGGGTAGATGGCAGAGTTGGAACGAGTCACCCCTTTCGATGACTCGAGTCGAGTCACTTGGGGGTTCTGACTCGAGTCGAGTCGAGTCTTTTGAAGAAAGTGACTCGAGTCGAGTGGAGTCTTTTGTGAAAAAAAGGAAGATGACTCGAGTCGAGTCGAGTCGAGTCACTAAAAAAAAGTGACTCGAGTCGAGTCACGAGTCTTGAAAGATGCAGTTGATGAAGAAGTGTACGCAACAAGGTTTGAAACGGTTTTTCATATTTTGTAACATACTGATAGCGTAGAAAGTTAATGATACAGAGTGGCGATATACGAAGGCTCAGAAACGACGGACAAGATGATGAAACCTTTCAAACATCGCTCCGTGGTTTTGCTAAGTACAGTTATTTTGATGAGAAAACTATTCAAATATAAGTTAACTTGGCTTGGTATTGATAGCTTGAACGTGAAGCTTCTTGTAACCGAAATGGTTTTTCAACTGTCTCCTTGTTCTTGCAATGCCAATTGCCAAGCGACTGTTGTCGTTGCTCATTGCTTGTATTTGTCTGATTTGTAGGCTATGCTCATAATTTTGCATTTCGTAATTGTAGAGTGTCGTACTTGCTTGGTGAATAAAAGTAGCCTTGTTGCCTTGCAAAACCCAACTAATTTAACGTACCGGACTTCCGTTTGTTAGCTATGATAACCGCATGCAAGCAAAGATTCTACAAACAGTAAGCAAGTTTGCTGGCTTCTTGATTGAGAAAAATCTGAAAGTGAGTCGAGTCGTAAGGACAAAATTCCAGTCGAGTCGAGTCATTTTTAGAAAAGTGACTCGAGTCGAGTCATTTCCGAAAAAAATGAAATTGACTCGAGTCAAGTACGAGTCTCTAAAAAATGCGACTCGAGTCGTTCGAACTCTGGTAGATGGGTAGATGGGTAGATGGGTAGATGGGTAGATGGGTAGATGGGTAGATGGGTAGATGGGTAGATGGATAGATGGATAGATGTATAGATGGATAGATGGATAGATGGATAGATGAATTGATGAATAGATGGACAGGTGGATAGGTGCATAGATAAACATTAGACACAACACCGGCACAGGGAATCGTTTTTGTTTTTGTTGAGCGCTTTTTTGGTCGTTAAATAAACTAAAGCTACTACTGTACTACTATTACCAAACTCAGTCTAATTTAAAAAAGCATTTTTCTTTGAAAAAACTAATATTTGAAATTTCGATTTCGTTGGAGGTCGCTAAAACTTTTTGCTTTATCATTCTCATCGTGATCTAGTACCAGGCTGAAGAATGATAGACTAGGCTGATATTTTTTAAGTGTAACGTGGTTTAGTTTTGTCGAGTGGGGAGTGACTCTCCGCTGTTGCTAGCCTACCAAAAATCTAACATTGTATCTTAGCGTACCGTAGATTGGAATGCTGGCACTAATGAATTTCAACTAATCTACAGTACCCAGGTATCTGCACGTATAACACTAAGCAGTATGGTTACCAGGTATACAGTACCGGTATAGGCCTAATATTGACTAAAATACTTCTGGCGATGAAAAGGTTGCCAGTAAGCTGTCAGGTTAATTTTCTTTGCAGTACCGGTAGTATAATACTGTAGTAGGCCCACTGCCACGGTGCCACCCCATCCCTAAACTTCTTGAGCCAAAGGTTTATGTGTGTCAGAATTGGAAATGACTTATCCCAGAAAAAAGAGGTAATGTCTGGAGTTCCTCAACGTTCAGTTCTGGGTTTGTCAGCGACATGATCTAGCGGTACCGCGTGCAGGTGACAGATCCTACGTGACGGGTTCGATTCATGGCTGGAGCCGATCGCATTTGATACATGTAACGAGTGGCTGCTGACTCGAAGAGTGCAAGCTCACTTTGCAGTCTCCCTCAATTACTGTTGAATTTTCCGTTCAATATAATTTGAAAAAAATAACCTCTGGGCCCACTACTTTTTGTAATAAATGTAAATGACATGCCTGAAATGGTAAATTCAGTGGCTAAATTATTTGCAGATGATCTAAAAATTGTAGTTGGGCCAACAGGCTTATGTATTAGGGTAATGGTATTATTTCCAGTGTAAATATTGGCTTATTTGCTGGTTGCCAGGAACTTCGCCACATGGTAACTTCGTCACAGTAACTTCGCCACAGAAACTTCGTCACATGGTAACTTCGCCACACTTTAAGGTGAGGGAAGATGTGGGGATAGTAGGAAAATGTGTTGGGATGTAGGGCGAGGAAGGGGAGATGTGGGAAGAGGTATGAGAGGGAGGTGTAGGAAAGTGTGTTGGGGTGTGAAGGAGTTAAGGGGAGATGTAGGGAAAGGCGAGGTGAGGGAGGAGATGTGGAGAAGTTTGTTGGGGCCCCACACCCAGCACATTTCCCTGCACCTCCCCCATCCCTCTCCCCACATCCTTTCCCCACACGCCAACACACTTCTCCCCATACACTTTCCCACACCCCTCCCCACTCACCCCATTCTCTCTTCCGCACTTCTCCATTCCCCACACATCTTTCCTTACCTCCCCCACACCCCAACACATTTCCCTGCACCTATCCCCACACCCCCCATACCTCTTCCCACAGCTACCCTGACCTCCCCCTACACCCCAACACACTTCCCCACTCACCCCATGCACTCTCCTCACATCTTTCCCCACAGTTTCGATGATGTGGCGAAGTTACTATGTGACGATGTTACCTTAGTAAATTTAACTAGACTGTGGAAAAGCCCGATAAAATTTTTTACGACAACCGGGAATTTAATGTCTTGTTTCGGTGTAGGCAATGTAAATTTTCGATGTATGAAAGTGTGGCGAAGTTACTGTGGCAAAGTTACCATGTGGCGAAGTTACTGGCAACCTATTTGCTTTAGTCCATCTTATCAGCTTATGAAGGCGGTATTACCTTTTGTTTTCTATTTCATTAGTTTTTTTTTGGAGTTGTACTGTGTGGGTTTATCTAAGTGCTTTTGTTTTTTGTGTGCTTCAAAGTATTTCTTCCTTTCTACTAAAATGTCAGTTGTTACTGTAGTGTGTGAGAAAAAGTCTGTCTTGATATTGCTGTATTGTATAGCTTTGCATTGCTAAAAGTGTTGATTAGCAGTGTTCCCTCTAGGATTTTGACTAGTGCGAATTTGCCCCTATGATAAATGCATTGAAATTTTTGCCCAAAGATTTCACTATTATGAGAACCCCTTTTACGAATTTTTTGCATTAAATTTGCTTTTCCAAGATACAAGCTACAGTCTTGCATTAAAATATTCAAGTTATTTGTTTAAGTTTTTCAGTTTTGCATTTCATAATATTAATTTCTAGTTCAAAATCAGTAAAATTTGCCCAAAAATTTTGCATTTTTCTCAAATTTCTCACTCTAGAGGGGACGCTGTTGACTAGTATTTTATTATTTTTTTCTTTTTGCGTGAATGTTGTGTTGTCAAAGTCGCTTCCAAGGTGATTTAAAAATGGTGCCAAGTTGAGATGCCCACAGAGACATTATTATTGTTATGTATGTTGTGCCAATAGAACTGTAGAACACCTGGGCTTATTTTCAGCGTAGTCTATGCAGTACGGGTCTAGTCTAGCTGCCTACTGAAGAGTAGCCTATTGGGAGTCTAGCCTAATCCAGCATACCGGTAGAAACCGGGCAAACCATTAAGCAGCAATATACGTTATTTTAGTCAGAAAGTCGCAGTGGAAGATTTCTGTGGTTCTAACTTTCTTGTTTCTTTTACCAATACTTCGGTCCTACTAAACACTGCAAAGGACAACAAAGGACCTCAAATTGATGTACCGGTACTAAACACCGCAAAGAATGACAAAGGACCTTACATTGATCTGTTAACACAACAAAGAACTTGGAATCTTATCATAACAAAGAATGACGAAGGACTTTAAATTAGGGTTAGGTTAGGGTTTTAGGATCCTTTATTGTACTTTGCAGTGTTTAGTGCATCAATTTTAGGTCCTTAGTCGTTCTTTGCAGTGTTTCAGTCCTTTGCGGTGTTTAGCAGGACCCCAGTGCTTTATTTAGAATAACAGAGTGCGGTAGTGGTATCCTGTTAGCAGTAACAATGACTGAGTTACCGATAGTCATGTCAGCCATATTTTAAGACAGGAGATTAGTTTATTTTCAGTTGATTGTTTTTCAGTTTATGTGGCAGTAAAAGAAAAAAGGAAAGTCTTAGATGTAAGCAGCGAGCAACTTCTATTCGTTTGCAAAATTTTATCTCAAAATAGGTCAGTTGTTTAATATACCTATCATAAGATCTTGCCATGAAGCAATAAGAACAATAATGGCTGGAGCAATGGAATTCGCCCGAAGTCAGGTTTTACGCTTAGATGATCAAGCAACAGCAGTTCCAGAATATAAAGATATACGTAAGTGTTCTGTACTAATGATTTAATGGGTGGATACCAGTATTATACTCCAGCAATCTTTAATATGTTTATGTTTTTAAATGTTCTGAGAAAAAGTATGTTTTTTTTTAATTTTGTTTAAATTAATGAGAATCTTAAGCCAATTGTGTGCAGTGTGATGTAAATTCTGGTTATAGAATCTTGAAAATAACGTAGGCTTAATTGAAAGGACATGAAAACATACTGAACCATTATGTATATATATTGTTTTATTGTACTTTATCTGTAGCAGCTTTGTGAAAAATGCAATGTATCATATTACTTACACTGTACAGTCGTGATTAGAGAGAACTTCCTGAGAAGCATTCTTCATTTTGGTAGCCTACTTTTCTGCTTAGTTACCAATTGTCTACATTTAGTGAATCAAGAGGTTAAAAGCAATGATGAGGAGGGTCTTAGATTGAAGGAGCAGAGTATCTTGAAACTGGGAACATTACTGCAGCAGCAGGTAGACCAAAATTCACTTTTTAATATCTTAAAAAAGTATGCTGTCCACATGTTTGCTATTTCATGAACCAAATGCTTGGGAGTTTCGTGCATTGAGACTTCAATATACTTTTGAAGAATATCAGATTTTTTTTTGGTTTACACTTTTTTGAATACATAAAAAACTCATAAGGATTTTGTCTAGTTATCTTCATAAGCTGCTGCTAGAATGCAGCAAAATTAGAGATAGCATGGCCATAAAGATAAAATGAAGTGTGGTTAACAGTTATATATGAGTGGAAGATGCTGAAAAAAAAAGTTGTTTTTTTGTTGACAAAGTTAAGGCTTTGTTTCACAAGGTTAACTCTGTTGCCACGAACAATTAGTTTGTTGCATCTAAATTCAGTTTTTAAAACTCTTTTCAGCTTTTCCATTTATTTGATCATTTTTCAGTGATGCTTAATTTTCATGGAATATAATCAGTTGGTAATAACAATTTCTCCGTTTTGCTCAGTAGGGGTCAAAATTGTTCATTGCCAATCACAATCTGAGCAGAAGACATTGCAATATACCAATCATGATCTCATTTCTTATGCAAATTTGTATGTTTAAATGTATTTAAGGTCTCAAGAAAATAAACTGTGCTTGTAGGGACATGCTGAAGAGCTTGGAGGCCTGGTGAAAGGAGTTCGTCCTTTTCTTAAATCACTTAGCAAGGCAAAAGCAGCTAAACTGGTTCGAACTTTGGTTGATCTTTTTCTTGACATGGAAGCAGGCACGGGTTTGGAGGTAAGCTAGACCTCACGTAAGGTTTTTATTTGTTCTGTGGCAGCTTTTTAGTATACCATGCTTTGTTCTTGTTACTTCCAGCCTCTGAAGTAAACGGCTGATTTTCTAAATGTTTGATTTTGCCACTAGCAGTTTGCATCGACGAAAAACTCTGGTTTGCGAAAGAAAACAGGAAAGGCAGAATAGTACAAGATATAATGTATCAAAGTTCAGCTAGCGCATGGTACGAAGCTCTGATTCAGACTTTATTTTACATCATAAGGTTCGTCTATGCCAAGAATGCATTGAATGGGCTAAAGAAGAAAAACGTACGTTTCTGCGGCAAAGTCTCGAAGCACGTCTCGTTGCCTTGTATTTTGATACAAAAAGATATCAAGAGTCTCTGAAATCAGGTGAGAGCTGTTTTTGTGTTTAAGTTAAAGTTTTTAACTCGAATTCGGCTACCCTTGTACTCCACTGCTACTCAACAAGGTAGACTAGTTGGTGTTTTGTGTGCTAGTGCTGTGATTTTCAACTATGCCCTCAGGAGGGGTCCACTTCGTATTGAAAATGCCTGGTAGAATCTTATGATACATCGAATTACAATGCCTCCAGGGTGGATGTTCATTGTGCAGCCATGCCCATCGAGTGTATGATTACATGCAAACCTAAAGCCAGAATCACTTTGAGCTACTCTGTAATTCACTGTGTTTTTCTTTGCATTTTAACAACTTGATAAACTCTTGCAATTATAATTAGCATAGTTATGGCTGTTTAGGTTCCATTTTGTTGCGAGAATTGAAAAAATTGGACGACAAGCAGCTGCTGGTCGAGGTGCAGCTCACGGAATCACGAACTTATCGTGCGCTGGGAAATTTGCAGAAGTCAAAGGCAGCATTGACGTCCGCTAGGACAACTGCGAATTCCATGTACTGCCCTCCTAAAATGCAGGCAGCTCTCGATCAGCAATCTGGAATTTTGAATGCTGCTGAAGAAAAAGACTGGAAAACTGCTTACTCCTATTTCTATGAGGCCTTTGAAGGTTATGACTCAATTGAGAACAAGAAAGCAATTCTCTCATTGAAGTACATGCTTCTGTGTAAAATCATGATCGGAGTACCGGAGGACGTTCAAGCTCTTTTAAGTGGAAAATTGGCGCTCAAATACTCCGGACCAGAGGTAAGCTCATGACTACAAGCATTATTTAATCAGTAAAATCTGTATGCGAGAGGCTGACCACATTGTTGGTGCGCAACTATTTTCGGAGAGGTTTTGAATTAATAAAAGTTGTATTGGCCCATAATTATCTATCACCGTAAAAGTGAAAAGACCCAATCTTTAGGTGTCTCAAAGTCGAATAATTCTATCTCGCATTTTGCTCCACCCTGCCTTGCTTCAGAAAAAACATAATATGGTTTATGATTCTTCTACAAACTCCGGGTCGTTGAGAAAAAATCCGAGCCCCGGGACAGAGATATGATTCGCCCCCCCTCCGGGCACCAAAATATAATTTTCTTAAAAAAAAGGAGGTCTTGACATCGCGCGGACGTAATTTCTCCAAAGTTTTTTCGTGTGTTTCCAAAAAAAAAAGAAAAAGGTTTTGACATAGCGTTGACATAATTTCTCCAACATTTCTTCGCGTGAGTAAGGTTTATAAGAAAAAAGTGTTATAAGAGCGGGGCCCCTCTAAACCTGTGACGGGCCCCGCGTACTTTGTACCCCTTTGCCCCCCTCTCACCAGCCCTGTACAAACCACTGTAAGTGCCCCATTATTACTATTTTGCCTGAAGGAATTTCAACTACTTGAGAGGCAGAGAGCAAATTTGCTTGTAGTATTGTCTTTTAACTGAAATTCGTTGTAGAATGTTCAAAGTAACCAGCCTGTTAGCTCGGTAGTTAAGGCATTGCTGTCTTCGTGGGAGGTATGGGTTTCGAATCCCGGGTCTGACTAGTCAGACACAGTGTCGCCAACGGCTCGCCACCACTGCGACGTTTCTTCGGAGCTGTGTTGCCCAGGCGCTAAGCCCCGGTTACATTTTTATGTAATGTACCCAACACCAGCAGAACCTTACATTCCTATTCTATTACCTTCACGAACCCGATTGTTAACGACATGTCACAAGCGAAGACGCGACGAGAATCGAACCCATAACTAATGCAGCATTTCCCTAGGTACGCTGCGCTCTAAGACATCGAGCTATAGAAAATTCGCAACGATTCCGCTATTAATGGCATTTATAAACTCACGCTTTGACAGAAAAAAGCAAGGTTCTGCTGGTGTTGAGCACATTACATAAAAACGCGCCCCGGAGATGGACCCCGTCACTTGTTACACGTTTCGGTGTAATGACGCGAGAATAGTAAAGATTTTATGTTCAAAGTAGAATTATAATGCAAATGATATTGCAGCAGTATTATGTATTGTACATCTATTAACTACATAAATATATAAACATTGGTGCACCATAGCCGATAATTTTAAGTTAAAAAGCTAGTGTCGGATTGAAAGATAAATTAAATTAAAAGTTACTGATGTTGTTTTGTTGTTTTAAGAACAAAGAAGAGCCAAAATGATAAGAAATCTTTAAATCATTAGTTGAAAAACTGGAAACTGTTTACAATGTCTCCTAATTGCACTCCTAAGTACTGTTATTTATGTACAGATTGAAGCAATGAAAAGTGTAGCAGTTGCAAGCCGCAACCGGTCAATTTCAGAGCTCAAAGAAGCGCTTTCAAAATTTGAAAACGAACTCAAAGAAGACACCATCATCTCCTCTCATCTCAACAAGCTGTACGATAACCTTCTTGAACAAAATCTACTCAGAGTCATTGAGCCTTTCGCCAAAGTGCAAGTATGTAACTGGCTACAATTTAATCCTAATCATACTAAAATTTGCAGTACTGTGACGATTGATCTTACTTCCGGTTCTCAAAGTTCAATTAGATGCAAAACTTTTCCCTTATCTAATCATGCAAAAGTTGAAGCGCTGTTTAACAAGTCATGCTTGATTTTAGCTATGTAAAAAATGAGAGTTAATAAATGACAATAGTAAAGGAAGCACATTAAAATTATTTCAATTTAATGAGCTTTGAAAAAGGAAGACGATAGTAGATTGGAAAGCGACGTGGTGTCTAGACTGAGAGTTTGTAGAAGACTGAGAGGAGATATATTTTTTTTTTGCCGAATATAATGGTAAAGATTTGTTTCATAGGTATTACAAATTATTGTATTTTTTTGCATATTTATCCTCCTATCAGGAAAAAGCGATTAAAGCGCTATAACGATCTCGCTTAGGAGTTGCCGGCCATCTGTCTGCCGCTTTAAGAGTGGCAAATCTTGCTAAGGGCTCTTCCCCACGGCACAACAAATATACTTGCAAGGTAGTTCTCCACACTGTCTCATTAATGCTGAGCGTCAAGCAGGAAAGCTGTGATTACTAATTTTGAAGTCATTGGTTTGACTCGACTGGTAATCAAACCCGAGTCGACTGCTTTAGAGGCAGACGCTCTTACCATTTTGCATGTGAGCTGTTAAATTGTTTTCAATGAATTTATTTTTTCCAGGTTTCTCATGTTTCGCAATTGATTGATTTACCTCAGGTAACAATATTTTGTTTTGATCTTTATGAGTATCAGACTTTAACTGTTTGTTGTTTTACAGTTTGCTGTGGAAAAGAAATTGTCGCAAATGATTTTGGACAAAAAGTTTTTTGGTGAGCTCTCTCTCTCTATGGCGTTGAAGCTTCATTAAATTCGTTCATCTAGCACTTTTTCTAGCCTTCCGCAAACCGTATATGACAATATGACACGGGTGTTCATGTTCTTATGTTCATGAGTTCAACCAACATAGTTTGTCGTAAAAACATAGAGTTATGTATTTAAGTTTTGAACCCTCGGTACAAATCGTAAGAATAAGTTACAGAAAATTACCATTTTCGCTTTTTTTTTTATTTCCAGAACCTAATTTTCATTTTAAGGAAACTGAAAACCCTAAAACGCATTAAAAAACATTCTGCAAGGTTTTGATGAGGTATGGGATCTGTAGGCAAATCCGTAAAAATTAGGTAGTTTACTGTCGATAAAAGTGCCTCAAAACCCAGCTCTTGGTGATGACTGGCTTTTGGCTTTCGTTGTCTTTTGTGTCGGACCGTCGTTATCGCCGTGGGTGTTCTTCATTCCGCCCCCGACCTGGATGTTGTAACCATGCCTACTCTTGTTAAAACAACTTCTGCATGAACCCCATAACGTTAATCGTTTTGTTGTCTCTTGTACGGTTGTATTTCCTTCATCTTATCATATTCTTTAGGGGTTCCCAAACTGGGGTAGGCCTACATGTACCCCCAGGAGGTACATTTCGAATTTTCTGGGGGTACATTGGATTATATTTGTAGTGGAAAAATGCAGAACTCTTTGGACGTGAAGACCTTTTTTTTTTGTTTTTGGTCTTTTTTTTGGCCTTCACCGACTAGGTGGGAAAACAGGACTCTGTGGACGTAAAGATCTTTTTTTTTGTTTTTGGTCTTCACCGATTTTTGGTGGGAAAACAGGAGTCTTTGGACGTGAAGACCTTTTTTTGGTCTTCACCGATTTTGGGTACACGAGCGAATCCATAAATCGTCCAAGGGTACCGATGAACAGAGAGTTTGGAAAACCCTGGTGTAGACGGTGCGTAGGTGGAAAACACTACACTGCTACTACTTTTTTCCTCATACTAAAACTTGGTAACGATGTATTTGCTGCATTTAGGTATCTTATCTCAAGGAGAGGGAGTTCTGATATTGTTTGACCAACCCAGTATCGACAAAACCTACGAATCTGCCTTGGAAGTGATCAGCAACATGTCTCTTGTTGTTGATTGTCTTTACCAGAAAGCAAAACAATTGACTTAGCTTCGTATTTTTGTTCAGTTTTTGTTGAAAAGCTGCACGTTAGAGTATTTCAGTTACGAATAAGACTTTCAAACCCACGAAATGTTAATTTTTTATGTCATTGCTTGTACTACATTTGTTTTATTCGTTTAGTTGGGTTCACATTTTAAAGGAAGCATTTTCTTTAAAACGTAGTTGTTTTTGGAACAGAATGGTATTAATACACGATGTAACGTGTTAGTCGATGCTGCTTTTACTGGTAAAAGTGGGGAGTGTTTGCTTTAATACTGTTACGTTATGGACTATTCGTTTGAAAATACATAACAAAAAAGTTCATGTAATTTCTTTCGAAAGTTTTTTTAAATAACGCCTATATGGTCAAAAGACATCGCTATCGGTGCGGAAAGTCTGGGATTCAATTTCCGGGCCGATCAAAATGACGCAATGTCGCTAAGGCTCGCCAGCGCTGCGAAGTTTCTTCGGACCTAAGTTGCTCAGGCTCTAACGTGTAGCTGACCCCACCACTCGTTACACGCTTCGCCATAATATTACTAGTAGGCCTAACTGGCCTATAGGCTAATAAAGATTTTTTAAAGTTGTAATTAGTCTGCTAAAACTAAATTAGCTGTTATAAAAAAAGCTATTTTTTTATGTGGTTTCTTTAAGATGAGATTAAGCAGTGCCGCTGAGAGGATATTTGGGACGCGAAGGAGAACGGAAACTACAGGTTTATGTTACCAGGGCGTTACGTTAGGCTTTTAGGCTACTGGTCAAGGGATGTACCAATGATCGAACGATAGTTTTTCTTTTAGCATTAATATATTTGCGATGATGTTAATCACTCTCTTCCAATGCATTGTGAAACGCTGACAATGTTATTTACAATGTATTGCGAGTTTGGTTGGCAACCCAATGTGCATAAACTTTAATTGTGCTTCAATATTTCGCGAAGATTCATGAATTAGTTATGATATTCAGCAAAATCAAAACTTGGTTGCTTGTTTATGGACCCGCGGTGCTGGGATTTTGAATAACTGCAATTTGCGTACAGCTGCGGTTTCGCTTTTTGCAAACTTCGCTAGCCAGCGAGGCTGCTTAAGTAGACCTAATTGAAGAAACTTGCAGAAGGTGGGTATCAAATCAACATTTAACAGCTCAGATGGCCGAGTGGTAAGAACGTCCGCCTAACTATGCTAAAAGTAAATAGCCTGCAGTTGAATGGGCTTGAGTACATAGGACCATACCTGAAATTGCGTTCAAAGCGCTATAAGCCCGCTGGTGGTGTGGTCCTGGGTTCAAATTGGAATCGACCCAATGAGTGGTAAAACCGAGAAACTAGAGCAGAATTGGTTTTTGCAGAGGTAGGCCTACCGTAAGCCTTTGAAGGCCTACCACACTCTGTAGGCTATATATAATCCTAACCGTAATGGTTGGAAGAATGCTTGCATTGCTTTTCAGTGTTTATACTATTGATGATGAGCCTGGAGAAATGTTAATCCTCTAATTGCGCTCACCGCTGCACTTAAAAGCACATAATTGTTGCAATTATCTGCTGTCATTAAGTTATTTTGGATTTTTCATTGAGCTTTTTGAATAAAACCATTAATTTTTAGTTTCAAGTCGAATAGTTTTTACGTGACCTTGAAATGAGAAGCTTAATGTCCTTGAGACGACGGTAGAACATGCAGTGCTTGTTGACTTTTTTTGAAAAAGTACCGGTATCACCCTTACCAACAGGGAAGGGGAAGAAGGACAATGGAGGCTGGAGCTGCGGGGCCTTTAGTGATAAGTGCCTCCCGGTATATCACGTCTTCTAAAAAATTACTCACTCTTTGTGGGTGCTTCACCACAAGTCCACGAGTACATCAACTTGCAATCCTTACAGCCTACCAAAAATATCTACGGATTTGGATTTAAACGGACTGAATTTTAGTATCTTTTGTAAGTTGCACTCGATTTTGATGTGTTTTTCCGTATGGATTTGGACTGGATTGAATCGAAATTTTGTACTAAACTCCTCAGTATATCGGATTATTTAGTATTTAAATGGAATAGACCTTTTACACTGTAGCTTACTGCGCATGCGCGACAAAGCGATGTCTGCGCGACAAAGCGATGTCTGCCATAAAGCGATCAAGTAACTATAGCAGTGGTTCTCAAACTTGTCGGAAGTATCGAACCCAACAGATGTCATGCAAGCATACATCGAACCCTTAATTATAACCAGGAGCGGATCCAGAAAATTTTAGAGGGGGTGCAGTTTTGAATTAGGCTGAATGTTAAATGAGTGCAAAGACGTTAGACGTCTAAACCGGAAAAAAGCATAAGCTCTTTGAAAATGTTTCACGTCAGGGGCGTATTCAGAATATTCTTAAGGCGGTGGAGGGTGGCATAAAATTTTTACATTTTTTAAGCGTATTTTTTTCCGGAAAGTTAATTTGAAGCAAATTGAGGAACAAAAATATGGCTCTAGGGGGGTCCGGGGGTATGCTTCCCCGGAAAGTTTTCAAAAATTTAGACACTGTAATGGCCATTTTAGAGCTTTTTGAACAATTTTTATGGCAAATTCTGTTTAATTTTTTTGCCTCTAACTCTAAGTCCTTCACCAAATATGATACATTTTGTTCGCACATTTTCGATTTATGCGTACTGCTTATGGCGTAAAGATGATTGTTATCAAATAGGTTTGAAATTATGGAAAAATTGTATTCATCAAAAACAGCGTTGAAAGAGTATGGTGGGGGGATGCATCATTCCACGCAGAGATAGTCATTTACTACAACTGTATGCCTTTTTGCAAAAACTTACTCTGATCTTAGCCGAACCCCTGCTACAGCCTCACCGAACCCCTGGGGTTCGGTCGAACCCAGTTTAAGAACCACTGAACTATAGAAATGAATGGCAAATAACAAGAAAAGCTTCGTTTTTTCGTATAACAACGGCAAAATTTTTTACATAAGTGAGTGTACTGCTTAGTAAATGTGTAATAAAACATAAATATCATCTTAAACCAAAAGTATTAGCTGCGTAAGGTATATTTTTGTAGAGTTTAGTGTTTACCGTAACGGCTACGTAGGCATTTTGCAACTGTTAAAACTGCTACATCATTCATATAATTATAATAAATGAGTTTCAACTTACTTGCAGAGCACACTATTTAAGCTTTATGATTCGTTTAGGTTCAGTACAATCAAAGCACAAACTTAATAATTAAGCCCTCCGCGATCTGCATTGTCACTAATGTAATTAATTTGTAAACAATTTAACTTTACAAAACATGAAAGCGACTTGTGAAATAACGCTGTCCTCAGTAAAGGTTTTGCACGGGTTTCTCAGCAAAGCAATCTTGTAGGCAAAATCAAGAAAAATTTCAAGTCTGAATCTGAAAGAGCGAAGTTACGCGCTCCTTATGGTTAAGACAACCCAACGTAATTCCAGTTTACAAATACCAGAACCACCGGCGTCAAACGCAAATTTATAAAAAAATTTCTGACTTTAACTGTTTTATAAAATATTAAAAAAATGAATATCTTTTGTTTTACACAACAAAATAGCTTTCATTTCAACAAAAAAGACGACGCAAAACAGCGATTTTACTATGGTTTACCATATGCGAACTCGCTTTGATGGCAACTTTTTGCTAAGACCACTTCGTTACGCTTGATTGAGCGTTAGTGTGAGAAGCGTCTATTCTGTTTGGATTGGACTTTATGGTTGCGGATGCAGATTTGTAAGTGTTAAATCCGCACAACTCGTCCCTTCTCCAATCGTGGAGCAATGGCGCAATGCGATTAATTTGTGGCTCTCGACTTTTTTTTTCCTATTATAGACTTTTTTTCCGTAACTGCGTGTTCATTACTGCAACAAATTTCATGAAAAGACGAAAAAAGGTTTTTCAAAAAATAGTGAAAATGGCGGAGATGTGATGCTGGGCAGGGTGCGACAATTTGTCACAGATTAGTTGAAAGTCGAGGAAAGCTACGTGCTACTACTTTTCCCGAAGCAGTTGAAAGGAACTGACCGAAATTCATACGAAAACATTTATTTATTAACATGAACTTGAGCTTTGTGGATACCCTATCATCTTCATTGTTAACCAGCTAAATCGTTCTGGACAATAGGCTGTTGAACTTTACATACTGTATCAATAATAAAAAATCTTCAATGTTAATTCTAGGGTCCGGCCATAGGGCCACTCGCCCAAGGCAGTAGGCCAACAATCTAGAGGAGGGGGGCAGTAAATTTGCAAATAAACTAAACATAATAAAAAACATAGCATAAAAATAATTATGTATAAATAAATATAAGTTACGGAATTTAAAATAGCAAAGAGCATGTCTTAAAAATCGATTTGATAAAAGATGAGTTATTGTACATAGTCTGAAAGTAGCTCATTGCGTGTACCATACGTTATCATAGCTTGTTTCCTGGTCACTGCAAACTTTTTTATCACCATTATACTCCATCTCTTGACGGTCATTGTTTTTTTATCTGAGGATAGTGCGAACGCAAACCTCACGAAGAGAAATTGTGCGACAGTGTGCCGGGATGATCGAGATTGTGCGACAGTGTGCCGGGATGATCGAGATTGTGCGACAGTATGCCGGGATGATCGAGATTGTGCGACAGTATGCAGGGATGATCGAGATTGTGCGACAGTATGCCGGGATGATCGAGATTGTGCGACAGCAGTATAGGGGTTTCCATTTTTCCCGGATTTTTAACTAGGAAATTTTCAAAAAATTTCCCGGGAATTCCGGAAATCGGGATTCTCGAGATTCGGGAAATTCCCGGGAAGTTTTTTCGAGCTGGATAAATTTGCCATTTTTTCTGATTTTCAGGATTTCAGATCTAATTTTTAGCATTTTGTTATGTTGCTTTGGTAAACTTAGTTAGAGTTTTTTAGTTTTTTCGACAAATTGAGGAAAAAATTTTGATTTTACAAACATTTTGTCTTAAAAATTTTTGCAAATTTTGAAAAATAATTTTTAGTACGCAAAACAAAAATTTAAAATTTGCACTACCGTAACGCATTTTTTATGTCAGAATGATGGATATTAGTACCCCTGAAATTCTCACTATAGTACCAAAAGTTTCCGGGGATCCCAACATAAATTTCCCCGGAAACGGGAAATATCAACAACTCAAATTTCCCGTCCCGACTTCCGGGGAGAAAACACTACGACAGAATGTGGTGATGATCGAGATTGTATGACAGTATGTGAGTGTTGTTCACACGTGGGGTATATGATCTCAGTGATCATCCCGAACTGCAATGGCCGGGCCTCGCCCAGGGCCCACAACCGACGTAGTCACGAGTTCAATCTGATTCGGTCTTTGCAGACGAGCATAGCCTACTGGTAGAGTGCACTCGAGTGAGCATAGACAAACTTCCAAAGATTTTTAGCTTGTGGTGCCAATAAGGAAGCAAAAAAAAATCTGCCCTGCCCAAGAGCTAAAATCGCACAGCGATGAGCTTCGCGCAATGACCACCATTGTGTATATTTTTTAGTTTTACCCTTGAGCTCTTCAGCGAATATGAGGCGATTGTTTACACTTCAATAATATTGCCTTTGTGCGTATTGGGAGTTTTTGCTAATCTTGTTACTATAGTTACAATGCAAAGAAATGCCAACTTGAAACAGCAAGTTTTAAATCTTGAGAAAGTAACTTCTAAATGTTTTTTATTTGCTGGTAAAATTATCTTGGAACCTACACTAAAACAAGCACGTTTGCGATTATCTTATATTAGAAGGGAAAATTCGCACAATGCGGAAAAGCCGTCAACGTTGGTAACTTACACGACTCTCTGTAAAAAATTAATGATTGACAAAAGGCGTTCTGCGGTTAGAATAAAAGACAGAGACCACAAGATGAGATAAAAACCATTGTGATGAGCAAAAAATATTACCAAGGACAAAGTTGCGCCCTCTTGGAGCTGGGAACGCACTAAAACCAGACGCAATTAGTTTGCTTAAATCTTGCTTTTTTTTCTGTTTTCTCACTAAACTTGCAAAACTATTAATCTTAATCCGTGTTACGCCATTTAAGATTTCTTAATAATTGAAGAGAAATATCAAATCAAAATCAAATCTTCATTGGTCTCGCCGCATTACGCCGAAGCGTGTCACGAGTGGCGGGACTCATCTCCGCGGCTTAGCACCTGGGCAGCACAGTTCTGAAGAAATGTTGCAATAGTTGCGAGTCGTTGGCGACACTTTTCCGATTTGACCGACCTGGGATTCGAACCCCAGATCTCCCGCACCAACAGCGTGCGCTTAACAACTGAGCTGACCGGCCATTAACCAGAATCATCTTTTTTGGAATACACCCAGCAAGGTACGTTTATACCACAAGCTGAAATATCTATGTATATCCAAAGACCTAAATACGCCCAATCTTTATGGCCAATATAATAATCTTAATTATGAAATATTTATGAAATTAAATTATCTTTTACTTAAATTTCATTATGAAAATTAATTAATCTTTGCTAAATTAAGAGTTCGCTAAATTTATGTTTAAATATAATAACCGCCTGTTACCACCCTCTTTCAACAATTATTTCACGAAACTTGATGTAATACATCATTATAACACTAGACAAAAAGTAACTTCTGAATTTTTTCAACCTTTTATTGCTTCGGAAACAGGCAAAAAATCTCTTCAACACATTGGCCTGAAAATATGGAAAAACATTCCCAAAGAATTTAAGCCCTGCTCCTTTCCTTCTTTCAAAAAATACATTAAATTTTCTGCCATCTCCAAATATGTATAAAATCACCTTCTCTCACAGTATTTTATTTTACCTTCAGCAAATTATCAGCCTTGTACATATGTCACCACTCAATTCGATACTGTAACTAAATAGTTGATATCTGTAACCCTTTATTTGTAATTTTACCCTCTTCAAAACCAAAGTTTCTTTTTTTTTGTACTTTGTGTACATATTGTTTTTTGAAGTTGTAATTTATGTTTTCTGAAGTGTTGCGCGATGTTGGTATTTTAGTTATTATTTTTTTACCCTATTTTTTAAACACTGCTTTATATTAGCTTTGAATCCCAAGCTAGCTGTCGTAAAGTTATGCTGTCACTGACAACCTGCTCAACCTTTTATATTATTATTTTGTCTGTGTGTGTGTTTGCGTTTACTTTTTACTAGCTAACGTCAGAGTAAGATATGGCGAATGGTCTTTTCGCTGTTTCCAACCTCTGCTTTCTTGCGCGTTATGGTAAAACAAATAAACTATTGAACTATTAATCATGAAGTAAAAATTAATGTAGGCCTAATTATGAAAATGTTTCTGGTCAATAATCTTAATCCGTCCACGTCACCGAAGGTCGGCAGACTGAATGTCCCGCGTATGACTCTGTAGGTCTATACAAGGGCTTAGCCAGGGAAGGGGGGGGCACGGGGACCATGGCCTAGGTTTGGCCCCCCAATCGACATGCTTGTCCCCCCAATCAAACAGCTTGCTCTTTTGAAGCAGCGGTATTTGTGCTTTATTTCAAACTTTGCCCCCCTCCTGATGAACGCTTGCCCCCCCCTAAGTCGACTGCTCTGCTGCCGGCTCTGGATCTTGGTAGTTAGGATAAATACTTGCCATTGCGTGTTGTTTTCTTGCTGGGTTTTTAGTAAGTGGGCTTACATAGGAGAAATACGATACAACTTTGCTTTTTGCGTTGGCCAGAGTTATGATGGTGCAGCCGCAATGGCCAGCGAACAGTCAGGCGTCACTTCAATTGTATAAAACGAATATCTCCGTTGGCAGATTATTTTCACTGTGCTTTGCATTGCTTAAATTTGAGCGCTTCCGCAGCTGTAAAAGTTTCAGCAATGCAAATTGCTGAAAACGTTATACGAAAAGTGGTTAAAATGTAGACCAGTGCGAAGAAAACAGCGTGGTTGAAATCCTGCATCAAAGAAGATGTCTCCAGTCAAGAAGAAAAAAAAACATTATCTTGTCGGCTTATGTGAAACCCGGTTTTGTACAACGCCATGAATCGATACTGGTAAAGCACTCAAAATTAGGGGCAAAAAATTTTAGTAAAGTTTGCCCGAAAACTGTTCAAAATGCACTAAAATGGCCTTTACAGACGTGAATTTTCAAAAAATTTCCGGGGAGCATGCCCCCGGACCCTCTGGAGCCTTGTTTGTTCCTCAACTTGCTTCAAATTAATTCTGCCGGAAAAAACTACGCTTGAAAAAATGTCGAAATTTGGGGCTCCTTCGTTAAAAAAACTTCTGATTACGCCTCAGACGTGAAAAATTTTCAAAGGACTTATTTACAATCTTTTCCACGTCTAGACGTCTACTGTTTTTGTATTCACAGTAGTACCATTTAACCTAATTCAAAATTGCATTTCCCCACCAAAATTTTCTAGATCCACTCCTGGCCTGAAGTAAGCACGCATAAATCGAAAATGTGCAAACAAAATGCATCATATTTGGTGAAGGAGTCCGAATAAGGGGCAGAACCTTTGATCAAAATTTGTTCAAAGCGCACTAAAAAGGCCATTGCACTATGTAAAATTTCAAAAATTTTCCGGGAGAGCATGCCCTTCGGACACTCTAGAGCCATTTTTTCCTCAATTTGCTTCAAATTTGCTCTGCCGGAAAAACATACGCTTATGAAAGATGTAACAATGTGGTGCCCTCCCAAAAAACACTTTGAAGACGCCTCTGACATGAAGTATTGACGGCCTATTTCGGGTCTAAACGTCTGACGTCTTTGTATCTAGTTAACACTCAGCCTAATTCAAATCTGCATCCCCCACCAAAATTTTCTGGATCCGTTCCTGCTGTTGGGTAAGATTTGTTAAACTTTAGCCTCGCCCAATTAAAAAACCTGGCTACGCCTATGGGCCTATACCACTAAAAGACGTGCTGTGTACCACTGAAAGACATAGTCGTCACTGTCCATGTGCAAAATATCTTTGAGATTTTGCAGTAAAACAACTACGACTTGTAGGCCTAATGATTTTCAGGTCAACGTGGAATCAGCTGATCGTAAGTTTGTCAGTTTCTGATCTCCTGGCTGCGATTATAAGCCCATTTTACATGCTTCTTATGTCATGGGCTTATATTCGGCGGACATTGCCATATTTCGTTTGCAGGGTAAGCTTTGAATAAAAAGCAACAAATGAGATTGAGGTTGATTAATACCTTGTCGCTTAATTATCATCACAACGTTGAGCACCAAATGAGCAAGCATTTTTTCGAAAGGGATTGAAGCATTGAACAAAAAATTACTATAACGCGCATTTGAAAAATGTAGAAAAAGAAACAAGTTTCAAAATGAAAATCGTTACACCCCCGGTGGTATTACGCCGAAACTTGTAACGAGAAATGGGTTTATTTCCGCGGTTTAGCGCCGGGACAACACAGTACCGAAGAAACGTCGCAACGATGGTGGACCATCGATACTGGGTCCCATCTGAATAGACGTGGAATCGAACTCAAGGCCTCCTGCAGCAATAGTGATGTCCTTAACCACCATGCCAGTTGGTCCTAAAAAAAATTCTGATTGATCTTGATAAAGCTTGCATTTTAGATCTGCTGTGGTGTCGATGTTTTGACCTCTTACGCCACTAGTTTTCAGACTCTGGTTCGCCATCTTGCGGTTCATTTCTCTACAATAGCCCTATCAGTTCAAAGCATTTGCCGAAAAGTACGGCACAGTGAGTATTTGTAAAATATGGCTGTTTATACTGGTAGAGCAGAATGTTTGATCAAAACTCAGCAATCACGCTATATTCAGCAACTTAATAAAACAGAAAAAGTTGCCATAGTTTGGTAAAGATATCCGATTTCAACTCTTGACTAGATCGTTTAATTCAGGGGTGTCCAACCTTTTTGGCCAAAGGGCCACAAGCAATCTACAAATGATTGCGCGGGCCACCGGAGTGTTTACTGCTAAGACGCTACTAAAACTCTAATTTTAGAAATGTGGATTTTTTACGATTATAAGAACAATAAACGTACCAACAGTAAATTCAACAAAGTTTTTGCTACGCGTCGACATTTCAATGTCAAGTTTGGCACTGTTTTTTTCTAACAAGCTTGGCAATTTTTAATAAGATCCAACAATTTTCTTCTCAACTAAGTCAGTTTCCGACCAAAAAATTTGATATTTTCACGTCTCAGACAGAGGCGCACCCAGGATTCGGCAAAGGAGGGGGCACAACCGACGGTGTGGGGGCGAAGCAGGCAAAGAGGGTCGGTTTTCACATAATAAAACACTCATTTTAGCACACTTTTTTAACGAAAAAGGGCATGCAATGAGTGCAGTTACTCGTGACAACACAAAAGTATTTTCGCAACTTACGGTATGTCTAAAAGCAGAAGCATGGCCAAAATAAGTGAAAGGAGGTTGCAACCACTATCAGTTTGAGAAATTAGAGTGAAAGTTAGGTTTTAGCACCTTATCACACAGCCAAAGGGGGGGGGGGGGGCATGGCACCGTGCACTCCCTGCGTGCGGATCGCGACCAAATCAAAATCAAATTTTCGTTATACTCGTGGTATTGCGCTGAAGCGTGTAACGAATCGCCGGACCCATCTCCGCGGCTCAGCGCCTGGACTACACAGCTCCGAAGAAACGTCGTAGCGGTGGCGAGCCGTTGGCAACACTGTGCCGATTTGACCGAGCCAGGATTTGAACCCTAGATCTCCCGCACCAACAGCGTGTGCGCTAAGCAGTTGAGCTAACGGCCGGTCCAACTTAGTTTATTACTGACTACTTTTGAAGCACGAACACGATTGTGTGGAAAGGATGTGAACGTAACAATACCGAAAATGTGATGTGAAACAATTTCCATTGTGATGCAATAAAATTAACTTACAAGAAAGCAAACATGAAGTGACAATTTCTCGGAATGTAAATTCACCATAAATTACGTAGCAATTAAGTTGATAATATTGGTAATTTCGGAAAGTCCCGCGGGCCACTTAAAACCTTTCCGCGGGCCACATGTGGGTTGTGGCCCGCGGACCACGGGTTGGACACCCCTGGTTTAATTGGTACTTAGGTGATCTAACAGCTCCGATAGCCAAGAGGATAAAGCGTCTGCCTCTGGAACTGAAAACTCGAGTTTGATTCCGAGTCGGGTCAAACCAATGATGTGAAATTGATATTCACAGCAGCTTTCATGTTTGACGCTCAACATTGAAGGGACAGTGTGGAGAACAAGCCGGAAAGCTCACTTGTTGTGCCGTTGGGAAAGGCACTTAGCGGGATTCCCCCATCTTGGAGAGGTAGCCAGATGACCGGCAACTTCTAAGCGAACTTGTTGTTTCGCTTTCTTGTGTTAGGAGGATCAATGAGCAACTGAATACAATGCAAAAAATGCAATAGCTTAGTTGGATCAATATAAACACTGCGGTTTAAATTTTGCTTGAAGCTCATCTTGGAGGATAGCTCAAAAAAAGCTGTGTTTTTTGATTCTCATGTTTTACGGGCTAATTATTCATCGTTCGTACTGTAGCTTAGCACACCTATTATGACTTACAACAGATGCAGCAAAAGCTAACAGCAGTAAAATAAAGACTTTTGCGGTTTTCTAGTTTTGTTGCTTTACAGAAATCGATGGCGATAATTTGGATTTTTTTCAATAATTGTTGGATTCATTCCCAACGTACTTGCAATGACAGCAAACAATCGAAATCGCAGCCAGTCACTTTTCGCATCGACGTGGCCAGATTGTGGCGTTTCATCGAAATGGTAAATAAACTAACTCAATTTACTATACACAGCTCAAATGGCCGTGTGGGTAAAGCGTCCGTGTGTCGAGCTGTAAGACTCAGAATAGGAGCAAACCAATGACTTGAAACTGGTCTTCGCTGCTTCCCTGCTTGCCGCTCAGTATCAAAAAGACAGTCGGCAAACTTCCTTGTTGTGCCGTTGTGGAAAGCACACAACGGGATTCCGTAGGCCTATAGTTCTAGATCTTCCTGGATTCCCCGTGTTAACGTGGTCGACAGATGGCCGGCAACTCCTTAGCGAGCTCGTTATAGCGCTTCGAGTGCTTTCTTGCGATAGAAGGATAAATTTGCAATTAAAAAGAAAAAAAAATTATAAGAGCCAAGCGTGAGCTCAAGGCTAAAATACGCAAACGCTGCCATTGCATCGAATATTATTTTGAAACGAATTTTAATTTTCGTTTTAACTCGGTTAACTGAACAGCTTTATTTTGAAAAGCCGTCCCCAACGAAACAGACTGTTGCCATTGTTAAATTACAAACAGGGGCAGGTCTAGAACTTTTTATGGGGAGGCTAAGAATAAAAAGCATGCTTGTTTTGCAATTTTGTGGGTTTAACATATTAGGTTATGAATAAACATTTAGTGGGGGGAAGGTCTTATTCAGACGTTGACTGGCCACGCATTATTCGTGTTTAGTGATCAATGTCTTAAAAAATAGGTTTTTATTCGTCAAAAACGGGGTGCTGTGCCCCCTGATTATGCTATTGTCTCTTCCCTATGGATTGACAAATGTTAGCTGTAATTAAAACGATATATACAGTGAGACAACGCTGTTTTGTTACTTCTGTTACGTACCACAAAGTTTAAGTTTTCTCGGGTACCGGTGCATAAAAACAGAGGAGGTGACTGATTCACTAACATTCAATCATTCTGAAGAATGAATGTACCACGGGCCGGCGGAACCGCCCCCCGAACCCCCCGGCCGGGGGGGGCAAGCCTGGTCAGGGGCCCCGCCCTGAACACCGCGGCGTTTTTTTTACTTGGAAATGGTTTTAATACAGAACCGGCCGTTAGCTCAGTTGCTAAGCGCACGCTATCGGTGCGGGAGGTCTGGGGTTCGATTCCCGGGCCGGTCAAATCTACACAGTGTCGCCAGCGACTCGCCACCGTTGCGACGTTTCTTCGGAGCTGTGTTGCCCAGGCGCTAAGCCGCGGAGATGGGCCCCGCAACTCGTTACACGCTTCGGCGTAATACGGCGAGTATAATAAAGATTTGATCTGATGGTTTTAATACGTGTTACGATGCAACATTAATTTGTTTGTGTGCGTGTGTGTAAAAAGGTGCTGACGATGGGGAGGGGGGTAGAGGAAGGGTTGAAAAATGTTGTGTTGAACTCCAATTGTGCCGCTTTTGTTTGAAATGTAGGCATAATCGCTTGTATGTATTTAGCGATTTTTTTGATCTGTTGAATGAACGAAAGCATAATTTTCTTCTTTCAAAATACATATTTTATGAAATGTATACTGTAAGTTATAGCAATAACAATAATAACTTTCTATTTTATGCACCTTGCTTCGTATGAGGTCGCACATGGTAGGTGTTTAGAGGCTTGTAGGTTTTTCAGGTTTACCATGGTTTTTACACAAAAGCATTAGGGGTGTGCGACTACGCAAGCGAAAAGGATCAAAATTAGTTCGTCAAACGGATCGGTAAAAGCAGGGCCGTTGAGAGAAAATCCGGGCCCCAGGACAAAAATATAATTCGGCCCCCCCCCCGGTAGGCCTACTGGGACTTCCGCGTCGTGTGTCTCCAAAAAAAAGTCTTCACACCGCGACAGAGTTAGACTCGGACCGGGCTTTTCGGGCCGTGATTTTCAAATTATTTCGGGCTGATATTCAGCATGTCAACACAAAATATTTTTAATCTTTTTGTAAAACATTTCTGCTGCATTTTTTATCTGAATCTGTATTCTGTAGTAAATAGTTATTTTGATTATTCTTTTTGTTATTCTGCAATCAGTGGCTCACCCAGGATTTGACAAAGGGTGGCGAGTCCACAACCGGGGGTCTGGGGGCGTCGCCCCCAGCTTCCGGAGGCTAAGGGGGTCTGGGGGCGTAGTCCCCAGCCGCCAACGAGTTTTGCGTTTTTTTCATAAAAAAAAAAAAAAAAACACTCATTTTAGCACACTTTCTTATTGAAAAAGGGCATGCAGTGAGTGCAGTCACAACAGACAATGCAAAGATAATTTCGCAATTTATGTCTAAAAGCAGAAGTTTGGCTAAAATAAGTGAAGGAGGCTGCAACCATTATTAGTTTGAGAAACTGTGGACTAAAAGTTAGGTTTTCGCACCTTATTACAGGGTTGAAAGGGGGCATGGAACCGTGCCCCCCTGCGTGCGCTTATGTATGCAATAATGGTATAATAGTGACGTAACTAACAAAGAGCACTGCGTTTTAATAACGTTATTTTGGGCCGAAATCGGGCTTTCAATTATTTTGTCGGGTTCGGGCCGGGTTCGGACAGTGGGTGTCCAGCTCTGGTCAAAAAAATCCACCTGCGTCCAACCCTGCATCGCGAAGGAAGACGTAATTTTTCTAAAATTTTTTCGTGTGTCTCTAAAAAAAAGGTCTTTTCAATAGTGAAGACGTAATTTCTCCAACATTTCTTATCGTGTGTCTTTTAAGAAAAATGTTTTACGAGAGCGGGGTCACTCAATACTTGTGACGGGCCCCTCAAAACATGACGAGCCTCGGTACTTTGTACCCCCTGTTCCCCTTCTCATCAGCCCTGGCTAAAAGTTCAAATTTATGACATATTATAACTTAAGGTCTACTTTAACTTCAATTGTTTTTTTAAGTAGGCTACCGGTTATTGCCAAATGGATTAATGATTTTCGTGGATACTTTTCTCCTACTTTTTCCCATGTGATGCCACACTGTGCTGGGTAGTTAGTCATTAATTCTAATTTATTATTGTGACGCTTAATAACGCACAAAAACAGCCAGTAGTTCAAGTGTTAACGATTTTAGGTAAAACATTTGCCGGTAGTCCGGAAAACGCTTGCTCTGTGGAACCAAAGATCGTGTTCTTAAGAATTAAAATTTAATAAAAATGAGCCTTTTTCACGAACCAGTAATACGCAGGAATTCCGCACAGGAGCATATTTAAGGGGGGAGGGTGGTGGGTGGCCATTGTACCATGCCCCCCCCACCCTTTGACTCTGCCTTTCAGTAAAAAAGAACAAAATCAATGGTGTCAAGTGACTAAAATATGCCAGGCTCTTTTGATGGTTTCTGTAGATTATGGCCAGGAGCGGACCCAGGGGGTTAGGATGAAAAATATGCATCTTCCCACCTGCCATTTTCAAAAATGTTTTTGATGTATACAATTTTTCCATAATTTCGAACCTATTCGTTAGCAATAAGTCTTACGTCTTCAGCACGCATATTCGCATGATCAAAAATGCGCGAACAAAAATGCATCATATTTGGCGAAGCACTCAGAATTAATGTTCAAATCAAATCTGCTGAAAAAATTGCGCTTGAAATGTAGAAATTATGGCCCCCCTCTTTTTCAAAATTTTTCGTTACGCCACTGATTCCATACCGCTCATATTTCAAAGATTTGTCCTTATTTTGAGAGCCTGCACTCTAAATCTTGGGAAATATTATTGTTCTTTTTTTAAGAAATGTCCTTATTTTCGGCTCGCGTCCTTATTTTGTCTTATTTGGACTTCATCAACCCAGCTTTGTGTTATTCATCTTGCCTTATTTTTGTCTTACCGTCAAAGCTTTATTGTGACATCATAAAAGCAACACAATCTTATTTGGAACACAAAGAAGCAAGGTAGAGATAGGCATGAAGCATTGTTAGCACTTCAAGCAGTCTAGCATTGATATCTTACTGCAACGTCGATGCAAAATCGAACGCAATCGCATTTTGCGTCATAACATATCCGTCAGTTGAGAAATTTGCATAGAAATTAATGTTGCAACTATAATAAGAGTCTCGTCAGCCTTGCAAGGCTGACAAGACTCATAAGCGTCAGATTCGTTCATGAAAAATCGCACGAATAAGTCGAATATGCTGCTATGCATGAAATGCGAAATCTGGTGAAAACCGCATTCTGTGTAAAACCACCTATTCCTTCCATTTTGCTTGCGGATAAAGGGGGCCCCACGTGACGTTTTTGGGGGCCTCAGTTGGCCTAGCGCCGGCACTGAACGTACCTTGATTTCGGCTGATCAGGGTTAATAGCTCGAAACAGTGCACTCCCGCACTGTGGTACTCTATTGCCAGTGGCGCAACCAGGATTTTCGTAAGGGGGGGCTGATACATTTTTGTGATTACGATTAGTTCCTTATTGCTCGTAATTTTCTAGTATCATGTCTGACTGTCTCGCGAGATGACGTAGGTCTAACGTCTATTTCAACAAAGAAAAGCCACGGCTAGTTTTTTTGCTCAAATCAATATCTGTGCATTAAAACAGAAGAGAGCTAAGCGTTATGTCCGAAACTGGTTTCACTAGGCATTAGGCAAGCGAAGTTTTTGTGAAATTTGGTTCATAATCTATCCCAAAGCGGCACATGAAGAGTCTTTTAACATTTTTTCAACCAAGTTATGCTTATCTTGCTATCTATTTCTCGAAGAAAAATTATGCAAATTACTTGAAAAAACTTGCGCGACAATGTTCAACTTGCAAAGTTTCAATTAGGAAGAGAGAGGTCTTGGTACTGCAGCAATCTTGGACTCGGTGCTTGTTGTCAACGTCATCGAAGCAAATTTAAACAATAAAATGAGATCTTTCACTGGCACTTGCGGCATATTTATTTAAAACACTTTCTTTATCAACTGATCGTTCTCGGTGAATCGGTTGCAAAGCGAGACCGGTTAACCGTTGTTCTGACCGGTTAACGATTTTAATCCACAAATGATTTTAATTTACAGATACCGGTATCAGCTTAAAAGATTACATTTTTGTTGTTTTAACCTTGCTCGTAACCGCAGTTAACAATATTCTCTGCCATAGAAATTCATTAATTGTTAAAAATGTCTCAGTAAAACTTAAATTTATATTATCTGTCAGGAGCGGATCAATAAAATTTTGGCGGGGGGATGCAGTTTTCAATTAGGTTGAATGCTTACTACGTACAAATTCGTTAGACGTTTAGACCCAAAAACGGGCCTAAATAACATAAGCCCTTTGAAAATGTTTCATGTCAAAAGCGTATTCAGAAATTTTTTCAAGGACAAGAGCATTAAATTTTGACATTTTAATCAAGCGTATTTTTTCTGGCAGAATTTGATGCAAATTGAGGAACGAATCTAGGGGGTCCGGGGGCATGCTCCCCCGGAAACGTTTTGCAAATCTACACACTGCAATGGCCATTTTAGTGCTTTTTGAACATTTTTCAGGTACATTTTATTTAAATTTTTGCCCCTATATGTGCGTGCCTCACCAAGTATGATGCACGTGTTCGCACATTTTCGATTACGCGTGCTTAAGGCGTAAGAATTATAGTTATCGAAAAGTTTCGAAATTATGAAAAAAATTGTATTTTTTCTAAAACAGTTTTAAAATCGGATTTTAGGGAGATGCATCCCCCCAAACACCCCTGGATCCACCCCTATTGCCTGTTGAATATTGACAAATTACGACGAGTACTGGTACTTATAATTTTTTACAGCTGTTTTATCCACTGTCGTTCATAAGGCTAAGGGGGGGGGGGCTTCAGCCCCCTTAGCCCCCCTCCTAGTTGCGCCTATGTCTATTGTTGGAATTGTTTTGCAACTGTTGGTGATGAAGGATAATCTATCCACCGACGCAGCACCTGGAAGTCGTAAAGACTTACTATTCGGCATGATAGGCAGGACAACGTCGTTTTACGGTGATTAATACTGCACTTTACTCTGGTTTCACCATAGAGCGCTCTGTTCAGAAGATTTGCATCACCTGTTGTTACAAGATCCTTTGGTTCATGTGGTACACAGCAGTAATGTACCCAATCGCTTACTACATTCCCTTTGTGCTGATTCTTTGCACTTCCACTGGAACCATTGCAAAAGTTTTCATGTTACGAAGACAAAGGAAGTTTTTGAATGGTAAGTGTAGTTGTTCAGTCGCATGTTTATTCTCCTATTACAAAAAAGCGATTAAAACGCTTTTAACAAGCTCGCCTAAGGGTTTACGGCCAGCTGTTTACCACACAAAAATGGGGAAATCCCGTTTAGTGTCTTTTCCAACGGCACTACGAGTAAACTTGCCGGCTTGTGGTCTGCACTGTCCTTTTAATGCTAATCGTCAAGTAGGGAAGCTGTGAATACCAATTTTAAAGTGGTTGGTTTGACCCGACTTGGAATCAAATCAGAGTCTTCAGTTCCAGGGACGGACGCTCTACCCACCCACTGGGGCGACCATAACTGGCTTAAAGAATTGCGTTCAATGACTATCGTCGTTGCAGAAACAGCTGTAGTAAAACGGGCCAAACGGAAAAAAGAAAATTAGATTGTTCTTCAACTATCCCTGATCGTCGGATCGTTTGTTGTGGGATACTTGCCCATATCAGGTAAGTCAGGATTAAAAATTTTAAATCAAGTCCGTATTGTACTCGCCGTATCATCTGCTGCAGTGTGTAGCGAGTGGTCCGTCTCCGGGGCACAGCGCTGTGGCGACACAGCTCCGAAGAAACGTCGCTGGGGTGGTTTGTCGTTGGCAAGTGGCAACATTTACCCATAGTGGCACTGGCAAGTGGCAACATCACAGTCAAATTTTTGATGTCATAATTGAAAAAAGTGATTATGACATCAAACATTTGATTATGATGCAGAAATCCCGTAGGCTTTGGCCCAATTAAATTGAACATGTGGACTAGATAAATGTGTCCAATTTGATCTGCTCAGGAATTCAACCCCAAACCTCCAGAGCCGATGCTTGCAGTCCCCATTGCGCCAACCTGTCGTCTGCTTGTACTTTCTTTCCCTTAAAAGACGATTTTTTATTTTGCAGCATTGCACTTGTTTGTCCAGAGTGGAACATATGCTAAAAACCACAGCTACGAAAGGTTAAACTTCTTTTGGCGTTTTTCTGTTTCAGTTCACATTCTTCTTACGATAAGCAAATGTCTCAACCCTATTTTCTACAATGTTGCTTCAAGGTAATACCAGGGATTGAATGAATGCATTTTACACTATGCAAAGTTTGCAATGATAAACATCCTTTGAAAGCACTTTCAACGTTGGTAGGCTATTAGGCTACAGTACTTTTACTATAGAGGGTATGTGCCAAGGAAAATGCAAGCTCCCTAATGTGCCCATGGTTTGCCATTGCAGGTAGGACCAAATTTTTTGTAATAAACTATTTGTTTCGTTAGGGACCAGAGCTCCGAACTCGCTTATTTTGGTCTTTTTCCCCGAACTTGAATTCGATTTCGAAAATCGCTGATTTGAGTTTTGAACTGATCCTACGCTTGACATAATTGCTTAGCTCAAACTTAGTCTAAATTGGCAAAACTGCTTAAAGTTGGTATGAATGGATATGAATTGCGAAACTCCAACTCGCAAAATTAAAAATAAAGAACTTTAAATCCCACTCGGCTTGCAAAGTTTTAGAGAAACTTCAACTCGTTTATAAACGCTGCGAGTTCGCATCCCTGCTGGGGGCTCGGATTTTCATTTCAAGAATCCAACGTTTATAAAACGTTTAATTTCAACTCTAATGTTTGACCAACTTATCAAAAACTCCTGCCTCTACCAAAAACATTTGTTTCACAGATTACCTGCTTGATGCTCAGCGTTAAAGAGCAGTGTAGAGAATAAGCCGGCAAGTTTACTTGTTGTGCCGTTGGGAAAAGCACTTAGCGGGATTCCCCATCTTACAGTGGCAGACAGGGCTTTAGCGAGCTTACTATTACACTTTGATTGCTTTTTCGTGACATGAGGATAAATATAATATGAGACTAAATATCATCTAATTTCGCCTGAAACGCAACAGGAAGTTGTGCGATGCAACGATTGCGATGCTACGATCCTTGGGAAGAAAGCTGAAATGCTGTCGTCGAAACAACAACGAAGTCCCTACTAGCAGTTTTTCAGTAACCGCAGCGACCCCAAACACCGCTGATACTCGAGTGTGATCGTGTTTGTAATTTGTATTTATCTTCATGTTGTAAGTTTTGACGTAGACGTTTGCTTGCTAAAATCTTGCCAAAAATCAAAACTTCATTATACTCGCTGTATTCCGCCCAAAGAGTGGTGACCCATCTCCACTGCTTAGCGCCTGGACAACACATCTCAGAAGAAACATCGCCGAAGTGAAGACAAAGCTAAGATCGTGATTTATTGTTATTATACCTGTTGAGTGTTGAGGTGTATCAGACAACTATATTACGTCTATATGGTTATGATTGTTGAGAATGTTTGGCGCGCGAATTAACGATGAGAGCTGCCGAGCTGGGCTATCTGTTGTTCCACGAACCCTCGGCAAGAACTTATTAAGCCCGCGAATGCGCTTCTGCATGGTTAAAAGACAGGGTCGCAACCAGGGGGGGGCGCGGGGTGGCGGAGCCCCCCCTGAAAAAATTTTCGCCCCCCCTACAAAAAATGGTTACTACTGTATAATACATGATACCGGTATAGGTAATTTGGCCCCTCCTAAAATATTTTTCGCCCCCCTAAGCATTTGCTTCTAGTTGCGGGCCTATTAAGAGACCGCTACTGACGTGGAAAAAAGGAACACAATCATGACAGGATTTATGACAATCCTAATTTTCATGCTATAAGTATTATCAGTATTTTAACAATGTTTGTGTTTTTTGTTTGCATAGGCCTATTACTTCAAAGTCATTAAAACTTTGTTGTTCGAACGAAATTTTTTGATTGCAAAAGTTTAAAAAGTTTTCAAACAAGATAGTAATAATTGATTTTTCCAGCGATTGACTGAATTTTCTGCACAGTTATAATGGTAAGGATACATTGCTGAGCTGCCCTTGGCCCATTATTATTCCTTATCTAGCCTACATCAATGATATTCCTTACGCATTAATTGTTCTCTACACCCAATTTATTTGCCGATGATACGTGTCTGATGATTCAAGCCCCTAACCCATCTTTACTAGAGAATAGCGTAAACCGAGAGCTAGTAAATGTCTGCGAAAGGACTAAAGCTAATAAAATAACGGTCAATCCCAAAAAACTTCAGTTTTAGTAATACCACCAAAGGTCTCTAGTCTCCCGCCTAACATAGCGCACACCTAGTTTTTAATGAATCCTTAATTCCAATCAATGAGACGGTTAAATATCTGGGTATCACGATTGTCAATAAATTGAATTTCGAAATCCTCATCAAACAATTAGAGTCAAAAATTTTTAGATCTATCGGAATAATGACTAAACTTAGACTCGTTTTGCCTGTAAAAGCATTGCGCACGTTATATTACTCCATGATACACCCTCATTTACTCTGTGGCATCACAATTTGGGGCACGGCATTCAAATCTTACTTAAAGCGTCTCTCAAACCTTCAAAATCGCACCATTACACAAATGATCGGTTTTCATTGGCAGAGCAACGCTGCCGTCATTTGGCAATACCCATTATCTCCACTTTTACACTTTTCGAGAAAATCGCGTTTTAGTTTTCAGGTTTTTTTAAGAATGTTCCTGATTGTACATTTTTTTAATTTTTGATTTGATAAAAGTGCTTGATCATAAAAGTTTAATGAAAAAGTTTAATATCAATAATTGCTGTCAACGAATGCATAAACAGCGTATGAGATGTGCGTTCGATTTTTATCCAAATTTGCATTAAACGCAATGAGCTATTACGTCTCTATTATCATTGTTTCTCATTGTTACGCACAATTTTTTCACTAATGAGACGAAAATTTTTGAAAAATGCACTGAATTTTGTTTATGACGCAATAACAGATTAACAATTACGAGTGGAGTTAACAGGTTTTGCCATCTACTTTTTCAATTTTTTTACAACTTTTTGTACAAAATGGAATTAATGGGTTTCGCCACCATAGATAACTCGAATTCGGTTTGGAGAACAAACTCGAAATTTGCGCTCAAGAAGGACATTGGTGTAACGATTGAAAAAATGCAAAAAAAAAACGAAATTTCAAAATTTTGGAGTTAATGGGTTTTGCCAAATGACTGCAGAATTACGCTAATCCTTATTATGCTCAGCTTAATTATTAAAGTTAAATGATCTATATACCCACGAAATAGCTAAACTAATGTGCAAATATGCTCATAAAACCACTCCTACTACATTTTTCTCCTTCTTTACTCCAATCATTTCGATACACACATGAACAACATGGTTGGCCTCATGTAGCAACAACCTGAATTTGCCAAGATACAAAACAAATAAGCTGCAAAGAAGTTTCAAATTCCAAGGGTTAAAATTTGGAACTCTGTACCTAATGATCTAAAAAAACTCTCTTTTAATCAGTTTAAAATGAAATATAAAAAGTTCTACTTTTCTAACTATTGAAGTTTCGCACTAACAAAAATGTTTTTTCTAATTTATTGCAGGACTGCATAATATTGGTAACATATACAGTACGTTAATAAAAACCAGTCATCCCTCACTACAGATCAAACGAAATTGATACACCCACACTTTATCAAATTTTATAAATTAATCTAGACATGCAATCATCCTACAGATGACTAAGGTGGCTGCTCGACTCGATGACCAAAAGATCCCCTCGCAGCTTCCTGTTACCATATCAACAACACTGTGCATGATTTTGGCGGTGTGCCTTTGCTTTGTTGTTTTTTTTTTGTGGTTGATTTGTGTGGCGAAATAAATAAACTTGAACTACTGCCTTTTTTGGACAAGGACACACCACTCTACACAAAACAAATATGAATCTATACAAAAAAATCAATTCAAACCCTCATTATACGCGAGGTGTTACACCCAATCGTGTAACAAGTGGCGGCTTTCTTATAAATCTCGGCTGCTTAGCGCCTGGGCAACACAGCTCCGAACATTGCAACGGTGTCGAGTCGTTGGCGACGCTGAGTCCGATTTCACTGGTACGAGAATCGAAACCCGGACTTCCGGCGCCGGTAACTGTGTCTTTAACCCAGGGGTTCTTAACTGAGGGTAATTTTACCCCCTGGGGGTAAAGTTTACCTACCGAGGGGGTAAAGTTTCTGAATTGAAGACTAAAGAAAACTTTAACTTTCCGTATTGAAAAAGCAGTAGTGGTACTCTGGGGGTAAGTTATACTTTTTTCTTTCGGCAAGAGGTAAACGAGACAAAGAAGGTTAAGAACCCCCCTGCTTTAACCACTACCACAACTGACTGGTTCAAGTCCTTGCATTACTTTTCACATTGAAAAAGCAACAAAAACGACGACGTTTGCAGCGAATGCTGTCAATTCTGAACGATTTCTGATTTCATAAATACTAAAATTGTCTCAGTTATTTTCTTATTTTGCATGAAATTCGATTGGTTGCCTTAATTCTGCATGGTGACGTCACCATTTCTTTATACTGGACGAATGAGAGAACGACGAGTAACAAGTTCAAAAATGAATTGACGTCATAAATCATGGACGGTATTCTTCTGTGACCGTGGGTCTGAACAATGTAGTTCGAAAAAACGAGAAGAAAAATGTCTGAGGATAGAGACAAGAGGGCGAAGATGAAAGTCCGGCGTAGAATGCGTTTGACGAGATTTGTCGTTGAACGACGAAATGCTGACGACAATTTAATGACAGAGTTATTGCCAATGCTGTCGCGCCGTGTCGATGTTGTTATGGTAACTACGTTACGGCAACTTGGACCCCGTTGACTTGAACCATTAGTGCAATGCAAAGGTCCTTGCTTGTGATCAATGCAGCATGGGTGGCATACATTAAAGATGCGTTGAAGGGGGTAAATAAACAAGCCCAGTAGGACAACTTGGCCGATAAACACTGCAACTGCTACAGAAATCAAATATCCCATCCTTTGACTTTCATCTGGAATATAAATGCATCCATCTACACTTGAGCGATGATTGATAGGCAAAACATTAAGCAGAGCTGCGCCTACACCAGCAATAAATATAAGGCCGATACTCGCTGAGCTAAAACACGAATAAACGTTGTGGAAAGCGCTTCTCACCACATAAGTTCTGTAAAAAACTCTTTGGCGAAACCACAAAAAGAGGAAGACTGAGAAAAGAACGAACGCATAGAAGCAAACCGCTGTGTCAGCGATGGCATCACAGTGATCATCAGCATCTTCCCCAAATCCAACATTCATGTACAGTAGACTTACAGCATAACGCACAACACAAGCGCACGCGCACACAACAACAGAAGTGTAAACCAAGCCTGCATTTAAGTTATCCGAATTGGTAGCTGGAATTTGCCGCCATTTTCCTGTTTTTCTTCCATAGTCAACCAAGCAAATCAGAACCCATAAAGTGATAGTAGTTAAAATGATGTTCACAGTAACGGGTATAATCCAATCCAATTGCTTCATATATTCATAACCAGGAACCGAAAAAGTAAAACTGATATTTTGGCAACTATTGTTCATTATATTAAACTAGCTTACAAGTCACGCTGGATGAACAATCATATACCAGCACTGTTCTAAAGGTACCGGTAAACGATTGAAGCAAATTAAAAAATCAAATCTTCATTATACTCGCGGTATTACAATGAAGCATGTAACGAGAGGCGGGGTCCACCTCCGCGGCTCAGCGCCGGGGCAACACAGCTCCGAAGAAGCATCGCAGCGTCACGGAGTCCGACTGGACAGGCCGTGAATCGAGCCCATGACCTCCCGTCCCGAGAACGATGTCTACGTCAACCTGCTGGTCCACAACAAAATTAAACACCAAACTTTAGTTTCAACTTTGCCGATGACACAATCGTTCCTACTCGTTAGAACTTTGTTTCATTTTCCTCTCATAGTAATTGCCTCTCTCTGCTGTGCTTGACTATTTGGAAGGCTCCTATGATATTTTCAACATTGCGACAGATCTTTGACAATGGTAAAATGGAAATGCGATGAAGACTGCCGGAAAGTGCCCTTAACTCTGTTCCAACTTCACGTTCCTCAAATTAATCTAAGTTGAATGTAGGCTAACATATTTTTAATCAAAGTTCACAACTATAAGCTATGTAACACAGCTTCCCATTCTCGTAAACTTAATACGCCTCCAGCAAAAATTCGTTACTACGATTTTCCAACATTATTGGAAGCACTAGGAAATATTTAATGCAACTTACTTGTAGCAGTAGCTTTCTTTTGACACGTTACGTGTAAATAATTTAGCTGGAGTGTAAAAAAGTTTAATTTGGCATATATAAAAAGCAATAAAACTATATCTTTAAACTCGTTAAATTCACTAATTTGTTGAAGTTGGTAGGTTTTTGAAAATATCAGCAACGTTACAATCTCGTTTAGTTTTACAATGTAATGTGCTGATTGATTTTCTTTCTAATGACCCAGTCTTACCAACAGTTTAAAGCAGTCAAACAGCAAATGATGACATATTCCTGAGGTTTATAGACTATTGCAAAACAAAATTTTGTGTTTGTTTTCAGCAAATAAACAAGTTTAAATTTAATCAAAGTTGTAACATTTCAATGTACTTTATAAAAATACTTTAAACATATTTTCGATTAGACCTCGTCAGAAACGGGGGATGCAGTGCCCCTCAGGGCTGGACTTACCTGCAGGCTAAGGAGGCTGAACCAGCAGGCTTAGGAGGCTCACGAACAAAACGGCTCCACCCGATCACTGAAAGACCTTATTGTTTTGGAGATCGAGCATGGCGACTTATATTTACTTAGAGATGAACCGATCCATGATCACTGGCGGCATACCTGAAAGCTTAGGGCCTCTCATTGGGGCCCTGCGTGCCCCAATTCCACGCTTTGGCTACGACACTAAAATTGTTCTTTCTAACCACCAAAACACTTCCAACGGCAGCAGACAATAGGTAAAAGCAACAATTTGTTCTTGTGTCTCTTGTGGGATAGATTATGGCTATAAACTTTACTATAGGTGACCACTTGCAGCAACAAATTGTTTAACAATCGTGCAAACAACAGCAAAAAGTCTCCGGATGCGAAACTTGTCACGAAAATTATTTTTGTCCACGGTGTGTTTCAGTAACTGCACAGTGACGCATAAATCCTGAGATGACTTCTCAACTATCATAAATTAAACACACGCTAATCGTGGTAATACAAAACAGTAGCATACAGTAGAGAAGATTATGCTCAATAAAATCATATAGACGCTGCTGCCTTACTAAAAGACAAGTTACAGTTTCAGTACGCCAAGATATTGCAGATTAGTTTTATGATAAAAAAGGTGTTTCTATGTAGATTTTTTGATAGCAATGTCAATGCAGAATATATGCAATAAACAGGAAAAAATTAACCAAGGAAATGTTGATTCGGCGCCATGTAGCTCAGCTCCAAGATTTTATATCGCAGGGAGGACGGAAAAGAACCTAGAAATTTTTCTTGAACTCATCAATTTTATGGAGTAGGCTATGATAAATACCTTTAAGTAAGACAACTGTGTACATGGTGAATGCGCGTAAAGCAGGTCGATGACTTGCATTTCCGTAAAATCTTCCGTTTAGTTAAATTTTTTAAGACATAATTACAAACGTTTTATGACTTTTAACAGTTTCAAAAATCAAGCAAAACTTGAAAACACATCATTTACGCGGAAAATTTACCAGCCAATGTTATTGTACCATCTAACAGCTTTGGAAATGTATAGCAGGGGCGTACCCAGGAAGGAGCCGCTAGGGCCGCCCCACCCCCCTCGCAGACAGATGCACAAAACTTTCATGGTGTAAAGCCAACCAATGTAATTGCTTAAGTTAACTGGCTTGCAGGGCCGGATTTACCAATAGGCAAAGCGCAGGCTGAAGCCTAGGGCCTCGGAGAAAATGGTCCTCATCGATATTTTCAGTGAAAACAGGACACTGAGGACGTGAACACCTTTTTTTTTTGGTCTTAACCGATATTTTCAGAGACCTTTTTTTAAATTGCGCCCCCCCTTTTGAAATTCCTGGGCACGCCTCTGGTATAGTGATCATTCGTGAAGTGATTTTATAAGTCTGTTTCAGACAGACGTTAGGGTGTTCTAATAGCCTCGAGCACATTTCAACAATGAATATCTCAAAACTATACAGGCCTAATCAAGAATACCTTATCAAACGGTCCTTGTGAAACAACAAGACCAAAAAAAAAGTTTCCTACAACTTCCTACAACAGACCAAAAAAAAAGTTTCCTAAGCTTTTAAAACCGAAAATTTTCAAGGTTTTTTTGCGAAGTCATAGGGGAATTCGTAAAAATCGTCGAAGACTGGAAAAATAAGATGTTTTTAACCGAATAAGGTTTAATTAGCTGTAGGATTCGGAAAAAGCGCGATACAAAACAGAACTCAGAAAGAATCACAATACACAACTTCTTAGGTGCAACGTAGCAGAACAATGCAATGTAAAACCAAGAACTATTAGCAAGTGCGTTGCTTATGACAGACTGACAGTACTATAAAGTTTGTATGTTTTCGAAGCCTACGATATTACATCGTTTCCAGTTTTCTACTGTGTTCATCAAGTGAGTAGTTTGTACTTTTTAGTAGTATGAATGTTAATCGTTTCGTTGAAGTTTGCTTGAATTGATTGCTTTGCAACTGCTGCAGCCCTAGCAGTGGCAATGCAAAAAATTCAAAAAGGTGGAGGGAGAGGTCATAAACAGCAAAAGCCATGAAAATAGTCCGAGTATATTTCAGTCATTGAGCAACATTTTATTCTGAAAGGCATAGTGAAAAGAAGGGGAAGGGGGGGGGGGCATGGTTTGGACGTTTTGACAACACAGATTCAGCCGTGGTTTTGTGCTGCCTTGCCCACATTACTGATGATGACAGCTGAATCTAAGTTGACGAAACGTCTATTACTAGGCTTTAATTTTCCTTTTTAAGCTATTTTCGTCCCATATTTTTTGTATTCCGATATACAGGCCTAGTCCTATAGTCTACCTAAAAATGACGGTATAGAGGCCTATTGTACAGTATTTTTCACATACACAAATTATAATTCCAGTAAAAAAAACTTGTAATTAACTTGTAAATTAATCTGCAATTGAGATTCTCAAACAAGTTTCAATATCTCTATGAAAATGCAAAATTATTTCGCTGTTGATTCAGTGCTGAATTCCTATTTTTAAGGAGCGATCAGAGCTAAGCCCTTAGGCAGAGGCGGATCCAGAAAATTTTGGTGGGGGGATGAAATTTGGAATTAGGTTGAATGTCAACTAAGTGCAAAGAAGTTAGACCCAAAAGAGGCGTAAATAAGCCCTTTGAAAAATGTTTTCATGTCTGGGGCGTATTCAAAATTTTTTTCAGGGAGGGAGCACCCAATTTTAACATAATTTTAAGCGCAGTTTTTCGGCAGAATTATTTTGAAGCATATTGAGAATAAAGAAGGCTCTAGGGGGGATCCGGGGGCATGCTTCCCCGGAAAATTTTTTTTGAAAATTTACTTACTGTAGGGCCATTTTAGCACTTGTTGAACAAGTTATAGGCAAATTTTGTTAAAATTTTTTGCCCCTAATTCTGAGTGTTGCACCAAATATGATGCATTTTGTTTGTACATTTTCGATTGTGCGTGCTTAGGGCGTCAGGCTTATTGTTATCGAAAAGGTTCAAAATTATGGAAAAGTTGTATTCATCAAAAACATGTTTGAAAATTGCTGGTGGGGGGGTATGCATCCCCCACATCTCCCCCCCTTGGATCCGCTCCTGCCCTTAGGCAAGACAAATAATAATTTGTTAATGCAATTATCGCACATCTATGTGAAATCAACCGAAACCAACGTTACCTCATGACATCATCACAAATTGTTGAAATAAACGTGCTTGGCAGAGCGCGCTACTCGCAATTTGAGCCAGAGAGAGACGTAGCGTTTCCTGTAAACTTGGCTTGGTGAAACAGCATATCGAAAGCTCAAATTTACCGTTAGCTGCTCGATCCTGTATTTAGGCAGTTCTGGCTAAACAACTTTAGGCAAGCTACAGAATAGACAGACAACTTTCGAAGTATTACAAGAAGAATATAGGCTACTACATCCACCAAAACTAGATATACTACATCCATATTTTATGCAAGTAAGTCAAAATATCATGATTTATTCGTTAAAAATGATAGGACCTAGGTTACAACTTACAATATCAAAGGGAAAGCTTACTAGATGAAGCGATATAGCACTTTCAATCGTTTAGTTGCTGTGTGTTAATTTGTAGCCTATGGTTTTAGTAAACTGGTATTGCCGACTTTTGATTTTAGAAAGATTTTTGATCAACGCTTTCGAAAAGAATAGAGAATTGTTAACGCTAGATTTTGACGTCGTGAATACTCGTGTAAGTCAAGTTTATTTTTCCAAACGCTTTATAAGACATGCGCTGGAAGGAACAGCGAAAGACCATTTGGTCATCTTTGAGTCGGCTGTACCCTAAAGCATGTTACAAAACAAATGTAAGACTGAATGTAGACTTCTAAATCTTTAGACCAGTGGTTTTCAATCTTTCCGGTGAAGCGGAGAACCCCGATGAAACATTTCCGAGACTCGAGGGACTCCTGTGCATTAATTTCATTCTTACATACTTAAACCCAGCTCTAAGTTGTAAACATGCAAAACGTCGGGACTGTGCTGACGTAATCTTGGTTGAAAACCTCTGCTTTAGACTACACTATTTGTAGAAGCCGCACTGACCGTATTAACCGCTCTCTATTATGATTGTGCCCCAGGTCCTGGCTGGGCTAAATATGTAGTAGAACACAAAAAAACTTTTGTATAACGCTTGCTGAAGAAAGGGTTCATTGCCTTCAAAACTACAAAGAATATATTACTCTCATACGTGGCCCAAAAGTGCTGTCGTTGGGTTACAAATCCTTGCAGGGCCGGATTAA
Source organism: Trididemnum miniatum (assembly GCA_964006365.1). Classification (NCBI taxonomy): domain Eukaryota; kingdom Metazoa; phylum Chordata; class Ascidiacea; order Aplousobranchia; family Didemnidae; genus Trididemnum; species Trididemnum miniatum. The sequence goes on from OZ023241.1 coordinate 3,096,913, forward strand.
GCAATGGGGAAACTAAACAGTTGCCCCGGGCCTCGCCCTTTGAGGGCCCCGCGCAGTTACTAATCTTTAGCTGCTAGGCCTAGATAGTGAAACGATATTAGTTTAGCTCAAACTACGGCCCGCGGACATGTTGACTTTTTTTTTGCTTTTCACCCAGATTTTGGGCGGAAAATTGGACATCCGCAAACATGATGACCTTTTTTTGCTCTTCATCCGAGTTTGGGCAGAAAATTGGACATCACCGTTAACTGCCCAGGACCCCGCGATCTTTTAATCCTCCTTTGGATCCTTGGTTGGGTTCTAAGCAGGGATAACTAATCGTGATTGATCATACAGTAGACCTACGTGTGTTATGACTGACTGTTAAATGAAAGCAAGCTCACTTTGTTGTTTCTCATGCCAAACTGTTTTGTATTACGTCACAAAGCACTACCCTTCCACTTTAAAAATGAAGCGCTTTGACTATACCAAATTTCGTTGTTATTATCAAATCGTTGACGAAACTGATGTTGTAATATCAATAGATAAAGTTTTATAGCACAAACTATTAGGAAAAAGTGGTGGTATAACTTAGGACCGTTGGGAGAAGTTTTGAATCAAAGACAAAAATTTTACCTGCCCCCTTAGTCGGTTTCTCAAGTACAGAGCTAAGATGAAAAGGCATAGTTAAAAAACTTTACTAAGACCCGCCATTATCTCAGAAGTTCGTGTGGGCCCCTAGGAAATTGTTTCTATCTCTGCACCGCTGGCATAACTTATACGACTGGGTAGATAATCTGTAAATTTAGCCGTGCTTGTAGTCATGCATTCAACGTTCTTAAGTCGTTTTTTTGCTAAGCCACGACAGATACAATAACCCCAAGCTTTGCACAATTCGTGCAGCGCTGCAGCCGCTGCAGTGGCGCTCTTCGTAATGTGCGAGCATCATGAACAGATTACTGCTGGCCCTGAACGCCTTACACAAAATTGTCTAGTATCTTCGCAAAAACAATCAGTTTTAGTGCGCAAGATCATGAATTGGTATAACGTGCAGTGTTTACTGTGTCTTTTTGCAGTTGAGTAGCAAAGACATAGTGTTTTTACTGCAGTGTATTTTTAGTGTGTTTTGGGTAGCGTGCAAAAGTTCTTCAAATTACGCATGGGCTATACTGCTGGTTAGACAATGCTATATGTCAAATCAAAAATCAAATCTTCATTATACTCGCCGTACTACGCCGAAGCGTGTGACGAGTTGTGGGGGCCATCTCCGCGGCTTAGCGCCTGGGCAACACAGCTCCGAAGAAATGTCGCAACGGTGCCGAGTCGTTGGCGACACTGTGTAGATTTGACCGGCCCGGGAATCGAACCCCAGACCTCCCGCACCGATAGCGTGCGCTTAGCAACTGAGCTAACGGCCGGTGCTATGCTATATGTTATATTCATAATCAACTCAATGAATCACCAAAATCAATCATCACACTCAAAAATTGCTGTATCGCTCATTTACTATGTAGCTTACAGATTAATAGATGGTAAATCAGGGATAATAGTTACAAACCCCAAGTAATAAATCCTACTCAGTAATAATATTAATTGTCATGAGTATTACGTTGTTTACAGCAATTGCACTGATCAGACACCTAGCAAGAGGTCGAAACACATTGAGTTCTCTGACTTCTGTCTACATTTATTTGCACTCTTGCGGTAGTGACTCTGCAAAATATTTATGTATTTTATTACAGAATGGACGTTACTCCGCATAACTACGCTAGCATGAATTCATCCGCGCCAACAAACCTTGACTACAAAAATCAACTTAATTGGATCATTCCTACTGTAGTGTCAATTATATTGATGATCCTTACACTGTGGATTTTGCTCTGCCTTATCCACTATGGTATTAAGACTGGTAAATGGCGTAAAAGACGAGCCAGCCATTCAGATATGTTGAATATTGGACTAGTTTATACATCTGTGCTTGTTTGCGCTGTTATTTGCTTAATTTTTTTCTGCATTAACTTAGTTTATTTGAATATTGGTTTTTCTACTGACAAACATGACTTATTGTGTGAAATAATTGCCGATTCGGCTGTTGCTTGTTATGGTTTGATGCTCTTCTCAGTTGCAATGTTTTTGTGGTTCCGCCAACGAGTATTTTTTCGAAACGAAATGTTTAGTATGAGTTACACTAGATGCGTCCAGGTTTTAAGTTTTTCGAGCATTTTTATTGTTTTTCTAGGTGCCTTGGGTGTTTTAGTAATTAATATTTTGCCGTTTAATCGCCGCTCTAGTGATAACGGTTGTTTATTTGAAGCTGCTGAAGACCATAGAGTATTTCATTGGATATCAGTCGTGGTTTTAGTTGTTATTGGCCAAGGAATGCTTTTGGGTTTGTTTGCTTATGCCTTGATAAAAACCAAAGACTTTGATTCCGATAGTTCCAGTGACCCTGGGCGAAACAGGCTGGAATCTGGTCTTAGCAGTGCGTCAAATGTACCATTGGCTGGTATCAATAATTCTTTAAAATCAAACACTGCGAAATTGCAAATCACTGACCTGAGGAATGAAAACAGCCAGTCTCATGCTGTGCGCAAAATTCTTCAAAAAACCTTGATATTCGCTGTTTTATCGACGTTAGCTGATATTTTTATTCAAGTTATGATCCATTACATCAACCGCGCAGACCAGCATAGGAGATATGTCACGACTGTGAGCAATACAAATGCATTTTTAAATTTACTTTTTCTTGTCCTATCTTTTGTTCGATACAAAGAAATACTAATGTCTCCTTGTCGAAACTACGTCAGAAAATAGATGAATGACTTTCCTAATTAAAAATACTGCATTTCCGCTTTTTGCAGTTGTGAAAATGCTTTTTTGACGTGTGTTTTTTGCTTTGGAAAGGCAATACATTACGCATCGTTATTTTACTTTTCGTGTGTGGTGATTAGCAGTTCTTCTTCGACGAAAAAGTGTATAGCTTTGAAATTTTTTGTGAATGCCTTACATCATTGCTATAGTTGTGCGTTAGTTTTTACATTTACGAGATTCGTTGTAAAAATTTATTCAATGCAATTGAACAAGATTATTAAAGTCTGAATATTACGGCTGTGACATCACTAAACACTTGGGCCTACGTATTTTTTAAAGTTTAGTTGGCTGAATGGTAAGAGCGACCGCCTCTGAAGCTGTAGACTTGGGTTTCATTCCGAGTCGGGTCAAACCAATGACTTTAGAATTGCTATTCACAGCTTCCCTGCTTGACGCTCAGCATTAAAGAGACAGTGTGGAGAACAAACCGGCAAGTAATACTCGTACCGTTGGAAAGGTGCTTAACGAGATTCCCCCATCTTGGTGCGGTAGACAGATGGGCGGTAACTCCTAAGCGAGCTCATTATAACGCATTGATCGTTTTCTCGTAATAGGAGGATAAATATGCAAATGCAGTTGCACTGTGTGTGCAGATCTAGTGATAACGGAAGCTAGTACGAACTACAGACATCGCTATCGGTGCGAGAGATTTGGTGCTCGGTTTCCCTTCGGTCAAATCATAAGTGTGTTGCCCCTGCTGCGACGTTTCCTGTGTATTGTCCAGTAGCAGAACCGCGGAGGTGGAAGATTTTAAATTTTTTGCATTAATTTGCTCTTCTCGGCCTAATTTGAGAGCAAACTTTACTCTTGAGATCTAAGCCAGGGGTTCTCAAACTTTTGGTGCTATGGAGCCACAGGCTGACCATTATTTATGGAACCCTACAATAATTTCTGTAAATAAAAACGATTAAAAACCCGTTTAATGCCGTTATTGCTTCTTTGGACAGTCGCAGAATCAGCCAAGTCAATATTTTAAGCAAAAAATAGCTCGCGGAGCTCTGAAGCTTTCCCCGCGGAGCTTTAGGGCTTCGTATAGAGCACTTCGTGAAACTATGATCTAAGCTACAAAACGAATAACTTTGGTATTTTTAAGTTCAACGGTCGTACCTATTTTTAAACCTATTTCTAATGCTTGGTAACAAAATGTTTTTTAACGAATATTGTTTTTTGCTGTTTCTGTGTTTGATACCTGTTCTCATCACTTCATGGCTTAGAAAAAAGCAAGTACAAAAAAATATCGAGAACCGAACCCCGAAAAATTTAAAGTCAAATCAAACCCCTTTCAAAATAATTAAATTTAACCCAAACTTGTTTAAAAAAAATGGCCCTACTGGGGCGTGCCCAGAAATTTGAAGGGGGGAGGTGCAAAATTTAAAGCCAGCAAGGCGGATATAGTGAAGAGCAAAAAAACACGCCAGCAGATGTTCAATTTTGCTCCCAAAGATAAGTGAAGAGCAAAAAAAAAAATAAAAAAGAGGTTATCACGCCCTCAGATTGTCATTTACACGAATATCACCTTTACTTTAAGCATTTGTCTGCGGGAGAAGGGGTGGGGGGCCGCGGCCCCAGCGCCCCCCTGGGTACGCCCCTACCCTATTTATTGCATGCCCGGTTTAGACAACGAAATGAGAGCGTGATTTTTGCGTTGGTATTTTTTGACCCGGGAAATCATTGCACGCTGTAGACACAGTGTAATGGCTTCTCGAGACGCGTAATTATAATCAGGACAAAGGTTTGACTTTTGACAAAGCGTATAGGCAGGGTTATCATTTCTTGCTTATTTCTAAGATTTGTGCTTATTTTTGAATCTCGTGCTTATTTTTGAATTTGCTCTTCACCGATATTTTCTGTGAAAACAGGACATTTGAGGACGTGTAGACCTTTTTTTTGCCCGTCCAATCCTTGGGACTCTCACTAGACTATTCGGTCGTACGAAAAGCTGTTGCGACGATCGGTTCACATCAGAAAATAAGCACGCTGCAGCTGTTGCGACGACGGAGTAGAACATCTCCAAACCCAAACTGTCATCATGTGGCTGAAACAAAGTAAAACTTATGCGGCGTTAGGCTAAATTGCGCATAAAGTTGGCAGAGTTGGGTAATGGGTAGGACTCGAGTCCACATTTTAAGGACTCGGACTCGTATATTTTAGTTGGGACTTAGACTCGAGTCCTTTTTTTGGCGATTTAGACTTTGATTTCGTAAAAAATGTCTTGAAAAACACAAGTGATTGTGAGGTTAATAGTGGCAGCAGAGAAACAAATCGAATCGAAATAACATTTTCGTCTCTCATTCGCCTAATATTGCTCGTTGATCGTACAGCCAATCAGAAAAAAGGCATTGTCAGTGTACGTACATCGTAATCTGTTAGATTGCATAGCAAATGTTTGAGTCTTGAAAATACGTTGAGAAATAATTTGGAAAGCGCAGAAAAACTTAATTGTTTATACAGAATTTTAATTACCCTGCTTACGAATTTTTAACGTTTAGCTCTTTTTGCATCAAGGGAGCAGAGCCGCAGACAAGTTTATCGAGCTCCGGGACAAAGGATACAAAATTTCGTTTGAGCCTTTTAGGTCATACCCGCATCTGACATTGCATTTTTAAAGGAAAAAATCACCCACACGCGGCGCTGCCCCCCAAAAAAAAAAATTTGGCGCGGGCCCCTGGGTATTTGTCTCGTCTTCCCAACTTTTCAGCGCCGATGCATGAAAGCAAATATTCCTGCATTGCGTTTATATCATTCAAGCATTACTGGATTGCGTTTTTATTACATCATTTTGAATGTTCGATGATGTCATTGTCAACAAGCTGCTGTGAAAGGTGAAGATTTAACTTGCTTAAGCCATTTGTGAAAGTAGTTATCGACTTTTTGCCGTGGGTTCCTGCTACAAGCGCTCCTTTCGAAATAGTTTTTAGCATATAGGAGCCTTTTTATGCTGTCACTTCAATCTTGCATTAATGGACATTTTCTTTTTCGTATAGTGTTTCCAAATCATTATTCATTTCCATAAGGTGAATGATGGCAAAGCAAATTAGCTACTAAATGATTTTCCCCTTAGTTTTCGTACGTCCTGAATTTTTATTATGTTTAGCTTTTTTTTTCGATTTTAATCTAATGTTGTGCGTTTGCTGCATTTGAATTGCTTTGCAGATTTGTTGTCTTGAAAACAGTGGCCGATTTGACTTATGTCAGACCTTTTTGCAGATCCGCGCTTAAAGACGTTCAGTAAAAACAGCATATAAAACCTAAGCTGACCTGACCTAATTTAGGCATTGTCACCGTAGAATTAAAAAAAATAGTTACACGCGAACTCAACATGGGTATGAATTTTTTTTAATCTTCGGGCTTGGACTCGAAGATTTTTTATCCAGTGGACTTGGACTCGATACTGTTGGACTCGAACTCGCATCAAAAACAAATTTACCCTACACTGGAAGTTGGCCGAGAAGTTGGAGCGTTGGCTTACGGCGCTGGTTTTGTGGGTTTGATCCTCATCTCGGGCATCTTCGATGATGCATGTAATTTACCAAAATAAAAAACCTAAGCTGTAATCACGTGGTTAAAAAAAATTAATTAAAAATTGATTTTCGCAAAAACTAAAATTTTGCATTGCAGCCGCAGGCATATCAAAAATAAACAAATAATAACATTAGACTATTCTATTTTTCAAAACGTTTGCGTATACTGTGTGTCATGTTTTCCAGAGGCGACTCCGGCACTTGGGCTGAGCCCAAGTTACGAAATGATGGAAGGCTTGTTATATTTAAAGTCTAAAAAATAAGCTTAAAACTTTTTAAACTTAATTCGTATCAAGTTCATTGAAAGAAACAGTCATCATAAAAACCACCAGTGTTTGCGGTGGCAGTTGCATTATTCGCTCAACGATTTGTCTGGCTCCAGCTAGAGAAAATAGCATGAGCCGCATTGCGCAGAAATGTAAGAGAGAAACGTCCCTATGTAGCCGTCCTCGTCATTTTCAACACCTTCCCCTGTAATGCCTGAGCCAGACTATGGGGCATCGTGTGTAAAGCTACGCAATATAAAATGTTGCATCATTTTTTTGGTTAAATTACATGCTATATCATATGTTGTTGCAATTTATCTATATTGCTGCAATATGTGTTTAATTGTTGCAATTTATGTATATTGCTGCAATTTGTGTAAATTGTTGCAATTTATCTATATTGCAAAAAAAACTTTAAATCGCCTTTTAATTGCCATGGTGATATGCTAACTAAAACAGTCAATGTTGCCCTTTCCCTTTTTCCATGAACTCATGTAGTGTACTGGCGTGGCCTGTAGTGTACTGGCGTGGCCTACTGGCCTACAGTAGTAAGCTACTGACTTACTACTGTAGGCCTATAAGTATCAAATTGTCTGTGTTCACTTTATTATTTCAAAATTTTACACAAACATTAACGGGCGTGGGTTGCATTGTAATATGTGCTTTCGGTAATTCCAAATAACTATAGCTTCGACGTAATGCCGCGAGTACAATGAACATTTGATGATTTGTACATGTCATCTTTTCAGCATTGTTTATGTTTACACTGTATACCAAGTCAAAAAAGAAGCAAAAATAGGTTCGAGAAGTGCTTCCAAGCCTACGTGAATACGCAACTGGACTCGTCTATATTTACGTGGGTTTCCAATGAATAGAGCATGTCATGAGGAAGTTGCTAGTCAGATTGGAAAAACAAACGTCTTCATTGTTTAAAATTACAATGCTTCCTGATTTTTTTGCTGCTAACAGAACATTACGAATGGATTATGACGTCACAACCACGGTGAAATCAGTGGAGTGCGTTCGCGATGATCGTTACAAAAGTTTAGAGAATTATCGGAAGTAGCCTATAGTTGACCGCTTGACCAGCTGGCTTTCCAAATCAATAAATTTTCGAAATAACGATTACTATTCAACAGGTTTAGTTAGATAAACAGCAAGTATCTTCTTGTTTTGCTTTCACCAAGCCTCGACTGCATACACTCACAAGTAAACACTTTTACACTGCAAACATGAGACGAGAATAGCTAAAAGAGAAACTAAGTCGCAGTAAATCTTAAGACTGGACGTTTCGACATCGTAGGTTCTGCTATCATCATTAGCAACGTAAGCAAAGCAGTACCAGTACAAGACCGAAAAAAAATTTTAAAAGTGCAAAACTGAAAAGTTAAACAGCAGTACAAAACTTAAAAGCGTTTGTACCGCCTTGCTTGCAAAAATGTTTTGCTTGTAAAAATGTTTCTACTAAAACTAATGAGAATTAGTTAAAGCATTGTGCTGAGAACCACATCTCACTTTATGCTTCTCTAAGCTAGGGTGAGGAAATCCAATGTCGTCGAAGCAGTTGCTGTCAGTAGAATTGAAGTTGCCTAAATTTCAAAAAAAGACCAAATCACTCAGCGGAGAAAAAATAGCAAAAAGATGGAACAAACAAATCATGTTTGTTGTTTTCTTCAATTCACTTTCACTTTGGAAAGCAAACGTTCATAAAACCGTGTATAAAGTAGGTGCAATTGCTTTATTTAAAAAACGAAAGGCTTTTGTGGGCGATTTCTAAAAAACAGGCTTAGGCTAAGTGGCAAAAAACTGCATCCTGTTGCCCCTTTTGGGAACGGGCATGGAACCATATGTCCCCCAGTGACACCCCTGGAATTATTAAAAGATGTAAATTTCGATTTGCATTTGGTGCTCGCAAAATGGTGTCATAAGTTAAATCAATTTCAAAAAGATGTTACATTTTTGGCAGGGTGTTTCTCATAGCACGTGCATACCAAACAACGAGCGACATTGCATGGTTCAAACAAACCTTCAAGCAACAGTGCGGCTTGCAGTGTTGCCGGCCTAGAAAGACCAGTCGTGAGATAACTCTTACAAGACTAAGTATATAGTGATAGTATTGTAGAATAGTGCCTTGCATTTCCGCACCGTCATCAGTGTAATGAATATGATAAGATAGTAGTGGTAATAGAGTCTTTTATTTCCACACCGCCAACACAAGAATACGACAAGATTAAGGAAATATAACGCGGTACAAGAAAAGGGAAGAAGCAACAAAACGATTAACGTTATGGCATGCAGGTTGGAGAAAAGGAGTGAACAGAATACAGGAGTAGGCATGGTTGCAACACCTAGGGAGCAGGAATTTCGAAAAAAAAAAGATGAAAACACAAGTTAAAATGGTTCAAGAAAAGAAAAAAAGCAAAACAACAAGCGCTATAACAAAAATAGGAAATGAAAAGTTAAGAAAAAGCAAGAGTAGGCCTAAGCAGTAATCACCAAGGTTACAGGATGTCCTTTGCGAGCGAGGACTGTTTTATATTTATTTGGATTTAGTTACGATTTATCCTTCTACCACGAAAAAGCGATCAAAGCGCTGGAACGAGCTCACGTAGGAGTTGCCGGCTACCTACCTACCATGCTAAGATAGGGAATCACGCTAAGTGCCTTTCCCAACGGCATAACAATTAACTAGTAAACTTGCCGGCTTGTTCTCCACGCTGTCCCTTCAATGCTGAGCGTACGCAAGCAGAAAAGGTGCGAATACCAATTTTACGGTCATTGTTTTGACCCGACTCGGAATCAAACGAAGTTTAGAGCTCCAAACCAAAGCAGACGCTCTTACCACTCGGCCATCCGAAGCTGTGAAGCTTAATCGTTGTTACCTTGCTAGTACATGTTTTACCAATTTTTAAAATTTACAGGTCACTTTTTATGGTTCAAACTGTATTGTGGTTTGGTACAATATGCTGCATTGCATTAACTTAGCTCAACTTTAACGTAAAATCAAAAGAGATGACTATTCAAAACACATCTTTTCAAACTTGGACTACCGTTGAAACAACTGTTGATCGAACTCAAGAGCTAGACTGGATTATACCCTTGGTTCTCCATATTGCTCTTCTACTTATCAGCTTGTGGTTGCTGGTATCACTGGTACATTATGGAGTGAAAACGAACAAGTGGTGTCGGAACCACACCAACAAGTCGGACAAGTTCAGTACCGGTCTGGTTTATACCTCTGCCGTGGCTTGCTCGGTGACGTGCTTGGTTTTTATTGTGCTCAACATGGCATATATTAATATCGCTTTTGGTTACGGGCAAGATGAACTATGTGACACTATTAGTGACATTGCATTAGCCGTGTATGGGATTTTGTTGTTCTGGGTATACCTGTTCTTGTGGTTTAGGCAAAGAGTGTTTTACAATAGCTTTTTGCTGAACGCAGAATACAGCGTGGTTTTAAGGATCCTTAGCTCTTCAAGTATCGTTTTGGTTGCTATAGCTGGAACTTTAACCGTTATTTTCAACACACTTCCAAACGACACTCTATCCAGTCCAAATGGATGCATATACATGCCAAATGAAGACCTCAAAGTGGGATATTGGGTATCCATTGTGGTTGTCATTGTCTTCGGTCAAGCAGTGTTGTTGGGTTTGTTTGTTTATGCATTGAAAAAAACTACGGGAGAAAAATGGAGCAGTGTGTTGTGTTGTTTTTGTGGTGAACCAAGCGAACCACCCACTCCAAAACATAGTCGTATAAAAAGCATCAGTTACAGCAGTAGTGGGGAAAGCAGTCACAGTAATCGCACTCTTTCAAAATCTTATTCTCGAGAAAATCAACCCTTGATTGTTCGAAAAATTTTATGGAAAACATTGATTTTTGCATTTTTGTCAACGCTTGTGGACATTCTAGTTCAAATAGTGATACATTATATCACTGCACCTAAAAGCAATCGAAGGACCTCGGCAACTGTGACCAGTACAACTGCCTTGCTAAATTTGCTCTTCATTATCCTTTCTTTTGTAAGTTATAGAGATATATGTACTTCAATCTGGACTAGTATACGAGAAAATTGGTCGGAAAAAGGTCGCCAATCTTCTGCGGATGTCACCAATGTATTCTGAAGAAATTTACTAAGTATTAGAAGTTACTGCCAGTCGGCGTAACCGTTACGACATCGCTAACGGTGCGGTAGGTCTTGATTCCGGACTGGTCAAATAGGCATTGCGTCGTAAACGTCTCGCCATCGCTGCGTCGTTTTTTCATAGCCTACCGGTGAAGTCCACGACTAAGTGGCGGAGATGGACTCCGCTACTCGTGACACTCCTCGGTGGAGCACCGCGAGTATAAAAAATATTTAATTTTGAAGTATTAGCGTTTCAAGCAGAGCAGCTATTGCTGTATATTTATTTGTTTTCATTCCTGTTTACTTTCACTTTCTTCCTTTCTGGGAAGCAAACAATTTTACTTCGAAAGAAAAAACAGTTACTGTACTTTCACATCATTTTAAAAAGTCATGATGTGAACAAACTACTGACTTGATATGCACACTTTTGATTACGAGGAAATTGCAACTACAGTAAGTAAGTGGAGAGAACGCAACTCTTAAATATTTAAACTAAATATTTTAGTCATTTTGGGGCTACGTTGGTTTGAAACAAGATATTTTCTGTAATTTTTTTTGCTTTTTAATTTCAGTTGCATCTTTAGTTGTTTTATTCAATGTTTGTTGTTCTTTGAATAAAAGCTCGTTTATTACATAGTTATTGTTTATTGTAGTTACAAATGAGCTATTACTCAGTTTATGATTGTTTTTGAACTTCCTTGACATAAACAGTGAGTAAAATGAACAATCAAATTTTAATGTGACCCGGGATAGCTTTTTGTTTCAGCAAATCATTTTGGCTAATCATAATCACCGGATAATTAACGTGCGTGCACTTCGTACAGGTACACTCTTTTGATATCAAAAAGAAGTGATTTCAAGTTGGCATTCTTTGACACAGTATGATTTTATTTATTCACGATCTATCAAACCATAAAAGTGCTACTGCATGGCGGATTCAGGAATGTTCATGAGGATAAAAATAGAAAGTATTTGTTTGCCTAACTAAAAATTTATGGGGAGGACTTAAGCTCCCTTGGTCTCCCCCCCTGAACCTGCCAACACATTGTAGACCTATTCCATTTTTTTCTATAATTTAGGGTGACCTCTTGTTAGTTAGTTAGTTAGTTGCATATTTATCCTCCTTTCACGAGAAACCGATCAATGCGCTATACGAGCTCGCTTAGGAGTTGCCAGCCATCTGTCTACCACACCAAGATGGGGGAATCCCGCGAAGTGCCTTTTCCAACGGCACAACAAGTAAACTTGCCGGCTTGTTCTCCACACTGTCCCTTTAATGCTGAACGTCAAGCAGGGAAGCTGTGAATACCAATTTTAAAGTCATTGGTTTGACCCGACTCGGAATCAAACCCGAGTCTACAGCTCAAGAGACAGACGCTCTATACCACTCGGCCATTTGAGCTGTTAAGCTTAAAAAGAGCTGCTGTTAAGCTTAAAAATCGCTGAAAAAGCTTGTGTTTTCGATATCGCCTATCACTAATGAACTGGGGGTCACATTATAAGTCAATGTCACTGTTTTGTATTCACCTTCCATAAGGTATGTTAAACGTTAGCAGCACTTGTAATTGTGCAGTGTAAAGGTGCGATCACACTGAGACGTTGAGACCTTTGATACATTGTGCAGATTTATCTGATTACGACATCACATACGCACAAAGTCATTGAGGTGTGATGTTATAATGAGATACCGGTAAGTCTGCACAATGTCTCAAAAGTTTCAGCGTCTCAGTTGGTGTGATCGCACCTTTATTTTAATAATAGTGCATGGACTTGCAGCTAAGCGCAAGACTAAATTCTTCCTCATGCTTGTTTCGCTGAAAAAGCTAGTGCTGAATCAAAATGTCAAGCTGTAGACTTTGTTACGTCCTGCGTTAATTTCATCATGTGCGGTATTTCAGTTACGACATACCACAGAAATCTATTCAGCGGATTTGAAATTGGTATGGTTGGTGAACATTTTATCTTCCTGATGCAACAAAACAAGTAACGATCAAATGTGCGATTGCTACCATTTTTTACTGTACTACCGGTAGTTTCAAACTAATGTTGCTTTCATAACAGCCTGATTTTTAGAATAAGTCAAGCTCAGTAAAATATCGTGAAATACCTTACCCAAGACCTTAAAAACTAAACTTAGAAGAACTGAACCAGCAACCATGGGTTCCAGCATTTTGGGAAGAAATCAATACTTTTGAAATCGGTGCGAAAACTTTAGCTTGAAAATTTGCCCTGTGGCAGGCTCCACTGCACCAATATCTCAGAGGAGCAAATGCATTGGTTTGTAGAACACAACTAAACCAAACCCAATCTTTCCATAGTAACTGTGTACTACACCTCAAATTTCAATTAGGCTTGACTCGATGTGTGTACTGAGTATATGACTAAGCGGATGTTACATGTATTTTTGAATGCGAGTAATGTGTTACTATAATCTGCATAGATGGGCATTTATCGCGATAATTACGAACCGATTATCGTTATCGCTCAAAATAGTTTGGATTTATCGATAACCGATATCGCTTTTGTAATATATTGATATTCAAATGCCCGGTAATTGCGTAATTGCCATGCAATTTTTTTGATTGGGTGGCCTCCCTAATCGACATGCTTGGTCCCCCCAATTAACAAGCTTACTCATTTGAAGACAGCTGCTTTTGTGCTTAATTTCAAACTTTGGCCCCCCTAATGAACGCTTGGCCCCCTAAGTCGACTGCTCTGCCGCCGGTTCTGTGAGAGACTAGACTAAATCAGATAGCCTAGTAGAACTATACGAACTATAATACCGGTAACTCAGACGTCAGAATAGTAGTGACGAGTGATGGTGGTATTCTGATACCCATATAGTCAGCTTACTGAAACAGGCCAACTCGGAAGGCTGCCTAGATTAAAGATGAATGTTTAGACTAGTTGCTCTACACCGAGGTAGCCAAATGGGTTTACTAAAAACAGACCTACTCGTATACTCGTCAACACGAGACTGCTAGACAGGTTTCTCTTGCTAAAACTAAATGCTTTTTTAGTTACAGTAATATGATGTGATCATTAGGGTTATGACAAAAATCAAATTGTTCTGACCTGCTACGGCAAAAGATAAACTTTTTAATGATTATGTATCATGATATTAATAACAATTGTTGAAAATTTTGAAAAAAACTCACCCACCAACGAGTATTTTAGACCTCACCTACCCCCATTTTTGAAGTTTTTTTGGATTTTACGCTCCATTTTTGTATTACAACATCTTTTTTTTAAAAGGTAAGTAATTATAAGGACTAAGGAGCATCTGTCGGTGGTTTTTACTTAACTGTGCCGTAACAAAAAAAAAAGGGTATATACCCAGCTCAGATGGCCGAGTGGTATAGAGCGTCCACCTCGGGAGCTATAAACTAGGTTTTGATTCCGAGTCGGGTCAAACCAATGACTTTAAAATTGGTATTCACAGCTTTCCTGCTGGACGCTCAGCGTTAAAGGGACAGTGTGGAGAATAAGCCGGCAAGTTTACTTGTTGTGTCATTGGGAAAGGCACTTAGCGGGATTCCCCCATCTTGGTGTGGTAGACAGGTGGCTGGCTGCTCCTAAGCGAGCTCGTATAGCGCATTGATCGGTTTCTCGTGAAAGGAGGATGAATATACAACAGAATACTATAACGCTTTCATTGAAGAAAAAAATGTTGGTAATAAACTGTTAGTGTTATATGTTAATTTAAATATGCAAACTGTGTGATATATTGAAGCAGTGTCAAGTTTGTATTTGCTATGCTTAACTTACGAAATTGCAATTCTAATATTTGGAACTATTTAGAACCTTTTTGAGGTCCAATCTGGAACCTCTTGCTGAAAGCAATCTGGCATCCCTGATTCAGGTAGTAATGAACAAACGATGACACTTAATTGCCACTTGCCAGCAAGAGTGCCAGACTACAGTTGAGATTATACCAGCAGAAAATGTTTAATGTCACTGAAGAATCTAGCGTTAAAAATTATTGCACCATCGTACAACGGTAGGCTAGCTACAACATCTAGGCTTCATAACTTTACTTTCTAGAATAAGTGGTAGTTCCAGCTTTAATGTGCAAGAATAAAATCTATTGCCGAGAGCAGTAGCATAGCATAGTTTGGTTTTTATAAATAAGGCATAGCTATATTTCAAAACAGGATAAAAACAACGGCGGCGCTAGCTTCACGCTAGTGATAGGAAAAAACAGCGGCACTGACGTAGCGACGCTAGTGCCCAGCTCTGCCTATACATTAATAATATGATTAATGACTAATATTAGTTGATCAGTCGCTTTATTTCTGGATTGTTTTGAGTAAAAGATAAAGCCATCTAGGCTTCTGCATTTTCATTGAATCGATTTACCGAATCTTTGTTTATTTTAAAAGACTATTAGAAATAAAAACTTTCTTTGATTTGATTTTACATTTTTATCTTCCATTCACGAGAAAGCGAGTTGTATCGCTATATGTCAGATTAGATATCCTCACTCGCTTGGGAGTTAACTTTTCTGAAGTTCCTCTTCTTGTCTTATGTTGAATTTGCTGCTTGTTCAAGCCACCAAGCAGCGACAAATATCGTAAAGTACCTTATCCAAGGGCACAACAACATGTCGAGGGTAGGAGTTGAACCGTGACCTTTCGATTCATTATGGTCGCCATAAAAACGGCGCTTGCCGCTCCAGACCGTTCGGTCACGCTGCCGACGTGACTAAGAACGATTTTAAATGATTCAATTTTTTTGGTTCGTTCAATATAAATACCGTACGCGTAAAAACGATTGCAAAATTAAATAGAGGAAAATATAAACCCATTACACCGATTGGTTAAGCCGATGTAATGAAAATGCACTAATTGTTTTTAACTAAGAATAATATATTTGATCTTACTCAGCAGTGCGCAAAGTAAAAAAATTTTACTGGGGGGGATGTTTTTGTCTGCAATTTTGTCTGAATTCTAAACCCAAATAACAAGACAATGATGTAAAAATGGTATTTATTGTTCATGGGGCGATTCAGTAGCATAGCAAGAAATTTTAAAAGGGGGGGCATAATTTCACCATTTTTTTCAAGCGTAGTTTTTTTCAGCAGAGCTAATTGAAGCAGATTAAAAAACGTTTAGGGGGGTCCGAGGGTATGCTCCCCCGAGAAATTTTGCATTATTACATGCTGTAATGGCTATTTTAGTTCTTTTTGAACAAAGTTTGTTTAAATTTTTTGACCCGAATTTTGAGTAGCCTACTTCACCAAATATGATGGATTTTGTTTGCACATTTTCAATTATGCGTGCTTTAGGCGTACGGTTTATTGTTATCGAAAAGGTTCGATATTATGGAAAAATTGTATACATCAAAAACGTAGTTGAAAAAGACTGGTAAGGTAAATACATACCACTTATCCCAACCCCCCCTCTGGATCCGCCCCAAGCCATAAGCTACAAAAGCAATCAAAAGAGTCTTGCATATTTCAGTCACTTGGCACCATTTGTTCTTTTTTACCAAAAGGCAAAGTCAAAAGGGAGGGGGTGGGCATGGCACAATGCCCCCTCCCTAAATACGCTCCAGGGGTGATATGTCATTGGTCAATGATCAAATTAAAACAGTGGTGGAGGGTGCACTGCGTGTTTGCATACCACCAGCATGGTGAACAAAAGCTATCAACGGTAGAATTTCGAAAACTTCATGGCTTTGTTTTAGGCAGGTTTTTGTTTCGTACATGAAGCGAGGGTTTTTGGGGGGATAGCAGTAAGCTACGCCAGTGGGGTCCGGGGCTCAGCCCCGAGAAGGTATAGCATTTTCTTAATTGATACTCTCAATCTTTAATAACTTATGATCAGAAAAAAATAAGGGAACCGCTACTTTAACATATTCTTATAAGTGCTTTCATTAACGCTTATAAAAAGCCGCTGACGTGTTGTAATGTTGATGAAAAATAAACTGTTCTGTAATAGGCGCACTAAAAAGGTTGTTCTGGATTAGTTTGCGAAAGAAACCATAATGGCTACAAGATAATATTGTAATATTGCATTACGTGTAATACTGCATTTTATGTGCCTTTGAAAAACTAAAAACTAACAATATGCTGGAAAGTATTGCCGCAGTCTGTACCCACAAGCTCCACGTATAAAAAATATTTAACTTCTTACGGTACTTATCATTGGAGGAGACGTTTTGGCATCCCCCCCAGGACAAATTTTTTTCTTTGCTGAGGGGCGACTATATTTACTGGGGGGGAACATGTCCCCCCATCCTCCCCCCTACTTCGCACTCTGTTACTCAGTAGGACTCAAAGGCAGTACTTGAGCGTGCTGAACAAAGCACAAGAAGTTCATACTGATCTTTTTACGCTACTGATCAATATTGCTAAGTTATTGTTTTGTTTTTTGAAGCTGTTCTTTTGGCTTATTGTTCTTTTCATTTTATATCGTACAAGCTTTCGCTGAACTTGGGAAAGAGGGCCCCATTATTAAATTAGCCCAGGGCCCCACGTACTGTTAATCCACCCCGGGAGTTGGCGCTATGGCAAAATTCACGGCGTCGATTAAGTCTTGTTGCAATTTAAAAAATCTCTCTTTGTTGTGTTTAATCCCACGGCAGAGTCCGTAAACTGCTCTCTTTTCTCGAAAATGCTAGAAAAACACTTTTGTGATTTGACTTTAAGAAAAAAACTTCGTCAAACACATTGAAAATTTACCGCAACGTTTATCGGAAAAAGTTATCGGCGATAATTTATCGATTTCCGATATTGCTTTAAGAAATTGAGATTTATCGGTATCGCCCAGAGCATTTTTGAAATTATCGATTATCGTTATCGCTTTAGCACAGAAAGGTTTATCGTGCCCATCACTGATAATCTGATATACTGTAGATATTCAAAAGTGTGGTCGGATCCCCCCAGATATCTCGTCGTGTTTCGCTAAATCAGGAAGCGTTTGTTTAGTAATTTTGTAAATAATTTTGCATGTAATATTTTTGGACTAGTTCTACCAGCTTAAAGCTACAATTTCCAGGAATATCATCTAAAATATATAAAGTAATTTTTAAAAGTTTTTATTTTATGATAAAACCAAGCATGACCTAGTTAAAAACGCATGATTATATTTGCTATGCTATAAATAAAATGCGAAGTCCTTTGCTGGTTGCTGCAAGCATATTGCAGAAGTTTTAAGTCTTTTTGAGTTTTTGCACTTTGGTTTGATGCGCATTTCCATGTGCTGACTCAAATATTTGCATGGGGTGTTAATGTAGACCAATATCAGCTTATATATCAATTATGTTTTACAACATTCGCAATTTAAAGCGCAGCTTAAGCAAGTTCCGCTTTTGCGGAACAGTAAAAATCGCGAACAGTAAAAAGTTAGTTGCGTTTAGTAAGCGCAGGTCGGTCAAGCTGGAAAAAGCAATGATTGTTTTAATAAAATATCGCTTCATTTACAGAATAAAGGTCAATTGAAAGAAAATTCAAATTTTATCGGATTTGTTATCCAACGAAATTTCGTGCGATTTTTGACGTAAGCAGTTGACGGAAATATTTTCCGCAGGGTTTGAATCCAAACGGTTCCCTTTTTATTGGCTGTTCTACAAAGCACGTTTCGATTGCTTTTTAGAATGCCGAGCTAAGTGACGTAGCTTCACGCAGTGCTGCCGTTGAGGGTAGGCTCAGCTTGCCTTCTTTTTTTGCTATGGTAGGCTCTGTATTTTTCAGCCTTGAAGCCTAGTAATCCGCACAGAAGTGCATTCCGCCCTAAGTCGATAAATCCTGAACTCCTGCTTTGTCAAAGTAACAACAGTGTAGCTGTAGCATTTGGCATTGATCTCACCGACGGGCTTGATTTCAAAGGCTTAAGAAAAATATAATGTAAAAGAAATGTTAAAGGAGAACAAAATTTAAGATTCTGGTTTGCTTGATTAGTTCGATTTGTTCCGTCTCAGTTTTTTTATCACGAGAAAGTGGCGCATGCCATCTTACAGAGTAGGTCAAGGGTGTCCAATTTTTTTGAGTGACGGGCCACATCTGCTTTTCAAAAATTTTCGCGGGCCATAGGCTAATTCAATATCATGGCGACAATATATAAGCGATGATAAAAACAATTTGAAAAATCATATCTAATTTTCTTTTTTTTGTTATTTGTCGTTTCTTGCTTGCCATGCTCAATGCTGAAATTAAAATGAAAGCAAAATGTCACAGCAAGTGCAAAACGCGCAGAAATACGAACGCCTAATCACTTACGGCCTAAGTGTGATCATAGATAGACTAACAATGCGCATTGTGTCTAGTTTCCAGTCCATTATACAGCAGTCCATGGTGTGACAGCATGTTTCAATATGACGACATAATAAGTGCAATCAATGAAACAACAAAACAATCGAAATAGTACAGTGTGCGTACATGCACGCGCTGCATTCTCTATGATGTATATCATTGGTGGTACACCTTAGCACATTTTAAGGACTCGAATCTGTAACTCACAATATCGAGTCAGCACGTGAGGAGAAATTAACGAACCAATACACAAGGTTTATCGGGCCACTTTGAAAGCTTTGGAGAGCCACAAGTGGTCCGCGATTGAACGCCCCTGCTATAAACAAAATGCTAAATGCTTTGCTGGTTGCTGCAAGCATATTGCAGAAGTTTAAGTCTTGGAGTTTTTGCTCTTTGGTTTAATGAGCATATCCATGTGCTAACTCAAATATTTGCATGGTGAGTTAATGCAGACCAATATCAGCTTACATCACTTAAGTTGTACACCAAATTGATCAAAAAATTGGGTTAATTTTCAAAAATCTAATAAAAACAATTGAATTTAGGATAGTAGAACAGAATAGTTTAAAGCAATGCTTTTCAATCGGGTGTACAACAAACCTAAGGGTGCATTACTTCATCAGGAGCTGAGGAATCGAATTCTCAATCAGGGCCGGCGCAAGGCTGTTTGATGCCCTAGGCAAGCTTTAATTTTGATGCCCCCTTGGATACATATTTACCTTTAATAAGGAAGCAGTAAAAGTTATAGTTATGATTTTTTCGGATTCCTGTAACTCAAAATCCATCATGCATTTATTTATTAAATTAGTCGAGGCAACAAGCAAAAATGAAATTCTAATCGGCGGTTTGTCTCTGTCAACTATCCACAAGCCTTCTGTGGTGTAGCATCACGGTAGCATAACTCTTACATGCAATTTCTGTCGTCCTTAACTGACCGCATTGATGAGATAAAATGATAAAGAAAAAAGCAATCGCTGCGTAGCCGTTAGGTTTTCGTGCAATAATATTAGGTCCCGGACAAATGGGTCCCGGACTGGAAAAATGAGCACCAGGACAAATTGGCACCGGGACAAGTGGGTACCGGACAAATGGACACCAGGACAAATGGGTCAGGGTTTGGATTAGGTCAGGGAAATAATTTTCCGGGACCCATTTGTCCTAGAATCTAGCCGCAATACGTTTATTAAACAATAGCCTACAATAGTGGCAGAGTTATTGCAACAGCCGGCTTCGTTGCTAATGCAATACACGAAACCCTTCAACTTTTGAAATTTTATCAAGCAAAACGTTTTCTCATACAAAAGTAATTTATAAAAGCGACAATGTTTAAACAAAGACATTTTGATTCCCCAAAAAAGGCATTTTGATGCTCCTGAAACATGCCCTGAAGAGTGATGCTCTAGGCGGCTGCCTAGTTCGCCTAATGAACGCGCTGGCCAGGCCTATCCCCAATCTTCCGCGCTTCTGGCAATGTATACGCCTAACGACCGGTTTTCATGTAACATTAGCCGTTTAAAAATTACCATCATGCGGATTTGTTCCGACTTGAAGATTAAGATATATTTTTACGTTATTTCTTTTCAGTTTCCGATTAGTAGAGATAAAAGTTCAAAAGCTTCGTAGCCTATTAACGCAAAGCACGAACTCAAGGTCTACATAATAGCCTTAATCTAGCTTTTTTCTCGTCAAGGCGGCAATCTTTTGGCCTGCTGTTTTTCGATTTACCAAACGCATTTTGATGATGTAGCCTATAGGTATGGCAATGAAGTTAAATGTACCTAGTGGGGTTCCAAACTTCCTGGTTTACCATTCCAAGACACGTCAATACATTGTTGAGATAAACGCTTACGCTAAAAAAACTGAAGGAGTTATTTACTCACAAACTCCATAAAAAGATTCTAAAGGGAGGTCTCTAAAAAAGGGCTTTTACCGCGGTCGGCCGGCTCGTCAGGATCTAGCGAGCTCGCAACTGAGGTCAAAGTTTGTCAGTGTTTTCACGTTTCGGAATGAAATTAACCTAGCTTGAGACACGGAATACCAGACGTCTATTTCAAGACCGTTACGGCCATTCCGGGACATTCAGCGTGTTGTTTTTTTGCATTCCAATTAAAGACCTAAGGTTAGACATTGCTCAGTTAAAAAAAATCAAGTAAGTGAAGCTTGCCTACTAATAGCGCAGTTTCTTGGTGCGTAGGCTATGAGAATTAAATTTAGCGATTATTACAATTAGCAATTGATGTTTCTGCGTAGGTTTGGAAGAGTTATTTGAGTAGTTCTTGAATTAGAAATGAGAGCTAAATTTAACGAAATGATTGAGGATCAGACGGTTTGTTACTCCGCAACTTTGATAAAAGCGTTTGTCCGGTTAGTGTAGGGATTAAAGATATCGCTATGGTGCGGAAGGTCTGCGATTCGTTTCGCCGGCCGGTGAAATCGGTCACACGGTTGCCAACGGCTCGCCACCGCTACGATGTTACTAGTTTCGGGGCTAAGTTGATCAGGCGATAAAACGCGGAGATGGGCCCTGTCACTCGTTTATACCAATGGCGTAGCGAGAAATTTTGAAAGGGGGGGAGCCATAATTTCTACATGTTTTTTTCAAAAGTATTTTTTTTGGCAGAACAAATTTGAAGCTGATCAAGAAGCAAGAAAATCTCTAGGGGAGTCCGGGGGCATGCTCCCCCGTAAAATTTTTGAAAACTTACATGCTGTAATGGCTATTTTTGTGCTTTTAGAATATTTGTCAGGCAAATTTTGTATAAATTTTTTGACCCTAATTCTGAGTGCATCGCCAAATATGATGCATTTTATTCGCACATTTTTGGTTATGCGTGCTCAAGGCTTAAAAAGGCTTATTGCTATCGAAAAGGCTCAAAATTATGGAAAAATTGTATAGGCCTACATCAAAAACATGTTTGAAAATGGCTGGTGGAGGTTGCATACCCCTCATCCTACCCCCCTGGATTCGTCCTAGCCATAAGCTATAGAAACCATCAAAAGAGTCTGGCACATTTTAGTCAGTTGGCACCATTAGTTTTGTTCTTTTTTGCTAAAAGGCGAAGTCAAAAGAGGGGGCCATGGCCCAATGCCCCCCCTAAATACGCTACTGCGTTATACGCTTTGGTGTAATACCGCTCTTGTAATGAAGATTTAATATTTGTTGCGTAACTTTGGTAGAGAAGAAATCTTCAATATCCAAATGGTAGCAGCAGCTAATAATCGCAGGACATTTAACATTGTTTACTCACATTATTTACAAAACAACGTACGAAAAATGAAATAAGCTGAACGTTTTTGGACAAATCGACTGGCCTTCACTAGAGCATGATTAGAAATGGAAACTGATCATGCTACAGAAACCAATCATGCTTGAAAACCAAAATGGAAACCAATCATGCTTTCTCATCGTGAACCAATCATGCTTGAAAACCAAAATGGAAACCAATCATGCTTTCTAATCATGCTCCAATGAAGGACAGTCGATTTGTCCGAAAACGTTCAGCTCATTTTATTTTCCGCGTGTTATTTTGTAAATAATGTGAATAAATGATGCTAAATGTTCTGCGATTATTAGCTGTTGCTACCATTTGGATATGGATACTTTTTTTTAAGTTTATTTTATCTAATGACTTGAAGAACATTATGGTTTACCACTTCAGAAGTGAAAATGCTCTAAGTGAAATAATTGTGTAGTCAATTAGTCACGTGTTGTTTTACGGCTTATATCCACTTAAAATTCTGCAACTACCAAATTATTTGAATGCCAAACTATTAAATAATTTTGATTTTTTTCTTTTGCATTTCAAAGTTCTCTTACGCTGTCTAACGGTTGCAGAGCTAAACGCGTTCGTTAAACAGCCGACATAACGCGCAAAGACGTAATGGTTAAACGCATTGCTATCGGCGCAGTAGGTACGAGGTTCAAATCCCGGGTCGGTCAAATCAGACACAGTGTTGCCATACCTATGACGTTTCTTCGGAGCTGTGTTGTCCAGGCGCTAAGTCGCGGAGATGATCTCCGCCGCTCGTTACACGCTTCAGCGTAATACCGCGGGAAGAATGAAAATTCCTTTTTAGTTTGCCAACTGTATCAGCCTGTAACAGCATTTGACCTAGCATAAGCTTAACCCAACCATGCAGACAGGGCCAGCGTCAAGGGGGGAGAGCAGGGGGGCCTGGGCCCCCAATCGACATGCTTGGCCCCCCCAATCAACAAGTTTACTCTTTTGAAAACTGTGGCTTTGTGTTTAATTTCACACTTTGGCCCCCCTGATAAACGCTTGGCCCCCCTAAGTCGACTGCTCTGGCGCCGGCTCTGCATGCACGCATTCGATCAATACTTTCTACTTATTACAGTAGAATAAGGCGAACATGATTTACTTTACATGCAGATTTTTTTTCATGCTTGTACGATTTAAGTAACCCTACAGTATTTGAACCAGGTTCTACCGTGTTTAACCACTATATTCTCATCGCTAAACTTTTCTCTCTACAGTAATTGCATGTAATTTTTATTCTATCCCTTTACTTTTATTTATTTAAATCCCAACTGCTCTGTTTATGTCGTCATAATTATGCCGTATTCAAAATAATCTCCTTCTTGTGCTGTTTATTCTAGCCTAGTGCCCCTGTAGTTTTTTACACTGATGATGGTATAAGTTTTTACCGAAACGTTTGTGAAATGATTGCAAATATACTGGCTATTATCTTTTTATTGAAGTTAAGTTCCAAAACCCAACTTCATCCTCCATGATTTTGTAGGTTTTGCTGTTTGTTTAATTTGCTCAGTATGACCCAACTTGATCCTTCTAATTGCCTTCCGCGCATGGCCTGGGATGACAGGCTTGCTATTTGCGCAGGGGCATGTGCAATATTCATGATAATTAACATAAATGTCAGGAACCGTTTGCTTGAGCAGCAACTATCGGTATGCTAAATCAAAAAAAACATCAACAAATCATCACAAATGCAGCAAACAAAATTCATGTTGCGAATAAATACATTTTCTATGAACTTCGAGACACCACAAAACCTGAAGTTTATGAGATTAAAAACAGCATAAAAAAAGTAGAAGAAAATAAAACGTGCTTTTTTATCTTCAGTTTTACGATTTCGGAGCGGCAATAGGCCTTTTGTTTTTGCAACGAATAGATGTGGTTTAAACAAAAATTAACTAAAAATCTATACACTTGGCGGCTCCCTCGCTGAACCTTTACATTCTGGTCGGCAGCGTGACCGAGTGGTTCGGAGCGTCGTTTTTACGACGACCATGATCGCAAGGTTGATGGTTCAACTCCCACCACAGTCTCGTTGTTGCGTTCTTACATAAGATGTTTCATGATAATTATGTCTGCTTGGTAGCACCTAACAAGCAGCAAATTCATGAAGTCAGAAGCAAAACTCAAATGAAAACTCGGAAACAAAGGCAACTCCTAAGCGAGTCTGGACTCGTCCTATGTATAGCGCCTCCGTCGCTTTCTCGTGACAGGAGAAGGTAAATGAAGAAACCATCAACAACATTCAAAAGTAACTTATTCAAAACCAAAGTAACCTATTCAAAACAAAAGTAACCTATTCAAAAAATTGCGTAATGTTCAACGACTGAGCAACGCATTTGGTTAAAAGCGCTCTGCTCATAAAGTTCTAACTCCTTCTGTTCACATGTCCCATTTTGGTTCGCTTCAGGACCGCAGTTTTTAAATCGGACATGTGGACACTGGACAGGGTAATAATAAGCTCAAGTGCAGCCCAAGAACTCCATGTATATGGCTTACAAAGTAGGAACAAGTAACACTTTCGTGAGGGCCTCCTTGTACAAAGATCGTTCGCTTGTATGCAAGTCCGAATTTGGTTCCATTTCTTAAAGTCGAGTTTAACCCAACTTCCAGTAAAAAATGGCCTAAATCTAGTTCAGTGGCAAGTTGGAGCAGATTTTAAAGTTTTTTTTGGGGGGGGAGGGGGCGGAATTAAAAAAAGCTAATTTTGCTGTGTCGCGGTTCTGTAGTATAAAGTGTTAATGCATTAATTTGTATAACTAAAAACTTGAGGGGGGAGTTGAGCCCCTCAACCTCCCCTGAATTCGACTACGCAACCCTGGTCAAAACTCTCCATTGAGCCAAACTGTTGTTTGATCATAAACGAGACGAACGCTTGAAAAGTGACGTCATAATGGCTTTCCATTTAGCGAACGAAAGAAGGACGAAAAGTAATTGCAGAAACAAATCGGTACTTCCAATTAAAACAGAGATCCTGCGGTGGGTGTTTTTATCAGCAATATAGAACACAAACCCTAAGTAAAAAAAATCCACCATCAACGACAAGGTAGCAAAAACAAATGTTTTACACAATGTCAACTGCACTTTATCCGGGTCTTCAGCCAGAGAAGAACTAGAACTAAAAATAGTGCTGGACCGGACAAAAATATTCCGTTTACGGGCTGCTTCGTCACTTGAACCATTCTCGTTGTGCTCTTCAGTTTTTGCGTGACAACCAATGCAGCAGCTTCTAATACAACAGTTCTGTAACACCTTGTTCTTCCCGGATTTGTGAATGGCATATAAAAACAGTCCCATAAGCGTCATTTGGCAAAAGACCACTGTAAAAAACACACAGATCCAGTATCCAATTTGCAGCTCATCAATTGGTACATACAAGCACCCATGATTTTGATCCCAGTGAAAATTATCTGGTACTATGAGAAAAAGCAGGACGCAAGTGCCGGCAGTGTATAAAACAACAACGCTGGAGAAACTTAGAAATTTTACGGGCTTGCTATATTTAACATTGAGCATTTGATTGCAGAAAAAAACTCTTTGGCGAAACCAATAAAACATTTGCACAGCCAAGACAACCGCGGCGTAATTAAACGAAAGTAAATCTCCTATAATTTCGCATAATTCGTCCTCATCTTGCCGAAAGCCCACATTCATATAAACTAAAGCTGTAACTGGATGCAATACGTATGCCACGGCACTTGCAATTACGGATGTATAAATCAAGCCAACGCTAAACTTTTCCGAGTTTCTTCTGCGTTTTTTATTCCATTTTCCTGTTTTTACTCCGTAATGAACAAGAGAGATTAGTATCCATAATCCCAATGTTATCAGCACACAGTCGATCGCTACAGGCACAATCCAATCCCATCGCGATATAAAAAAAGGTACTTGAGTTTCGTTTCCGAGAGCAGCGAATGGTGTCGAATTAATACCAATAAAACTCATTGTTGCTTCAAGAATACCTACAAAATGCAATATAATTAGGCTACATTTTTATCAGTAAAAATAGCTATTTTGCTGGTTATGGCCAACTTTGAACAAATCACGGCCTTCCTGACAATTTTCCTTTATTCTAAGGTCAGCAATGGCGGAAGCATTTCTAAAGTGGGGGGCCCAAAATCAATGAACAGATTTTCTTCACCAATAATCAAAGCCGGCAGTGGCGTAGCGAGAAATTTTTAAAAAAGGGGGGGGGGAGCATAATTTCCACATTTTTTGTCGAGCGTATTTTTTTCGGCAGAACAAATTTAAAGCTGATTAAAAAACAAGAAAAGCTCTAAGGGGGTCCGGGGGCATGCTCCCCCGGAAAATTTTTCAAAATTTACATGCTGTAACGGCTATTAGTGCTTTTTAATCAATTTTCAGTCAAATTTAGTTGAGATTCTTTGATTCTAATTCTGAGTGCTTCGCCAAATATGATACATTTTGTTCGCACATTTTTGATTATGCGTGCTTAAGGCGTATAAGGCTTATAGCTATCGAAGAGGTTCGAAATTATGGAAAAATTGTATGCATCAAAAACATGTTTGAAAATGGCTGGTGGGAGGATGCTTATCCCTCATCCTACCCCTCTGGATTCGCCCCTAACCATAAGCTACAGAAACCATTAAAAGAATCTGACATATTTCAGTCAGTTGGCACCATTAGTAATGTTCTTTTTACTAAAAGGCAGAGCCAAGGGGGGGAGGGGCATGGCACAATGGCTCCCTCCCTAAATACTCTCCTGAGGGCCAAATTTAGACAATGAGAGGCCCTAGGCTATTTGATCACACTGATTGGAATAACAAAAAAAAGTTATAGGCTACACGTTCTTAGATGTTCTGTTTAGCACTGAAAGCATCAGTGAAGAGAAAAAAAAGTCTTCATTGCTCGTGATGAAGTGAAGCTCCCCATTTTCTCCAAGGCCCTAGGTTGCAGCCTGCTTAGCCTATACGTAAATCCGGCCCTATGCCTATAATCCATATTTAGCCTGTCCACATGTGACATGTCCAATTGATGTGGGCTTCAGACCCACGGTTCTTGCTTCTAGTTTCTGTTCCCTCCACCCCACAAACAAAATTTTAAAGGAGACATCTCTGGATTTAAGCTCTTTCCTGGGTTTTAGTCTCAATGGTAGGCCTATTAAGTTTCCAATACATTCATGCTGAGGCAATATTGTAGGAATAATTAGGGCCCCCCCAGCCCTCCCCCCTTGAAAAAAAAGTGGGGGGGGGCCAGGGCCCCCCCGGTTCCGCCACCGTTGTCTAAGATGTTTGGAAGAACGAGCACTTGTTTGGTTTTCTTTTTTAAACATTATTTTTCAGCAACTTTGAAATAGATGATGCAATTTCAAAGCGTTGCAACCTGGATCTTTTGGGTCACAGTCCTGTAGAAATTTGAAAGAAATTAAGTAACCTAAAAAGCTAAAATATTTTGGTCTTCTGGCTGAAATGAAATTGCAAACGACTTTAAATTCACATGATCTTTAACAGATACTGTATAAAAACCACAAATGCATTTTTCAGAAGTGCTTTAGGCTATGTAATCCGCAACATCTTTTGTTGTCTTACTTATATCCAGTATATCTTGTATTACCGAATATATTTTTAGCTTAATGTTTTTAACAATTGACTTAAAATGTAAAAACGACGTAAAGTTTCCGGCGGGTTTCAATGATTTGACTAAACTTAAAGTTTGAAAAACCCAAGTTGCAAAAAACAAAGATGTCAAAAAACGCGCCTCGATTAGACTTGCAGTTGCTTAGCTTGCTAAATTTTTAAGCTGCCAACATCATAACTCACCGACTAAGGCTATTTCGAATTAGAGTAGCAATTACAGCTGAAGGTTCGTTCAATCAATATATGATTCTGTATGTAAATATTCTATCGATTGCAAAACTTTACGCTGTAACATTCCTGTAGGCCAGAGAATGTTATTTGAAATATGAATCGATTCTCCAGCACGACCGGGTATATGATAAATGCAAAATTCGTTATAACTGGAAAAGCAGGTCACGTTAGATCAGAAATAGTTCAGTAATGATAGAGCAAAATTGCTTTGCAGCGTGTGGCATACACGCTATACATAAAAATGTACAGTAATGCACTCCCATTAGCTGTTAATTAATTCACAGTCATTTGTGATTACGTTTACGTTCTCGACGTTCGGCATGATACGTCGTGAGCCTCGTCAAATGACGTAGGCTAATGCATCATCATTTCTACTTGTCTGAAATAACAACGACACAATCATAACAACAGTTTTGCATTATACTTGCGGTATTACGCCGAAGCATGTAATGAGTAGGGGGGTCATCTCCGCGGCTTAGTACCTGGACAACACAGCTCTGCAATGATCTGGTAAAACCGATTAATTTTGGGAAACACTGTTACGTTATTAGAGATGGTTACAAAAAAAAAATACTCAACCGAGTTGGGGACCTTTTTTGAAGCGCGAGACCCGTTGCAGCTGCTACATCTGCTACAACGTTAATCCGGCACTGAGTGTGGCACAGTACACGCTACCATTTTCTTGATTGAACTGCGGCCCTTGATTAGAATGCGCCATGTTCAAACTGCGTTGAAAACTCGCAGTAAAAAAAAAATTGAACCTACTCTCAAATAGAGTACAAAAGATTAGCAATCTATCGGAACGTGCGAAACAAATGCTACTTGCTGATGCTCAGGGCCGGCGTCAAGGGGGCTAGGGAGGCCTGCCCCCTCCAATCGATATGCTTGGCCCCCCAATTAACAAGCTCACTCTTTTGAAGACTGCGGCTTTTGTGCTTAATTTTAAACTTTGGCCCCCCTAAGTTGACCGCTTTGCCGCCGGCTCTGCTGATGTGCTGCTGATGCATAAGCACATCTATAACTTGTTGGATCTGATGTAGCTTTATCAAATCACAAAACCCATCAAAAGAAGTCAAGCAGAATAATTGAAAATTGCTTACTTTTTCCCCAACGCTGAGAAATTGCTCGAAGATTGTCGTTATTTGGCCAAAGTCATAGACCGTTAGATCGATGTTAGAAAACAATATGCGCCCTTAAATATACAGAATGCGTCTATATTTACAATGAGCACAAAGATCGCTGCAAAACAATTCGAATGCGCTCATTCTCTTTTTTGGTGAATATCCAATTTTTTGTTGTCGGGGATTTTTTGCTTCTTGTTTGTGATGCAATTTTTTGTTTGCTGTGTAGCATACGTGTTCACGTATTTTTCGTTGTGTGGAGTGAGTGTTCACATACTTTTTTTTGTTGTCTGGAATATGCATTCACAAACTCACGTATCAATAATGCATAAAAAAAAATCGTTACACCAACTCTCTTCTCATTTTCGCTAAAAATAATAGCAATTGTATAGAAAGTTTGTATCATGGCTTTCCTGTTCCGCCTTGTTAGCTTCGAAGAAACATTGCATCGGCGGCGACATTGGGCCCGATTTGACCGGTGAGCAATCGAACCCATAACGATGTCTCTTTGCAAGCCGACCGGTTGCAATGCAAGTTGACTGGCTCTTAATATGTCTCAGCAATAATCTGGTCTGTATTATAAGCACAATGTTCACATTAAGACTTTAACCACTTCTTTTCATTATTAACAAACTATCTTTCCAAATTAGGTGGAAAATCCCACTCAACAATCAAAATCACTTTGCTTTTCCTCTACTTTTCACTACTACATTTAAATAGTTAAAGCTGCTAGCCTTTTATTGGCTTTTGAAAATAATGCTCAAACCTTTCAATGAAACTTAATATGCTTCTTTACATTCACGAAGAACCACAACATTTACATTTCACAAGATTTAGTGAAAAATAAAAGAAAGAAACGCGTTTTTGCCAAACCACTGGTCCCAAATTATCAGCCGGCCGGGAAAAAATTGAAATCGACCCATATTGATGTTTTAAGTTTGCATTTGGGGATTTCTGTATAATCTCTATCGCATTATTTTCTTTTTTTCCCTTTAATTTGAATTTTTTCTTATTTTACTTGGTCGGCTTTCATTCAGACGACACAAACTTACAGAAATTAGAAAAATCTTTTCAATTTTGATTACAAATGACAGGTAATCAATACAAGTGATAAGCCAGACAACACAAATGCTTGCAAACGCATGGAACAAACACCCAAAGAGCTGTATTTGCTAACGAAGTAACTTTTCAAAACTTTTAAGAAATGCAATCATTGTAAACGACGTTACACAAATTATCTCACCAACAAATCGGGCTCTCCTCCTACATTTACAGGTCACAGACTGCAAGTTTTTTGATTTTTTCAAGTTTACTCATTTGCAAGTTTACATAGGTAAACTTTTTTATTTTGACGCTTTGCGAGTCATGAAGTATCAAAGAACTAACGTGTTGATATGTAGGCCTATTACTAACAATTTGGGAGGGCTTGAGCTTTCTTATGCCCCCTTGTATGCGGCACTGATACCATTGATGATTTTGGTTACCCAGTTACAAAGTCACGTGCGGGTTGATTTTCTGTGACTCATGATACGCTATTTTCGACGGAGCAGCGCGATAAAATTATGACAAAAGCATTAAACAAGTGGTAGATCTAACCCGGAAAACTGCTGTCCCGATTAGTGAAATGTCCCGGAATTTCAATCCGGTAGGTAAGACGTTTTATTTTTTTTTTATTTTTTTAAGAACTAAACTGAAAGAAGATTTTTTTCTTTTAAAAGAACGTCTACAGATGCACGTTTCGAAAGATGTTCTAGCTTAAGCCTAAAGAGATTATAATGGTAAGTCTACAGCGTTACAGCGCGTGTCGCGAGGTTTTAAAAATCTTTCGTGATAGGCGTGATACATGGGTAAAGCCAATCAGATTTAACGCATAATTTAAGTGTTACCACTCAATAGTTCTCAACCATTTATGGTTTGTTGTCCTCTTCAAAAGATTCTCAACACCAATGGCCCCATGCTCAGCAACAAAAGTTTTTGTCTGTATTTCATTTGTAGCAGCTACCAGTGATATAGGTCTGGAGACCGGTCTCGAGACCGATTTCTTGCGGTCTTGATCTCGGTCTCGAATTTAGGCACGTGATCTCGGTCTCGAGTTGGTGCGGTTTTGGTCTTATTCTTTCAAAGTTGATCTCGAGACCGAGCATTTTTTGGTCTCTGTTGCTCAATGCAATAATATTATTTTTGCAGGGTCAACAGAGTACACAATTGCACCCTCAGGTTTTGAGCTTCGCAGGTAGGCTACAGCAGTCTGCTAATAAAACAATCTCACAAGCTTTGAAGCAGGATACACAAGCGAAATTCATTTGCAAAAATTGAACTTCGTGTCGGCAACGAAAAACGCTTTAAAAACTAAATCATGCACTCACAAGTTTTAACACGTTAATTCGATTTCGTAAACAAAAATTATTTAAAACAATAAATGCAGTCTTATTCGCTCTAATTGAATCTAGATGGATTGCGTGTTTGCTGTAACTGAATCTAGTTATCGAGCACTTTTTGAAATACTGATTTCCACGTTTATTAAAACAATAAATGAACAGATTTCCAGGCATTCAATGCTTTGTTTTCTCACCGCGCTGAGGATTGAATGCATATGGTTAAATCCTAAAATTGTCTTGCTTTGTTGTCTCTTTGCGCTTCAAAACTGATATCATGCAGACTGCAAGCAAACCTCAGTAATTCTCTCATTGATTATCGCTTATTTAGATTTGACAGGCGTTCTCGATCAGGGGTCTTCAACCTTTTTTGCACAATCGCCCCTTTTTGGAAAATGTGGGACGAAATTGCCCCCTGAGTAATTTTTCCATTAAAATCAGGTGAAGAGCAAAAAAAAGGAGTTCACGTTCGCAAAGCTCCATTTTTCCTCTAAAATCTAGTGAAGAACAAAAAAAAAAGGTTTACGCGTTTACTGAGCTCCATTTTTCATTAAACACCGGTGAAGAACAAAAAAAAGGTCTTCACGTTTACAGAGCTCCAATTTTCTACTAAAATCAGATGAAGAGCATCCGCAGAGTTTCTTTCGGAAGTTCATTGCATATGTTGTTAGCAATCCTGAAATTGCCCCCCTAACAAGCGAAATCGCCCCCCTATTTCAACAATTGTTACAATCGCCCCTCTGAAGACCGAAATCGCCCCTTTGAAGAACCATATTCTAGATCGTCTGCAGATGCCTAATTTGTTTGCGTTTAAAAAATTGAAGCACTGCAGGAGCAAGTTCTTTTGTACACATTAAACTGAAATTAAGTTGGTACGGCGACAGGATTTTTCTATTGTTTGATTTGAGCATTCCTATTGTTGCTGTTGCGGCCTTGATTAGTTGATTACTGGTGTAATGAGCTGCTTGTGGTTTCAAACCACTGTTTTGTGGTTTCAAAGCGCTTGAGCTGATGTGCGTGGCACACGCACAGTCAATGAAGAATAAAATGGTTGTAACGCTGTTGATGAAGTTAAATATGTACGAATTCGTAAGACTTAGGCGAAAACAGAGAGACATTGAGAGCAAGTTTGGAGTAGCTTGCTCCACGTTTATAGAGACGAGTTTCATTGTAACAGGGTGTTTCCTAGGAGGTATGAACACCGATATAAAAAGTTGTTTTCTGGGTTTGTTAGTTACCAAACATTTTTGCTGAATATGCCAGCAAAAGACAACCAAGAAACAGCACAAGCAACACGGAGGGCATTACTTAACGAATATTTGGACGAAGTTTCAACAATGACCGTGCCTTCAAATATTTTTGAATTTTGGCGAGAAAGAAAGCGTGAATTTCCTGCTCTTTTTACACTCTCCACTCATACACTATGTGTAGGCCTACCCGCTTTTTCGGCTTCGGTGAAGAGAATTTTTAATGCAAGCAGGCTAATAATGCGACCACAAAAAGCAAGACTCTCTTCGGAAATGCTTGAAATTCTTGTGTATTTAAAATGCAACTGCACTTTTTGAACATGGTGCTATAGATTTATTTTTAAGAGGCCGAATGATTGCCGGTCTTGGTCTCGATTACTGCTGGTCTCGGTTTCGAACCAAAGGTCTCGGAAAACAGCCGATCTTGGTCTCGAAAAAATCATTAGGTCTTGGTCTCGGTTTTGGTCTCGAAGCAGTGGTCTCGACTACAACACTGGTAGCTACACGGCCGTCCGCTGGCTTTAAGCGATTAATTACCATTCATAAATATTGAGCTTGTACCTTGCTGGTATATGTCGCGTGATTCTCGGTTGAGAACCTCTGCACTAGCTCGATAAGTTTGCAACGCAGTCGTTAAACTGTAACCTCAATGATTAAAAATGTTCTGTAGCGAGAAACAGCTCTTGAACAGCAAAAATGAAAACCACTTACCAGTATATCTGAATATTGCTCGACTATCTTTTGTCAGTTCAGTGTCAATCAAATTATCTAGTTTATTTTATCTCTTCCCCTTTCTTTCTCTTCCTGCTTTTAACGCTTTTGCGTGCATCACTCTTTTGGACGGATTACTGCGGGTCGAAAAATACTAATCGCAATTTTTCCGGTGTTTTTGCCTGCACTTACTTTTTGACAAAATGTACCTTATAGCAATTTTGATAACGATATACCGGTATTTCAAAACCTGATGAATTTTTTTGGCCATCAAAACATTATGAGTTTATCCATGCCCTATATACCTGGATTATTAGCCTAACGTAGTGACTCTTAATCGGGGTTCGACGAAGTTATTTCAGGGTTCGGAGAAATTCTTCCAAAATTTTGACATATTGTAAGAAAGTATGAAGTTGCTCCCGACGCTTTCGCAGTGCTAAAGTTGCGCTCAACGTTCTCACGTATTTTGTAACCACTTCTCTATTCGAACATGTGCTTTCTGGTTTGATGGAAATCAAAACAAGGAAACAGGCTTGCTTGCGAAAATGACTTGAGAATTGCTCTTGCCGAAACAAAGCTTCAAATTTCTCATTTAGACGCCAGAAAAGAGCAAGAGAAAGCCCATATTTGTATAACAACGTGTTTACCTGAATTGTGATTAACTGTAGGCCTAGTTGGTTTTTAGTCATATAAGTGAGAAGATATTGGGGTTCAATGAAATCTTGCGTAATAACGTAGGGGTTGCGCAAGCAAACAAAGGTTTAGAACCACAGGCCTAAGCACAAGACAAAAAAACAAGGACATTTTTACATATTGAGTGTTTCGACAGACTCAGCTGTCATCGCGCTGGCAGACAAAATTGTGAGTTTTAAGTCATCCCTTTTTTAGTCATCTTTTTTAGTCATCCCAACCGACCACTGTTACATATCTTTTTTTTTTTTTTTTTCGAATCAGAAAAAAAACGATTTCACATAGGAATAGACGGTTTTCATCACCGCTTGGTAGCGCTAGAAGTAAATTTGAAACAAACCAAGGCCTGAGCACATGGAGTTGGCCGAGTGGTTGGTGCATTGGGCTCAGCAGCTGGCTTCGCAGGTTCGATACTCAACTAGATCATCGCCATGATGCATGTACTTTACTACCACAAAAATCCTAAGCTGCAATTAAGTGGCTTGAAATAACAAAAAAATAATAAATAAATAAAACGGACAGTTGACTGAGCAAAAGCATTACATTCACAACACATCGCAAGTGTCACCAACGGTCGCCACTGCTGCGACGTTTCTTCGAAGTCGTGTCTACCAGGCGCTAAGCCGCGGAGACGAACCCACCGCTCGTTCCATGCTTCGACGTAATATCACGAGTGCAATAAGATTTGGTGACGACACAACCGCAAAACATAAATACTCTTTAACATACATGATAACAAAGTACTCTTATCCGGAAACACTTACGATGTCAATAGCCGTAACAGCTAACAGGGACTCACTTGGTCGAGAACAACTTTATAAAGCAAGCACAGTGCAAAAAAATTGTCGTACATCTCGTTTAGCGTGCCGGTAAAAGAACCGCAAGAAATTGACAATAAAGTTTTAGAAAAATCAGTTTAGTTAATTTGTGTATTTTTTGATTTTTGTTTTTTTTTTTACTTTGCCCTGATCCTGCGAGACTATTCTTTATGCTTACCAATGCATAAGTTAGCTTTTTTAGTTTTGTAACAAGGCTAGAATATTATGATTTTATAAAACTCGCTTTGAAAAACGAAGATAATTTTGACTTGATTAAAATGTTGCATTTAATAATTTTGTTGATGTTGAATTCAAACAATCAAATATTTATTAAACCGAAGCGTTCTACACAGGTACGAAAAAACATCGCAGCAGGGATTGGCGACTGTATACGATTTAAGTGGCCCGAGAATCGATCCCATGACATCCCGCACTGATGGAGATATCTTAAATCACTCCGCCATTTGGTAAGTAATGTTAAACTTCGAATAATTTAATGTTCACTTCCGGGTTAACCAAATCCACATACCTCATTTACAGCATCACCGACGCATGTGAACTAGTCATACTCATTGACCTGCAGTCGAGTTTGTCTC
This sequence comes from Trididemnum miniatum, assembly GCA_964006365.1. Taxonomy (NCBI): domain Eukaryota; kingdom Metazoa; phylum Chordata; class Ascidiacea; order Aplousobranchia; family Didemnidae; genus Trididemnum; species Trididemnum miniatum. The sequence continues at coordinate 3,132,595 of OZ023241.1, forward strand.
GCTTCAAAATTTAGGAAGAGCGTAAATGAGTAAAAATAAAATGTAGCTTGTGTATAATAATTACTTAGTATGCCAAGACAATGATTTGATTTTGAATGACGTGTTGCAGGTTTTGGTGGCGACTAAAAGTTTTAGCAGAAAACTGGTAAAAAATTGAATTTAACAAATTGTGCTTATGTTGAAATTTTGCTTTAATGGACAAAAACACCGAGTTATTTGAAAAAGATTCAACTGCTAAGTACATATTTTCACTAACAAACTGAAACTTTCATTAGCGTCAGTTTTGAGCTTCATCAACAAAAGTTATTTTATAACCAAGTAGTAACTCCCAGCAAACTGCGTCATTGCTCTGTAAGTTTCGGCTCGGCTAGTAAAAAAAAACATCAAATCAAAATATCAAATCTTCATTATTCTTGCAGTATGACGCGAAAGCGTTTAACGAGTGGCGACTGGCGGTATCCATCTCCGCGACTTAGCGCCTGGACAACACAGACATTGCAGCAATGGCTAGTCGTTGGCAACACTGTGTTCAATTTAATCGGTTCAAAAATGAAACCCAAAGACCTCTCACGTCGATAGCAATGTGTTTTAATCACAACAAAATATAATTTCCTCAAAATCAAAACTGTTTACCTGTATTTTGCGGTTATCGATGCACGGGCGGCAACACGACGAGCGGAAATTTTTTTCGCGCCTTCTTTATTATCCTGTTCACTCACCACGCTAAACCATGCCGCGTTTACTTCTGTCGTAATCACTGCCCCGGGCCGCCTATAGCGTGCCGTTCGTCGCCCACCGGTAAACGCACCTTAAGAAGTTCAAACAATGTAGATTTTCATCTGTTAGCTACTCACGTGGACTCGAAAAAATTTGCATAATCAGGTAGTTGGAGAAATTTGATTGTATCTACTTACACTAAAAGATTATAAACTTATGACTCATCACCAAAAATAAGAGGGAAAGCACAAGGAAAACCGTGGTGAAAAGTTCAGAATTTGCGTGATCGAAAATGGAAATTCTGCAGGTGGAGTAACGCGAAATCGCGTTTGATTTTTTTGTGCATGTTTTGTGACGTACTGAAACGTTAATTAGCTTTTTGGGCGATTTTGAAGAACTACCGAAAGTGGTAAGCTTCAAATTATATTTCTATATGTTGTTTAGAACGCTGCCTCGGGAGCGGTAGATCTGGGTTTCATTCCGACTCGGATTAAACCAATGATTTTAAAATTGGTATTCACAGCTTTCCTGCTTGACGCTAGGCGTTAAAGGCACAGGGTGGAGAACAAGCTGGCAAGTTTCCTCGTTGTGCCGTTGCGAAAGGCCCTTAGCGGGATTACCCATCTTGGTGTGAGAAAGACAGATGGCCAGCAATTCCGAAGCGAGGTCATGACGACGCTTTGATCGCTTTCTCGTGATAGGAAGATAAATATGCAACCAAATACAAAAAGCACAACAAATGCAAGGAAATAATCGTGCACAACGGCCACATTGTGATTTCTTGTCATTCGTTTAATTCGCTTGTTGATCTCGATACTAAATATTTTGATGTTCAAAGCGTTGAAAATTAAAATGAATATCCAAATTAAGAAAATTAAATTCTTCGATATTGCATTTTTAAAACAAATCAAAAACGCTAATTCGAATTTTTGTAGAAATCCTGCATAAAGTGTAGTCTATATATCTACACGCTGTGCCTCATCGCTAAACGTATATGGAATTGGTCGGTGCTAAAGTGACGCTTGTGCTATTTAAGGAAATCGCTTTATATGATGTAACATGATTCAATCTGCGTCTTTCCATTCATGTACAGCGAGTTATTTGATGTGCCAGCTTTTTTTTATAAATATTCGTACTCATACATTGCTCATCGCATTTAATAAATTGCAGCGAGGTCACAAAACAGTGTAAAGAGTCATCTATTTGCTTTCTAGACCAAGGCAAGGTAAATTGAACAGTTCAGCATTTAAGAAGTCAGTCGATTTTTTGAAAATGTTCAAGGAATGATAAATATTTTTTGATCAGGCAGATAACTTAAGCCCAGCTGCGCGAAAAAGCAATTATAGTTATACATACCAACACAGTTGTACTTCGAAACCTCTAGACCCTAAATTTTTCGACCCCAACCTTCCACTAAAATTTTTCGGATCCCACTGTTTTATCATGGTTTTTAAGGCGTTTTGGATACCCAATTTAGTCCCTGTAAAAAACAGGTTCCTGTAGAGTCAAAAAAAAAGATATATATTAAACGAAAAATAAATGACATTTTGATTTATTTAGGGTTTTTGCAGCACAGGTTTGATTTCAGACAACAAATCTTCTCGTTAAAAAAATGGTGCCACCCTTTGCTTGTCACTGAATTTTTATTAAGCCAATCTTGCAAAGTAAACTTAGAAAATAAAATTTTTTAGGCTATACTCACAACCCAAAATACTATATTTGAGTAAATTCAAAATTCAATTACCCAATTTGAATGATTGATTTTTTGCTCAAAATTAGCACCCAAGTATTACGGGTAAAAAACACTGATTACTAGGGCGATTCACGGTCAATAAAGTCAATTTTGATTGGGAAGTAGAAAATAACTCCAACAATGTGGAAACAAAACTTCACGGTCGTAGGATCAGTATTGATGAAGTTATAAAGTCAATAAATGTCAATTTTTTGTTTTTTAGATCAATTTTTTTTATTACAGTAGGTCAATTTTTGCTTTCTTGCTTTTTTTGCGCGATTCTACTTTATACTCGAAAAAAGACAACTCAGATAATTGAGAGATGGAAGTTCGTAACTGTTGGTGGTACCAGGGAGGTGTATACTGTCGCCAGACTCGTATCGGTATTACAGTTTTACACATGCTTAATTTATTAATATAATGTTTGATGTAATTTTATTGATTCGATTGTGAAGATCCGTTCAGACAGCTTTGCAAGATTGCAATTTTGGCAAAATTCGTGTATGATAAAATAAGTTTTTCGTCGTGTTTTCATTTGTTGCATGTTTTTGTTGCTGCGTATCGGTAGTCAAAAACACTAGAATTGAAAAGACAATGCATTAGTTGTTCGAACATACTTTGATGTTACAAAGATTGCAATACAGCGAATAACGAAACACTTGAATACGACTCTGAATTCTACGCAATTACGCAGAGCAGTTAAACTTTCTGATGGAAAACGTGCGGCATTATATTTGCGTACAGTATATAATCTCAGCACTAACTGAAGTGACTTAGGTGTTTTTTTTTCTTATGGACTGGTTCTTTCATTTCATTGTTTCATTAGGTCAATATAGTCAACTTTTGATAAAATAAAAGTCAATTTTTTGAGATTTTTAGATCAATAAAAATTCGCCCTACTGATTACTGAATTGGACATGGTTTGCGACATAGGATTCTTTTTTCTTTACTTTTCTCACGTTAGAATCATTGGATGTTATTAGACCGGCGTATAGATCTACTTTTTACAGTACAGCTATCAGTGCGATTTAGTAAGAGCTGATCTTGTAACCAAAAAAAGTGGTGAATTTATTGTTTTTATCTGCGTGATTTTTGATTACCAAAGCAATGGAGGGACAAAAATGATTAATTATCTAATTAATAGCTCTTCAATTGCTAGAAGAGCTTTAAAAAAACAACCAAAACGTGTTAAATACAGAAATAATTTTCGACAATTATTGAAACATTAAAATTCTATGTCAAAAATAACAAAAATAGTCCAAAAAATTTTCTAAGTTTTTTGTATTCGAAATTTGGTCACCTTGAAATTATAAATCGATTGGAATTCAACGAAATACGACCTTTTGACTTCCTATGGCGTATCATGGCCGTGACTACGCAAAAAGCAATGCTCTTATACTACTCGGCATTTTACGACCAAAAAATACCAGCTACATAAAAAAATGACAATAATGCGGAAATCGTATGATTTCACTCGCCCTTAGAGTGAACGTGGGAACAGCTCGATAACATTGTGAAGTCACAGTGATATAGCAAAGTACCGTAGGTCATAATTGTCTAAAGTAGCGGAAATTAGTGACATTTGCAAAATTTAGGTCAAACACGTTTGCAAAACATGTAGTTTGAACCTTGTGTCTTTTGAATGCGAGAATATAAATCTCATATTCTCAGACATGAAACAACTCAAAGAAGAAAAATGAAGCCACAGTAAGGTTTTTAAAACTGGACGTTGCGACATTATAGATTCAGCCGTCATCTTCACTAGTGTAAGCAAAGCAGTACAAGATTTTCGAGCCAGCATTTTTTGCAGAATAGATAGATAGCCCGGTTCGCTGGCCTAATAAAGTTACCCTAGACCTGGGGTTTTTAACCTTTTTTGTCTCGTTTACCCCTTGCCGAAAACAAAGAGTATAATTTATTCCAAGCGTATCCCTAGTGCTTTTTCAAGACTGAAAATTAAATTTTTTTTAGTTTTTAGTTCAGAAAATTTACCCTTTTGGCGGTTAAAATTGACTCCCAGGATGTAAATTTATCCCAGGTTAAGAAATCCTGCGCTATACGGTTCTACAGAACCGTTGCGAACCCACTAAATCTCACCACTGATTGCTCACCAACTTTCGGCCCCAGAAAAGCCATGAATTCCTCCGGTGCTTTAAAGTTTGCATTGTCTTGGAAGTATACCAAGAAATTGGCTCAAAGCACAATGGTTCCGCTTGAATTTCAAGACATGATTAATGGCATGTAGCCGCAATTTCATCATTATGTAATAATTGAAATCACTTAACTTCTTCCTAGATTGTTGTAAATTTTGTGAAGTGACGTTTTAAGAAAATTGAACCTTAGTGCATTGTAAGAAGAATTCGTTGTAACCGTGTTATTTTTAGAAAACAGAATAATGATTGGCTCGTTTATACAAGTTATTTTAATTAGTTTTTCGGAGCGGTAGGTATCTGCTTTGATACCCGAGCCGATCAATTGGAAACCGCTCGCCACCGCTGCGATGTTTCTTCGGAGCTGTGTTGCCCAGACGCTAAGCCGCGAAAACGAACTCCGCCACTTGTTACACGCTTCGATGTAATACCGTGAGCATATGATAAAGACTTAATTTTTTAATGTTTTTACAGAAATTTCTAATGTCTGTGAAAAGTGTTTTTATGAGCTTGTAGCAAAATTTGTTCAAAAGCAAAATTCGTGTCATGGATACAACTACAGCTGTGTTACAAGTATTAAAAGATCGTGAGTTCAAAACGTTCATGAATTCATCAAGCAACGGGTTAACTCGTGTCTACAACTTCTCAGAAAACATAACTCGTGACTACTTACAACAAGCCGACTGGATCCTGCCTGTCACTGCAAACATTATCTTGATATGTCTGACTTTGTGGATTTTGCTTTCTCTTGTGTATTACGGTGTTAAATCCCGAAAATGGGGGCGAAAACACTCTAGTAATGCTGATAAGTTAAATGTCGGATTCATTTACACATCGGTTGTGTTGTGTGCGTGTTTTTGCTTAATGCATCTTACTATCAATCTTGCTTACATGTTTATTGGGTTTAATTTGTCAACTAATGATTTGTGTGACAGCGTTGGAGATGCAGCTGTGTCGTTTTATGCTCTCACTGTTTTTTCAGTAAGCATCTTTTACTGGCTGCGACAACGAACCTTTTTCCAAAACGAAATGCTAAGAGTCAGTTACCATAAGTTCGTTAAAATCATGAGTTCCGCCAGCATCTTTGTCATATTTGTGGGGGGGTTTACAGTTCTGGTTTTTAATTGTCTTCCCGACAACCGCTCAGCGAGCCTTGATGGGTGCATTTTTACCCCCAAAGAAACATTAAGGGTGACTTATTGGGTCCCTATAATCGCTGTGGTGGTCACAGGTCAAGTTATGCTCTTAAGTCTGTTGGCTTATGCTGCAAAAGTAACCAAGAATATGAGAAACGCCAGCAGCAGCTATCAAAGCACAATTAAAAAGAAACCCCGCTTTCAATTCTCCACTATGTCTCAAAAAGTTTTGTCTAACTTGCCTAGCAATAGCGAGAGTTGTGAAAGTGTGTTGAAAAACAACGTGCCACACAGGTCTACAACAACGTCGAGAAAAAAAACGGGTTCCAGGAACACAGTTCGAAAAATCATTCGAAAAACTTTGATATTTGGTGCTTTATCAACCATCGGTGATATTTTTAACCAAGTTTTGATCCATTATCTTACAAGACCTGACAGTCACAGAAGATTTGTAGCCACTGTCAGCAACACCATGGCATTTCTCAACCTCATGTTCCTCGTTCTATCGTTTGTACAGTACAAGAAAATTTTAACATCTCCATTTCGATCGTATGATAGAAGAACTGAAAGTCGAAGTTCTTGAAAGCGTTTTGTTGGCACGCGATGGCACGAAAAATCTGCGATACTGACGCGTGCTGTACTGCAACAATACTTCAAACAGCGGTTTTCTATAAAGCACCCAGTTGTCAGTTCGCTTATGGGCGCTTTAAGTGGACGTTTGTACGGTGCTGATGTTTCACTTCTGTCCTAATTCTCTTACAACTCCATTAGTTGATTTTGTGTTCATGCGTAGTTGATTAAACTCACACAATATTCAACTGCAGCAACAGCCTGGGCGGTTACTTGGTCCAAGTCTTGTTGTCCAATTAGCGTCCCATGGTAGACTCATTAAACCTTGATATTATATACTTTGTTTTTTAGCCTATCGTTCAAATAACATTGCTCTTGGTACAATTTTGCATTTTATTGCAAGGCTCCAAAAGTGCTATAACTGTAGCAATCCAACTAACATCAACAGAATGCTATTGTATATTTTTGTATTTAACTGCGATTTCATTAAAAGCCTGTGATAGCATTTGCTATTTATCTATCTCAGTCTAAAATTTGAAGACATCGCCGGCGATGTGGGAAGCCATGGGTTCAGTTCCAGGGCCGGCCAAATCGGACACAATGTCGCCAACAACTCGCCACCGCTTCGGTGTTATTTCGGAGCTGTTATCAAGGCATTAAGAAGCGATATGGGCCCCGCTACTGATTACACGCTTTTGTGTACACAGTACACTGCGAATATAATGACGATTTAATTTTTTGTTTTGCCATTTTTTTTTAGTAGTTTCTAATACTTTAATTTTTTACAGTTGTGTTTTGTTGTGTGTTCTGCTCAATATAAATCATTAGAAAGACAAAAAAGTCGTGGGTTTTGGTGCTTCATGGAGTCAGCATGCATCAATTATGCTCGTAAAACGCCCCCTCTCTTTCAATTAAATCTGGTTATGACCGCTAAGATGTTTGTGCCCAGTGCAAAAAAGTTTTAGGGATCAAAAATCTTCCAAAATAAAAAAATATCTTTCCTCAAAAAAAGGTCACCCACTCCCGGGGTATGTGTCCCGCTTTTCTCTTCTCCACAGAGCCAAGGCATCTGGGAATTTTAAACGCAATAAACTCCCCGTCCACCCAGAAAAGCTTTGCAGTAATGCAGCATAGGGTTTTGCAATTCAGTTCCATTAATGCGAGACAAGCTTCTTTTTACTTGGTCAGGGTTTGTGTTACTGCTGGTACGAGAGTTTCAAAACTAAAATGAGAGCTTTGAAAATTATTGCTCCAATTTTTCAAGAAGAATATTGTTGGTAATTTGCAATATTACTTTTGTGAAATAAATTCTTTTCTTAGCATTTTCATAAGTCAGAAGGCGAAACAATCAACAAATAATAGGACTTCCTATTGCTTTGTAGTAAAATTAGATCGATCTGAGATATTCACGTCGGCTTAATCATGTGACACAGATTTTTGAACATTGCTTGAAACTAAAAACAACTCAACGAGACAAGTAAGACCATGAAGTCTAAAGTGATGACGCAAGTGGTAAAGCACTGGTAGAGTAAGACAGAGAATTATGATTCAAGTCATCTTTAACCTCAATAAACGTCAAAATTTATTTTAAGTACCATCGCAGTGTTAATGCAATTTTAACCCGGCTAAGCCCTAAGCCCCTAACACTAGTTGCGTCTCATGACATCACATGTAAGTATTTGACGTAATTACTTTCGGTATTTCCATATTCAAAAAATTAAAGTAGGCAAAAATAGAAAAGTTATATAATTTTAATGAAATTAATGCTTTATTTGAAATTAATTTTATTGAAAAATAAACAAACAGCATGGATACTTGCGTTAATGATAATTATTCAAGGAGACTTGGCCGAAGAAAAAGATGGCAAAAGTATTTTGGGCGTAATGGCTTTTTTCGGTAATAGCATGAAAAAAAACAATGGTTGTTATACAGGCAGCACTACACCGAAGCGTATAAGGAGCGGCGGGCTCTACCTTCGCGGCTTAGCAAATGTGCAACGCAACTCCAAAGAAACGTCGCAGCCGTGGCCGTTAATGACTACCGTGTCCGATTTCACCGGCCTGGTAATCGAACCCGTCACCTCTCTCTCATCCCCCCAATAGCGGTGACTTACTAGTCTATCCAGCCGGTTTAAACAACCCACAAACTTCAAAAATAAGGATTGCAACGCGGCCAGCGACCCGCAATTGCTGCAACAAACTTTTGAGGCTGTACTACTTGGAGGTGATAAGTTGAAGAGTAAGGCTCCGCTATTTATCGCTCTCATCAGAAAAAAGCTGTTCAAAAACAATTTTTTAGCAGCATGCCGTATAGAGCGCGTGAAATGCCGTATACCAAGAGTAATAACACGTGGTAGACTCGATTCAAATCGCATTTGATTTAACAAGATACAACTAAAAAAATAAAGGAAAATAAGTTTTAACATCAGAATGACATGTTTCTGCTTTTTACGATGCTGAATAAGTAAATATCGAGTTTTGTGTTGGTTACTTTGAGTAAACCAAAAAATCAAATCGTCATTATAATCGCGGTATTATGCCGAAGCGCGTAGCGAGTGGCGGGGCCCGTCTCCGCAGCGTAGTGCCTGGGCAGCACAGCTCCGAAGAAACAACGCGACGGTAGCGAGCCGTTGGTAACACTGTGCCGATTTGACCGGCTCGGGACCCCAACCTCACGCACCGATAGCGGGTGCGCTAAGCAACTGAGCTAATGGCCGGTTATTTTAAATAAATTCTGCAAAATTATTTTCGTGGCTAATCTTAGCTCAGTAGTTGGCGCTACAGAATCATCGATTGCGGCTTCGCAGTGAGATGATGAATTTCGCGAAGACTTTGCGTCATCAATCTGATAAGCAAAATGACATAATTTATTTTATTTTTATCCTCCTGTCACGAGAAAGCGACGAAGGCGCTATACGTAGGACGAATTTCGACTCGCTTAGAAGATGCCTTTGTTTCCGAGTTTTCTGGTTGAGTTTTGCTCCACCTATCAGAGATAATTACGGTGAAGTATCTTATCCAAAGACGCAAGAACGAGGCTTGGGTAGGAGTTAAATCATCAACCGTGCGGTTATGGCCGCCGTCGGTCGATGCTCCGTTACTTCGAAAAATCAAATCTTCATTATTTACACGCGTTATTACGCTCAAGCATGGATTTTTTTTCAATTTATTAAAGCAATAAAACAAGACATACATAAACAAAACAAATGAACGGTCAAAAAACTTAACATTTTATTCTTAAATTTATAGAAAGGACCATTTTCTAATATGTGACGTCAATTTATTATTCCTTTTCGCAATACTATGTTCGGATGCTCTCATACAATTAAGCAAATTGAAATATTGTAACATGTTGGGTATGATTTTAGAATATTTACACCGATAAATCAAAAATCTTGCACATAAAAGTAATCCATTTATAAAACAAAATTCATTTCCCTTTTCCTGAAATTCAAACAGCTTATGCTTACTATTACAAATTAAATCAATTCCGCTTTTGGTTGAAATAAAATCAAATACATTGTTCCAGAATTGGTCAACAATTGAACTGTCGCAAAACAAATGAAGTAAAGTTTCGGTTTTTTTCAAGCAAAACACACGAACATCGCTATCTATCATTTCAAATCCATGTAACTGTTCATTTGTGACAATAGACCTTAAATTTAATCTAATTTGAAAACACCTTAATTTAGTTTCGTTTGTTGAATAATAGTTACTTTCATAAATTTGTGACCAGCAGTTAATGTCCTCATTGTCAAGTTCTAAATCAAGGCACCATTTCAGTTGTTGCTTGAGTGCAGCAGGTCGTGTTGTTGATCTATTTTTTAGAAAATTGTATGCTGTTTTATTTGATTTACCTAGGATACTAATTTGATTTTTAAGTTTTTTTTTGAAAGACGAGAAATTGTACAACTGGTTTTGGTTGCGATCAATATTTTCATTCAGCCATGATAGTGGTATAACTGCGACGAGTTTAATATATTTGATGAAACTAAAGTTATTAGGATTTAAATCAAATTTTGCGGCCATTTCATCGCATCAATACATTTCATTCTCTGAATTTAACAACTGGTCATAATCAAATATTCTAGCATTTAAAAATTCTTCGATTAGCAATGGTGACATCTGACTCATTTATTAAACCAAAAAAATCGATTAGCAAGTGGATTTTGAACATCATCAACAATTAGATTTAATGCCTTTATAGTATTTCGTGTAAAACGTGTTAAAGCCAAGTTCTTAATTATCATATCATTAGCTCTAAGATTAGAGCGTAAAATAGTGAAAAAGTAATCTTCCCCGACACATAAATTTTCAACCAACTTCCAATTAGCAGTGTAACTTTCATCAATCAAACGATTTATCCATTTAAATTTTAATGCTAATATGTACTGCTTAATGTCTATCATTTTGGCTCCCCCTTGCTCTATTTCACAACATAACTGCGATCTTACTATTTTTTCCCATTTTGAACCCCATATAAATCGAAACAATAGCTGATTTAAATCTTTTATAAATGAATCGGGTAAACATAAAGGTAGATTAGACGCCTTGTGCACAAGTTTTGATATAATTAACCCTTTGAGTATTAAAACATCAGAGTGTGGACTGCCCAATGACCACTTTGGTCGTAGATTGCTACTCTGTTCCCTGCATTGCTATTTTTTGCGATGCTTTCTTGTCATCTATACTCCTAGTCTTTAAGTCTTACATCCCCTTACTTTCGAAACTGCGTTGCTTTATGCACTGACTGTAACTCTAATTGTGCATGGTGGGAAGGCAAGATATTTTCGCTTCGAGGATTTAAGTGACGTATGAATATCACGGAATCGATGCAGAAGAGTCTATCTTGACCAAAAGCCTACCAAACTTGGGAACCTGGGCGCTCCCTAATTTGTTCTTTATAATTAATACAAGGTTAACCGAAGTTAGCCTACCAAAGTGGTCATTGGGCAATGGGCAGTCCACACTCTGATGTTTTAATTATTTGGGAACCCTTCTCATTATTCCATAATTCCAGCGAAAAGTGCGCAATGATCTTTCTCGGAAGTTTTTTCACGTTTTAGCCGAATATTTAAAAGAGTTTTTCGTCATTCTGGTTTAATTATCTTGGTTCTGATTTAAATCTCAATTTGTTATTTTCGATGATGACAAAACAATGGATTTAATTTCGATGACAATCACAATTCCAAAATTACCTGATGAGCATCATTTCGCTTACGTTGGCAACTGATGTATTTAAAAAAATCTTTCCTTTTTCTCTATGAAACCTACTGTTTCCACTTTAAACTTTCCGAACGAACAACTAATGCGGTTCGCTGGAAACGGTGAGTTGTATTGCTTGTTATTCTCGATTTTTTACTTTTTCTCAAAACCCCTTCACTTCGGTGCCATTTTTGCACCATTTTCCAGCTATATTCACGTGATGAGCTCAAAATAAGAGCGAAACCGGTCGTGGATTGCTACTCTGTTCCCTGCATTGCTATTTTTTGCGGTGCTTTTTTGTCATCTATACTCCTAGTCTTTAAGTCTTACATCCCCTTACTTTCGAAACTGCGTTGCTTCATGCACTGACTGTAACTCTAATTGTGCATGGTGGGAAGGCAAGATATTTTCGCTTCGAGGATTTAAGTGACGTATGAATATCACGGAATCGATGCAGAAGAGTCTATCTTGACCAAAAGCCTACCAAACTTGGGAATCTGGGCGCTCCCTAATTGTTCCTTTCAGTATTGTAATTTTTCCTAATAATGCTAAACCTCTCGATGACCATATATTTAGTATTGATTTCACTTCATGAATCATTGTGGAAAAATTATCTTTATAACGCCTAAATATTCGATTGAAGTTGAAGGCCATGTTAATCCTTCCTTAGAGAAGGGTGTGATTTTACATCCTCTACTAGAGAAAATATAAAATGCACTGGATTTGTTTAGATTGACTTTGCAGCCAGATTTGCTATCAAAAGTTTCTAGTATGTCAAATACGTATTTGAATTGCAACTGATTTCCACACGCTCAAGCATGTAAAGCATGTAACGAGTGACGGGCTTACGGGCTATACCTACGCGACCTAGCGCCTGGGCAACACAGCTCCAACGAAACATTGCGGAGGTGGCGAGCCGTTGGCGGCAGCGCACGATTTGACCGGCCCGATTGAACCACGACATCTTTCACCGATAGCAATTCTGTTACCATACTCCGACCGGCAGTTAATTAGTGTAACACGAATTCTCTAATAATAATAGAGGGTGTTTTTTTTTTCGAAATGTGCAATTCGCTGCCAGCTCTTCGCACATCAGTAATGATTAAAATTTTCCAACTACGACCGATTTTGCGTATTATTTTTAACAACAATTGCAAGGAAATAGCAAGTGCTTACCGGTTTAACAAAAAATAAACGGAAAATGCTTTTTCAAATGGACTATCTGTTATCTCTTTTGTGTGTTAGAAAAAAAAATACGAAAAACATTTCTTAAATTGAGCGGAAGCAAAATGTGTAGTCAGCAAAATAAGCAAAAAATGGAAACGCACGAAAGTTTGAGTGAGTAATGCTATGAGCAATGTCAGTGTGGTAGCATGAGCGATCGACAAAGTCAATGAGTGCATGGCCAATCCGGAAACAACATATGCTGCACACATTGTTGAGCAACAAAGAGGTGCAAGACATGTACGTCTTCAAGGGGGCAACAGGGGGAACTACCCCCCGAAGTTTTAGTCACCAGGATACGTATTAATACATTGGTAGCCTGCTTCAAGATGCACAAAATCGTAAAATACTCACTTTTTTCGATTCATACTGCCCCTGCCCCCTTAAAAGTTTATGGATCCACCCCAGGGGCGACAGCAGAAAGATTCGAACTCAAAAGTTTTCTGACCATAACGAGCTCAAGACCGCTCAAAACTCCAGTTCGACTTTCGTTTCTGATTTGACAAGCTGCTACAGCATGGCCCAGGGTCAACGGCATGTCCTAGCAAACCGCGCGCAGGTTACGAATCTTACGTGACGGGTTCGATTCATGGCTGGAGCCGATCGTATTTGACATCCCAAAAGGGTGGCTACTAACTTGAAAAGCGCAAGCTCACTTCGCAGTCTCCCTCGTTTAACTGTATTTTCTGTTCAACAGAATTTGAAAATACAGCCTTACAACAAACCGCGAAGCCTATTCTTAGTATGTTTCTCTACACGTGTTTTGACTTTTTCGATTATGTTCCATTAAGGTCGTAAACGAAGCAAACTGAAATTCTACTTCACAAATTTGCTCTGATATTTCGCATCGCATGCAACCTCATTTCCGCTGCGTAATATAGTGAAGTCAAACATCTTGTTTGGCTGTGGTCATGTGTATTGCAATGTAAGTTAGAAACCACGGTGTGAATCTAAGCAAAAAAGAAATTAACATCAGAGTCAGAAGTTGGGAGTGACTTAGGCCTTTCGCAGCGTAGAAATTACAGCGGAAAACCACGCTGCCACACCCAGTTGCTGCAGTTACGAGTAAAAACTTGAATTAATCGTGTAAGCATGCAGTAACGGCCTGTTGCGTCCGACGTAGTCAATGGGAAAGCTAATTGTGCACTCCCTAACCCCTTTTAGACGAAGCCTAATCAGAAATATACTTGAAGCATTCTTACCTGTAATCTTTGCAATCTTTGATCTTTTGTAATTTTTCTCTCCTAACTTTTTCTCCACGTCCCCGTTTCTGAAGCCAATAAATTTATAAAAGTTCTCTGGCCTACATAGACGTGATTAAATTTCCCAGGTAAGACCATAAAGCCAAACAGAAAAAGCGCAAAAAAACGTCGAAATTTTGACTGACTTTTATGTAAAACTGTATATTGCGCAGTTTCGACAGAACTCGACGTGCGGTGTAATATGACTCGATGCTGTATACTATGACCCCGTCAAATATAACTCATGTAGGGAACACGTACCATCGACTTCCTACGCTCATGATGTGTAAAAAAAACGTTCATCTTCTAATAATAGTTTGAAACTTGCTTTTTTTTTCTATTAAAAGTTTTAGTTTTCGACCATTGAGAAGCAAAGGATGACTCCCAATTGCTTACTCGCAGAATACAAGATTAATTTCCTAAAAAAGAAAAACAAAAAAAAAGTTTTTTTAGTGATTATGAGAAATTCAGTTATTTTACTGTAAGTATCAGAAGTAAAAGAATTAAAAAATACTCGCATACTTGATTATTTGCTTGTGGCAACCTGAATATGTTAGTGTTTTTACCAATTCGAGTGTCAGCGTGAGTTCGATTCCGGGGCAGCCAAATCGGACAAAGTGTAGCTGAGGTTTCGCCATCGCCGCGACGTTTCTTCGGAGCTGTGTTGCCCGAAGCGCTAATCGGCGGAGATGGACCCCGCCACTCGTTACGCACTTCGGCGTAATACCGTTATTATAATGAAGATTTGATTTAGTTTTTCTGTTCACATACATCAGTATGATGTTAAACGATCAACTGTAACAAGTTACAACATGACGAAGCTGCAGCATAAATGCATAGTTACAATATGAAAGCGTAGCGAATTTATAAAGCGAAAGAATACCCTGAAGATTCCATTTAAATGTTGATTTTTTTGAGATTAGTTGTATGTCAGCCCAGCACTTATATGTAGAAAAGAGGAAATATTAAGTAAGTCATTTATTGCAGATGAACGTTAGAGCTATGCCAGTGGAAATTAAACCGCTTATAATTATTATACTCCACGCGAATAGTGTAAATTAAATTTATGTTTCTTATTCATAAATTTATGCACTTGCAGTTTTCAGTTTTGAAGGTTCTCACGAGGTATTTACAAAATTTTGGAAGAACACTTATGCAAAAAAATTGTAGAAAAATTTTGTAATTAGATTAATGTGAAAACACTTTGAACAAACTGACTCTGAATATTTATTTATAGACGAAAAGTGCATTTGCAAATGTTAATGACATCGTGCAAACTATTGTGGCGCGAAAGCAGAGTTTTAACACAAATGAAAAAGCAGAAAGATCGTCAAAATAAAGCAAAAATTGCGAGCTGTTATTGGCATAGTGTCGGCAACAGCTCATTACCGCTCCGACGTTTCCTCGGAGCTGTGTCGCCCAGACGCTAAGCCGCGGAGATGAGGCCGTCACTTCTCACATGCTTCGGTGTAACGCAGCGAATTTAATGATTTGGTTTGCTTTGCAGTTATAGGTATTTTTACTGGATATATAAGTTAAATACAGCAAGATGAAAGCCAATTTTAGCTTGTTAGCTACAACACTGCCCTCTAGTGACAACCAAACCTTGCATCGAAATCACGTGACACAAATGGATTGGATAATTCCTATGACTGTGTCTGTAATCTTGACAATTTTTACCTTATGGATATTAATTTGTCTCATTCACTACGGAATCAAAACTGGAAAATGGTGGAGAGACAATGGCACCCAGCAGTTGGATAACAAAATGAACATTGGTTTAATTTACACTACAATTGTATCCTCAGCCGTTATTTGTTTGTGTATTTATGCTATTAACTTTGTTTACTTAAATATTGGGTTTCACCCAAATGACAGTGATCTTTGTGATAATGTAGCCGATACTGCGGTTGGTTTCTACGCTCTTTTGGTGCTGATAGTAAACATATTTTACTGGCTTCGCCAAAGGGTTTTTTTTCACAGTAAATTGTTAAATATGGAATACAACAAATATGTCTGTACATTAAGCTCTGTAAGTATTATTATCATATTTTTTGGTGGAGTTTGTGCTTTATTGGTGAATGTTATTCCTGATAACCGCCAAGCCAGTGGCAATGGGTGCATTTTTAGACCAGAAAACAGTTTGAGAGCAGCATATTGGGTTCCATTTATCGTCGTTTTGGCGCTTGGACAGGGAATGCTGTATGGTCTGTTTGGCTATGCACTTAAAAAAAGCGCTGAATTCACAACTAATAACATTGGAGAAGCAAACAATGCAAAAACAAACCAAGATATCAGAAAAGTATTAAAGAAAACTTTGTTTTTTGCGATTACCGCGACCCTAGTTGACTTTTTTAACCAAATGTTCATCCATTACATCAACGAATCCGAAGAACATAGGAGATATGTAACTACCACGACTAATATAAATGCATTTTTAAATGTGCTCTTCCTGCTCTTATCGTTTGTACAATATAAGAAAATTTTAACGTCTCCATTTCGACAATAATATTGCACGAAAAGGACAAATATCGTAGCAGTTTTATCAATATAATTCTTTAAAACGGGACGTTTTGACATAGATTCAGCTGTCATCATCAGCAGTGTAA
Source organism: Trididemnum miniatum (assembly GCA_964006365.1). Classification (NCBI taxonomy): domain Eukaryota; kingdom Metazoa; phylum Chordata; class Ascidiacea; order Aplousobranchia; family Didemnidae; genus Trididemnum; species Trididemnum miniatum. The sequence continues at coordinate 3,149,178 of OZ023241.1, forward strand.
ACAAGGAAGTACAAAGCTGAAAGCAAAAGAAAACTCTTTCAGTTTTATACTGCTTTGCTCATGCTGATGACAGATAATTTATGTTATTGAAAATCCAGTTTTGAGATTTACTGTGGCTTCATTCTTTTCCTTACGCTATTTTTGTCCCTTATTAATTGTATATACGAAGTTTTAACTTTGTTCAACCGCCTTACCCTTAAAAACTAAGCAAATAAATTGAACCAATTGAGGGAAACTGCAAAGTGAGTTTGCGCTCTTCGAGTCAGCAGCCACCCGGTTTATATGTCAAATGCGATCGGCTCCAGCCGTGAATCGAACTCGTCACGTAAAAGCTGCGCGCTGTACCGCTAGGGCCTAGGTCATGTCGCTGACTGATCCCGAAAAGGGTTACTACTTAAAACAAATGACGGACAGAGAGTGGCCCTAACAAGTAGAAATTATTATTCTGTACAAGATGGTTTATGCTGATGCTGTAGTTTTAGTTTTGCGAGCCATGCCTTACCAATGAGCTGATTCTTGACAATACTAGTACAATATTTTGCGTGAAACGCATGTTTTTGTACTTGTTATGTAGTGACACTTATTTTATTTCTTTGTAACAACTTTGGGTTCAGTTTTAAAAAAGCCCTATCGTAAGGCTCATTTTTTTTTAGTTTCGGTGCTGTCGGGGTTCCCTTATTTGGGCCTGATTGCGCCCCTTGCAACTATGCCTGTATCTTTTCTTGTAACGACTGCTTGATTTTAGCGCATTTCATGTGATGAAATATTAGTGCAAATGCTGTGACACAATTTGTAATAATTTATAGCTTTGGTGTGAAACTTGTGTTGTAATTTTTTATCTACAAATCCTTTCATTTCGGTATAACTTTGAACATCACATACGTGAAAGGCAAAGGACTTCTTGCTTTTGTTAAGACGAAAATTAATAAACACGAAAATTCCAAAGAGGTCATGGCTTTCTCATGTTACATCATAACCTGGCCTGCGACCAAGCTTTTATCAAGCCTGCTAAACGGTACAAAAATAACAATGTTTTGAATGCTAGACATTGACAAAAACAAGCTACGTATTTGCAGTATGTTTTTTGTATATTTATACCGACGCAAAAAGATACTGCCAAACGCAAAAGCAAATACGCTAACGCAAAAAGAAATGATCAACCGCAAAAATAAACAATCAAACGCAAAAATAAATAGCTAAACGCAAAAGTAAATAATCAAACGCAAAAATAAATATTTAAACACAAAAACAAATAATTAATCAAAACGTTTGTAAATTTGGTTCAGTCCGCCTTTTTTTTTTTTTTCCTTCAAATTGTCAAACTCAAAATAAATAATCAAAAAGTTTGTAGGCCTACAGTTTTGTATATTTAATGCCTAGTTGGTCAATGGTCACGCGGTTTAGTTTATGCTGTGTTGCCATTTTTTCTTTTTGTTTAGTTTACGACCGTCACAACAATAGTACCATGTGGCCATGTCAAACCACTCTCAGTGCTCATTCAGTTTCCGGAACGAAAATCAGAACTTAGATGTTGTGTTGCCATTTTTTTTTATTTCTGTTTTTAAAATTTTTTTATGAAATTTACAAGAAGTTTCTAGTGCACTAACTTGATTGCTGGACTAATTGAGCAATAAATGAGCAAAGTGAGAAAGTTCGGTATGGGTTAAATGATAAAGTAACTATGGGGAGTACGGAGGGGGGTTGGTGAAGTATGGGGGAGTATAGAAAATGTGGAGGAGTATGGATATTGGGGGAATTGGGGAATTTTTGGTAGTTCGGGGAGTTCGGTCAAGTATCGGGGAACATGGAAGGAGTGGGGAAATGTGTTGGGGTGTGGAGGAGTGAGGAAGTGTTTTGAAGTGTGGGGGAGATGAGGGAAGATGTAGGGGTATGGGGGTTATCTCCTCACACTTTCCCCACACCTAAACACACTTCCCCACATCTCCTCTTACTTTCACACACTTCTCCACACCCCAACACATTTCCCCACTCCTCATCCCACACTTCCGCACTCCTTCCATATTCTCCCCAATACTTGACCCAACTTCCCGAACTACCAAAAATTCTCCAATTCTCCCACCATCTACGCTTTCTCATACTCACCCAAATTCTATATACTCCCCCATTCTTCCCCATACTCCACTCCTCGTATCCCCATAGGCCATAGTTACTTTATCATTTACCCCATACCAAACTTTCTCACTTTTCTCGTTTGTTGCCAAATTAGTCCAGCAATCAAGTTAGTGCCCCAGAATTCCCAGTAAATTTCATAAAAAAACTTTAAAAACAAAAACAAAAAAGTGCCAACACAACATCTAAGCTCTTGATTTTTGTTCCGGACTCTGACTGAGCACAGAGAGTGGTTCCACTGTTAGTAATATAGATACGCTGAGTGACGGTCGTAAACTAAACAAAAAGAAAAAATGGCAACACAACATAAACTAAACCACGTGACCATTGACCAACCAAGCATTAAATGTACAAAACTGTACAAACTTTTTGATTATTCATTTTGCGTTTGACTATTTGAAGAAAAAAAAAGGGACTGAACCAAATGTACAAATTTTTGATCGTATATTTTTACGTTCGAATATTTATTTTTGCGTTTGATTCTTTGTTTTGTGTTTGATTACTTATTTTTGCGTTTGATTATATATTTTTGCGTTTGATTGTTTATTTTTGCATTTAACTATTCGTTTTTGCGTTTGATCATTTCTTTTTGCGTTAGCTTATTTGCTTTTGCGTTCGGCTGTATGTTTTTGCGATGGTATAAATATACAAAAACAACATATTGCTAATTGAGTGAACAGTTGGCGCCCCATAGTTTTTAAAAAATCGTGCGTTATCGTGTTTCCGCTTATTGCAGTCAGAGTCTGAAATTGAGAAAATAAAATTTTTATGCACTGAAAATTTTGATGGTTCTTGTGTACTTTCGTTACTAAAGTATAAATGGATGAAAACATGCAATATGTTCGTCGCAATGAAATAAGGACTTGTGATGGAAAGTAGTCTCTTTCTGCTTGTGACTGGTGTAGGCTATATACCTACAGGAAGTCTTGAGTTTGATCGTGGGATCGGTCAAATCGCACGCTGTGTCGCCAACGGCTCGCTGTCACTGTGACGTTTCTTCGGAGCTGTGTTGCCCAGGCGTTAAGCGGCGGAAATGGGCCCAGCTACTCGTTACAGCTTTCGACGTAACACGGCGACTATAATAAAAGCTTGACTTGTTCAATAATTGTATAATCAAACAATTATTGTTAAGAAGCTACATTTTTATGATCCCGAGGAAGTGAACAAGGGTGTACGCGGAAAGTTTTAGACTAAACTAACTACGGTTATTTTTAAATTATAATGAACAGGAAATTCAACAGATTGAGGGAGACTCGAGTAAGTAACCAACCAGTATATCTGTCAAATGCAATCGGCTCCAGCCATGAATTGAAACCGTCACGTAGGAGCTATAACAGGGATGGGCAACTTTTTTAACACAAGGGCCGTTTCGGAAAACGTAATGTTTACTGGCGGCCGCACTGCAAATAAACATTGGTTTGTGAAGTCATTGTAACAAATGCGACGTCACTACACAGAGCTTTACAGTTGACCGGTCTAGGTTTTTTCAGCCTCCTTAAGCACTTATGCCATCGATTGCTGCACCAGTGTTGCGGGATACTATGATTGCGTTTAAACAGGAAATTAAACAGCAAAAGTCCAACATGATGAACAGTGAACACTTACAAAACTCTATTTAAGATAAATCTGCCCATTGTTATGATTTTACCAAAAGAAAAGCAGCATGTCGTTTATTTGTTCATGTCATTGCCACCTATAAAGTCCAAAGCTGCGAACTCGAACTCGCTGAACTCGGTCATTTTTGCCGAACTCGAACTTGAACGCGAAAAATAAAATTCTTATAACTCGAACTTGCAAATGTTTCTTGAAGTCGAGCTCGAACTTGAACTCGATTAAACATCGATCGAGTTTGCAGCCCTGCTGTACTCATAGCAAACCCGATAAAACAGTGTGCTAAAATGAGTGTTTTTTTTACGTGAAAACCGCAAAAATTCGTTGGCGGCTGGGGGCTACGCCCGGTTGCACCCCAGGTTGTACCCCTTTTACTAAATCCTGGGTGCGCTTTGCTAAACCCTCCCATTGCAAAATCCCGGCTATGTTAGTGATTCAATCTAATTCAAAATTACATCCATCCTCACCAAAACTTTCTGGATCCGCTCCTGTAATACAACGTATAGTCAAATGTGACTTCATTCTCAACCTCCCCCATTGCAAAATCCTGGCCACGCTAGTGAGCCAGATCAATACGCACCCCCATTACAGCTATCAAAGATCAGCAAGTTTTCGATGGACAGATTAACATGCTTCAGCAGAGCCTTTTATGCTGGTTTTTTAAAAAATTTTGATATTGATGCAGGGGTTCTTCTGAGCGGCGTAGTTAAGTCTTGAAATTGCTGTTTACTGTACAGCAGACATTTGTTATTCGCCGATGTACTGTAATTACACTCGTGGTGTTTCTGCCCATTGTTTTACTCGCTATTCTAAAACGCGATTTCGCGGAAAAAGTCAGTCAATTAAAAACAAATTTAGTCGTGAAATATCATTTACTGTACATTCAATACGGCGTTGAAACAACTTGCACCAATATGAATCGGCGTCTAATAGAGTAACCCTACTCCAAAGTCCGAACCCGTCAACGACCATAAACGGATATTTCGATATGTTTGTTGCTCAATCCGATACATTTGATGCTAACTTAATTTGGACCAACTGTATGTGATTCACCGGAACTGATGCATCGCGTATTTTTGGGGTTTCGGATGGCTCAGTTTGCTAAAGTTAAAGTTCTGACAATGAAAGGTAATGGTACGGACATCCCCCGCTATTTATAGATAGAAGTTAATGGCACAAAAATTGTCTAAAAGCATAAAAAATTCAACACCTGAACTTAAAAGGTGCTTGCTGTTTACGCTCGAGAATGGGTGCCAGTAACGCAATCTCCTTCAAAATGCGGTAATTTTGTTTTTATGTGTTCACTTCAAATGCTGTTAACTAATTTCTAATTCATCTATACCACTACAGGCGCTTCCTTACCTGTTCATGATTTTTCCTATAACATTACAACAGTACGATTCTAACCTAAGCAACTAAGAGTAGTCCGATACAAAACAATTGAATGTAACACTATCTCGGTTTGGGTAATACCCACAATCCGTTCTATCTTGTCGCACGTGCTATGAAGCGGTGTAGCCGGGGGGTACTTTAAAAACGGCAACACTGGTAACAACTTGTTAACCCAGGAGTGAGGTTCAAGCGCTATTCAGTTTGTGACCAGGAATGTACTAGTAAGCACATGACTGTGCTGCTAGTGATTCACCTCTGCTGCAGCGTTCTACGTTCGCAAGAGTGTTATCTAGGTGTAAAGTTGTGAAGATGTGTTCCACCACTTGTTACACATTTCGGTGTAACACTGCGAGTACAATGAAGTTTTGATTTTTTCTAAAAATATCAATTTATGTACAACCTATTTGGTTTGTATAGTAAGTCGCTTAATCCAATCAGAAATTGTATATAGCAGAATAGTTAAAATCTTTGATTCACTGTAGTTTGGGGCAAAATCATAATTATTGTTCATTTGTTCTGTTTAGCAACTGAATGTTTTCAAATTACATAGCACACCGCCGAGAGCGGTTTTATTGCTTTGTCGAAAACGTATTGAATTGTATCAAGATAACTTAGAAGCTATTAATTTAATATTGTTTAGCGAGAAGCTCTTTTAAATATAGCTTGATCACTATGACCTTTCCTGTATTGTAATTTATTTAAGCAAAAGCTAATTCAGTCGAAGCTACCATTTTCTAATAATAAATATCGTGCATCATGGCTATGGATTTTCTAAACTAAAGATCAAGTCGAAATGATAAAGCAGTATTGCACCTCGGCTGAATACAAATAGCTCAATATCTTCTTTTTGCCCTAATTCTAAAATGAAACTACGTCAAAAGTCCGAACGAAATCTACTAAAAATAATACTGCTGTCTGCTCTACGATGGTATATGATTAAATACGACCGAATCGAAAAAAGACATGCAAAAAAACGAAATGGAGAATGGCAAACAAAACAACTCGAAACGACAAAAGATTGACCAACTTCGCATAACAAATCAGTTTCATTGCAATCACTAGCGTTATAACCAGAAATTCGAAACATAGTTTTGTACTACTTGGCAGATTTTGCTGATGATGATAGCTGAAATAATATTGTCGAAACGTCCTATAACAAACAATCCAAGGAAGTACAAAAGCAAAATGGAGGAGCAGTAAAAATATCCATAACAGATTCGGTTAGATTTACAGTTTCTAAAATACCTCACTTGCTTCTTCTTTTCAACAGACAGCAACAAGCATGTCGTTTAAAACCACGGTGATATTACAGTTAAAACTTAAAATCAAAAGACTCATTAACTAAATTAATAATGTCAAAATAAGTAGAAAAAAGATATTATCAGCGCGCATAGAGCATTGCCTGTTATGCTTTTCTTCAGGGCCGGCGCCAAGTGGGGCCAGAGGGGGTCTAGCCCCCTAATCGACATGCTTGGTCCCCCCCCAATTAACGAGGTTGTTTTTTTGAAGATAGCGGCTTTTGTGCTTAATTTCAAACTTTGGCCCCCCCTGATAAACTCTTGGTCCCCCTAAGTCGACTGCTCTGGCGCCGGCTCTGCTTTCCTTACTTATTTGACTACAGGGGTGGTATACTGCTCACTTTTTGTCGCGCTCTACGATATCGTAAAGACAAAAATTTCGCCCAAACAAAGAAGTTGGTATACACGTCAAATTCAAAATTGCGTAGACTGCGAAAAAAAGTTCGTCAGTTAACGCAATTTTCGATGATTGCGTAGACGGCATTTTTCTAATATGTGCTAACACAGCAAGTTTGGCGTTTGCATTTACGGTCGCTTACGTGGGAATTATGAGAGATATAGTACTGCAGCTAGACGCTATGGAAAAAGATAAAATCTGTCGACGTTAAATGATAACTTAGTAATTAGTTAAGTGCTGAATATAAAATGCCAAAGGCTTGCATAATGGAATTATGCTTAATAATGAACTGAAAATTCTACAGTAATTGAGGGAGACTGCAAAGTGAGCTTGCGCTCTTTGAGTCAGCAGCCACCCGTTATATATGTCAAATGCGATCGGCTCCAGCCGCTAATCGAACCCGTCACGTACGATCTGTCACCAGTGCGGTCCCGCTAGGCCATGTCGCTGACGGTAAAATACTTCGCGACGATTTCACAACGCTGTGAAATATCTCCACAACGCTATCAGTTAAGGAACAAGTTTTAAATTGATTAAAATTATTGGCTTTCGAAAGTTTTCAAAATGCTTGTAGTTAAAGTTTTTGGTGAGCTTGTGAAGCAAAGCTAATCAACTTATTTTCGTGCCGATTCCTCAAAAACAACATTGCGAAGATTTTATCATGCGGCTGTAGAGCAAGATGCTGGTTCGGGCGCCGGTAGCAAAATTTTTGCGTGCCCAAATTTTTGCAAGTCCGTAGAGCAAGAATATATCTTAACAAATTGCAATTACGTTGTGTGGCAATCAAAATTGCATCTTTTGTACGGAGAAACATTGCAGTGCATTTTAATGCATTGTAGGTTTATCTCTTTCGGCAATGCGAAGTCGTTCGGGTTTAAGCTGAGCACTTTCTCTGATTTCTTGTCTCAACTCTTTTTCAAAGCCATTTTTACAGCTGTAATTTACTCATTTCGTTCTGGATTAAAAACTTTCCGACAGTCAGCGTGTTCTTAAGGCATTTTCTATACAACACACTTGACAAAGCCTGTTTTGATTGACTTCAGCGGGGTGCGGTGAGTATTGGAAAGTTTTCAAAGGGCTCCGTCAATGAAAAAGTTAGGGAACCGCATCTCCAAAGTGCGAAACATAGTTCGAGTAGATCTCCAAAAATCTTTTGATTTTGAGTCTGACTTTGTGACTTCATAAATACTGAAGACAGGTAGCAATACAATAATGCGAAAAACAAACTTCATTCAAAACTTCAAAAATAGCTTTTTTAAACACAGTATTATTGTATTATGTGTTGGTAGTATCATCATAGACCTACATTACAGCCTGTTGATAGAACAATCTGATTTTTTGCTTTTTAAGTGTATGTGTTTTCAATAGAATGTTTTTTTGTTTTATTCTAAATTAAATATTAAAATGCGCGGGGCCCGTAGCAAATGCTGCATATGCTAATTCGCCTAGAAGTGGATGCATTTCCAACTTTCCATTGATGAAAGAGCTATAAAACATTTCGCTTTGACGAAAATGCTCAATCAGACATACTCTTTTCGGGTCCTACTAAACACCGCAAAGAACGACAAAGGACCTCAAATTAATGTACTACGAGCAAAGGACGGCAAAGGACCCTAAAACCCTAACCCTAGCCCTAACCTAACCCTAATTTAAAGCCCTTTGCCGTTCTTAGTCATGGTATGGTTCCAAGTCCTTAGTTGTTTTTTGTGGTGTTTAGTACATCAATTTGAGGTCCTTTGCCGTCCTTTGCGGTATTTAGTAGGACCGGTGAAAAGGATAGCAGTTGCAGAAGAAAGTACATGTAAGTAACTGCAGACAGATGGAGTTAGTGGGGTTAATTCAAAGAGAAAGAAAATGTATCATAAATACTGTTGCTGCGGATAGAAATAGCAATCTATAAAGCAGTTTGGATATTTCTGCTTGTACTTTACGCTGAGTTTCTAAATTTACATTGTCAACATCCTAGGTTCCGTATGAACTTCAATAATAACTTAGGTTCCGTATGAACTTCAAAGTAAAGAAAAAAACTAAATGAAAATAGTTATTGTTATATTTTGACCAAGGTCGACAGTTCAAGAGAGATCTGAAACCAAACGATTTTGTTATGCCAAGTGTATAAGATAAACGGCAGCAGCAAGAAGGTTGGCGTTGAAAGAAAGAGTTTTCAATTATTCTCAAAATTAGTCCCAAATCTAGTGAAGAAGTCAGTTAAAAAGCAATGACCACGGTAAAACAAGTTTTTCGTTGATTTTAGCGCTAGAACTCAGAAAGTTTCGTCTTGAGTGAAAAAATTATTTGTTTTAACTTTTCAGCATTTGTTTTCGGCTCAATAGTTACAGAAAGTTAAGTCAGTAACTGGTAGATCAGATTACCGGTAGACTGTTTTGGCTAAGTTTGTGATTCTTGGCTTAATACAATCAAAAGATTCAGTTTATTTGCATGGACGGTACTTAATAGCGAGGTTTCTAGTTATAGCACAGCCTAAGTTCTTGTGTAAACTTGCAGCCAAACTTGACCGCAAAACTTTTGTGTCGTCTATAAACACGCATCATTGAAGTTTTGAGTTAATTTGTTTTGTGTTTCCTTACTGATGCAGAACCCTCGCAGTTTTTTTTATTCGCAGTCATTCTGCGTGACTTACCGTACAATACATATCAACGAGAAAAAAATGCATTTAACCTGTTGAGATGTTTCGCAAGCCAATTGTGAATGAAGTGAAGCGTAGTTGAGATTTATTCACTTTGTAACCATAAAGACATTGCATAAAAAATGCGTTTTTAATACTTAGCGGGTACCCCAACTCGAACGCTTTTTCTAAAGGATAGGCCTTATAGTTATGTAAGAAAGGTCAGTTACTGAGCTTTAACTAAAACTCATTGAGAGAGCTCAGAAACAGAGGTAAATCAGCTAACAACCGGTTTGATAAGACAGGTCAGAGCGTAAGTAATCATCTGTTCGCAGTTAAAAATGCACCATTGACAACCTTCACAGCAGCGTTTCTTAGCTTTACTGGGTTGCGAACCCTAAAGCACTTTAACAAGACCTTCGAGTCTAAAAAAAATCAAATCTTCATTATACTCGTAGGATTACGCCGAAGCGTGTGACGATTGGAGGGGTACAATCTCCGCGGCTTACTTTGAAGAAACATATCGCAGCGGTGGCGAGCCGTTAGCAACACCGTGCCCAGTTTAATCGATTCGCAGAGCGAAACCCGGATCACCCGCGCCAATTTTGACGTCTTTAACCACTAATCCCTGATAGAAAAAAACTCGTTGTAACGGACAAGATTGAACTAAAGTTATATTGAACTGAAAATCAGGGCCGGCGCCAAGAGGGAGCCAGGGAGGCCTGACCCCTCCAATTAACAAGATTTCTCTTTTGAAGACAGCGGCTTTTGTGCTTAATTTAAAACTTTGCTCCCCCCTGATAAACGCTTGGCCCCCCTAAGCCGACTGCTCTGGCACCGGCTCTGCTGAAAATTCAACAGTAATTGAGGGGGCTTAGTGGGGTAATGTCGGCCAGTCAGCGCGCATGGTCACTCGTGCAGTCTCGTGACCTCGCTCGGTAATGACCACTGGTCGTGAGCAGGGCCGGAATAAGCAATGGGCAAACTGGGCAGTTGCCCTAGGCCCCGCGAATTTACGTCATGACCTTTTTTTGGTCTTCACTAGGTTTTGGGCGGAATATTGGACATGTGAGGGCGTGTAACATTTTTTTTGCTCTACACTTGATTTTGGGCGGAAAATTGTGGACTTCCTGCCCCGGGCCCCGCGATCTCTTAATCCACCCACGGTCGTGAGCTTTCATTGTGATGACATGCGGCTGCAGAAAGTCCATTTACTGCAGCCTATTAGTGAAGTGTTGTGCCACCCACAAGCAGAAATAATAACAGAAACGTGTTTTATTCTTATTTTGGAAAGCTTGGTGTTTTTATTAATTTCAGCTGAACTGGATTATTGTTTAATTGACATGTAGTCCGGATTTAATATATCTGTTACGTTTCTACCATCATACTCCTAGCTATTAGTAGAACTTTCTCATCAAAGTGTGGTGTGGATGGGGTATAAGTGATGGCTGACAAGATCCCACTGCTTCGGCTAATGTCGGCCATTGATTTTATGGTGGACGACATTACCCAAATGCATAGCTATCTTGTATAGCTTCACTGTTTCTTGAGCAGAATGTTGGCATTGCCTTACAAATATATGTCTAAGCCTATTCTGCTCTAATTTTGCATGTCCCTCGCTGATGATATAGCCTAGATCTATCTAATATTTATCACCAGTGTCGGACCTAGGCCATTGAAGCATAGTGAGTCGAGAGTCTGCTTAGTTAGTAGGACACGTAGCTGGGGTAAGATAGACACGTGAAGTATGATGGGCGTGGAAAGCATGTGTTGGCCTAGGAAACCACTAATGGGAAAGATATGCACTTTTTGGTCTTGTTTGCTTACGGCTATAGCTTCGGTGCTTTGGCCAGGTAAGGCAATAAATGGTCTTCAACAGGCCTACCACTAGTAACTTTCACACAATTTGTTAGGCCAGTTTAAAATCCTCAAAATTTTGGCAAAATTAAAGATTTCAAGAACTATTGCCTTATTTTTCTACTATACTGTTTTGACGTGATAGCAAATGAAGAGTGGATATGCTGTACCATTTGCGCGAACTGAAAGCATATTTTATTCGCAACTATGCAGGGTAAAAGTCTCATCGGATATAAAAGTCAGCTTGTCAATAACTTGTGGTTTCTGGTAAATAAACTTGATTATGAGAAATTGCTCTGAAAAAAACACTTGAAAACGATAAAAGTGGCTGGAAAATGTAAATGTGCCGAATGTTCAACCAACAATGTTCTGGGTGTCAATATCATATCTTGCATAGTTTGCGTCTTGGTGAACCGTGTTTTGTTCGATAGACGACTGCCAATTCTAATACTGCATACACGTTTTCCTAATGGTGATTGTCATTTGTCTAAGATCACGAGCATAGAAATTGATAGATAGCCTCGGAATACCGAAAATGCGTGAATCTTCGTCCAGTTTTGGTCCGACCGACTTTAGAGTATCAAGTGGCCAACAATACCTTTAAATGGCCAGCATTACCCTAGTTTAATACTCCCTCTTACAACACCGAAAACAATCGACTTTAACCGGAATTGACCGACATTAGCCAATATTTTACATTCGCTAAGAGTATACGAATCAAAAGAGGGGTCGGTGACGATTGTGCATCAGTATTGTTGACATAACAACAAAAATTCCATCAATAAGCAAATTTGTCCGACATTGCCCCACTATACCCTATACATGTCAAATGCAAACGTTAAATATGTCAAATGCAATCACCTGCGCGCGTTATCGCTATGCCATGCCGCTGACAAACACCTAGACATATCTTGTATAATCCTACATCTAGATGTACCGTATGAGTATTTACAAACACCTTTATTCTTTTAAATGAAATACCTTTACGAACTTTTAAGGGTCATGGACATGAATCATGTCAGAAACTCCAGCTCTACTGAGTGTTTTACGCAATCGGATCTTTAAGTAAAAACAGTCCAATTTTAAACGAGGAAAATTAAAGCCACAGTAATTACGAAACTGAACGTTTCGACCACATAGATTCAGCTGTCATCATCAGCAGTGTAAGAAAGGCAGAACAAAACTAAAAGGAACGATGGCAGCTGAATTTATGTTGTCAAAACGTCCTGTTTTAATAATACTGCAGCTTTATTTTTACTACATAAGCTATTTTCTTGCCATAATATTTTGTTGTCAGCCTATTCGTTATATCAGTGTTACTCTTTTTTTATAGCTATTGCTACTTGTTGGTCTTAGTAAAATGTTTGCGTAATCATGTAATTTTATGATGAATGTGGTTAATATAAGCAGCTTGCCAGCAAAACCTGAAACTACAATTTTCGACGAAGATCACACTCAACAATTAGATTGGATAATTCCTGTTGCTATTACTATTGCTTCAATTACAGTTGGAGTTTGGTTTCTAGTATCTCTCATACACTACGGAATAAAGACAGGGAAATGGCATCGCAATCATCGAGGGAGTTCCGACAAACTAAACGCGGGGATGGTTTATACATCCGTAGTTGTGAGTTCGGCGCTATGCATTTTCTATTTCGTAATCAACTTGATTTACATAGTTCGTGGATTTAACCTTGATGAAGACGCTTTCTGCGAGGTTTTTGGGGATGCTACCAGTAGCTCTTATGCCCTGATACTATTAGCGGGTCAAACCTTTCTTTGGTTAAGACAAAGAACTTTTTTCACCAACCGAATGCTCAACGTCAAGTACAGTCAGAGAGTTAAATTTGTCAGTGGCATCAGCATCATTATCATCTATGCTTCTGGAATCAGTGTCTTGATTTTTAACGTGTATCCCAACGATTACAAGGCTAGCTTAGATGGATGCCTGTACATGCCTAACAATGAACTAAGAGTTGGTTATTGGATTTCAATTGTTGTTGTAGTCTTGTGTGGACAAGCCACTTTATTAGGCTTGCTTGTATATGCCTTGACCCAAACAAGAAGCACCCAAAGAAAATCATTTGCCGGATTATTGAAAGAATTTTGCTTTTGCCAGCAGCCTGATGATAGTCCAGTATCACCCATCAGTAACTTTAGTCTTGGTAGTAAGTCTTCTTTCAACGGCAAAGTATTTTTCGTTTCTTATCCTGTGTCTCCTACCTTGCCCGTTCGAAACTCTCAAGCTGCCATAATCCGCTTGATATTGCGGAAAACTCTTATCCTTGCGATTTTGTCTATCCTTACGGACGTTTTTATCCTCCTTTTCATCCATTACGTCATAGATCCAAATAGTCACCGTCGCTTTCCGGTTGTGGTAGGAGACATAGGTGGCCTCTTCAATTTATTTTTACTTATATTCTCATTTGTGCAGTTTCGAGAAATGTTGATTTCACCGTGCGTGAAACATGAGAACTCCTAAGTATTCGAACCCAGACACGCAAATGCTGTTGTTGTTTTTTTCGAAAACTAGTTGGCCATACTGGCAGTGGTAGCGTAAAGTTGCCGTTTCTTTTTGACAGCTCCAATTTATCGCAGTAATTACTCTGTTTTTATTTTCAAGAGTGATGACCGGCAACTCGGAACAAAAACACAAGCACAGCATACTACCACTGACTCATTATCGTTGCAGCGTTACACTTTCGTAGATGTGTTGCCTCGAAACTGAGTTTCGGAGAGAGATGGGCACGCAGTAGTCCGATTCATCGTAGCGCCTGGCCAACACAGCTCTGAAGAAGCACCGAAACGGTGCCGAGCCGTTGGCAACACTTGCCCTGTCCACATGTCCAATTTTAGTGAGCTTGAGGCCCACGGTTCTTGATTCTAGTTTCTGCATCATAATCAAGTTTTTGAGGTCATAGTTAAAAAGTGATTATGACGTCAAGAAATTCATTATGTTGCTAAAACGAGAACTAAGAACCGTTGGCCTAAAGCCCGCTCAAATTGGACATGCAGACAGGGTAATTGTGTCCGATTTTACCGGGTTGGGAATCAAAACTTAGACCTCCTGCACCAATAACGATGTTCTTTACTACGATGCTACAAACATCAAAATCAAATCTTCATTATACTCGCATTATTACGCCGAAGCGTGTATCGAGTTGCGGGGCCCATCTCCGCGGCTTAGGGCCTGGGCAACAAAGCTCCGAAAAAACGTCGCAGCGGTGGCGAGTCGTTGGCGACACTGTGCCGATTTGACCGGTTGGGGAATCAACCCCAGATCTACCGCACCCATAGCATGTGCGCTAACCAACTTGAGCTAGCGGCCGGTTTACATCACAGACATGAACTAAACATCTCAATTGAGAGCACTGTTCAAATATCTGCTGTTTTGCTGCTATAGACGTGTATAGAAGATAAGCTCGTTTTGGATCCAGTTTCACTTTGGCTGGCCTACGGATGACTTGCATATGTTTTTTTGTAATGAAAAAAAAAAACAAGTTTTTGCATTCTGGGATAAGTCTAGCCTGTATTGGCTGCACACTGCATGGCTAATGTGATTTTTTTGGAGTCGCTTTTGCTTTTTTATCATTTTTTTACTGTTACTGTTCGTGTTTCCAGCTATTGCCAACTTATTGACTGGCTACTACGTCTCCTTTTTTACTTTTTTCTCGCACTCAGCATCATGCTATCAACAATTTGCATGTAAAATATATGAATGATAACAATATTGGAAGTTCTGCGTCGTTGATTTTTGCATAATAGCATTGCCTTAAAGTCTTTCCCCCTAAAAATTTTACGACTCATTCTCATCAATTATATTGAAGTTGTGACCACAATCACTAAATCAGAAGTGTAGGTGCAATTAATATTTCAAGTACCAGTGTAAACACAAGTTTCAAGTTCAAATACCAGCCTTAATAGGCCTATGGGCATTTAAGCAAATTATCGAATTATGCTGTGGGGAGGGGGCAATTTGACCACCAAAGATCTTTTCTTTCACAGAGATCGACCATAACAGAATTAATCTACCAGTAGTAATTTTGCCCCCCCTCTTCCCATTCCGAAACTTCTGGCTGCCTGTGCCAGAGATGGAAACCGGTCCGGTCGAAATTCTTCGACCGGCCGGTCAAAAAACCGGTCAAATTCTCCTTTCTTGCTACTAAAATACATCTAAGCCGGTCAAAAAAACGGTCAAATTCTTCTTTCCTGCAACTAAAATACACCTAAACGCCAACCGAAATATGCATACCGACGTGTATTTTTTAAATAAAACAGTTTTGTAAAAAACGGCATTAACAAATCACACCTTCTGAAAACAAAAGTTTGTTGTCTGCTTTCAACAGTGAGACTTGCACACTTATTAGCGTAGTTAACGTTCTCTTTTTTAGAAGGTTGTGATCAGTGGCGTAGCGAGAAATTTTAAAAGGGGGGGGGGGCATAATTTCTACATTCTAGCGTATTTTTTTTTCGGCAGAACAAATTTAAAACTGATTGAGAAGTAAGAAAAACTTTAGGGGGGTCCGGGGGCGTGCTTCCTCGGAAAAATTTTGAAATTTTACATGCTGTAATGGCTATTTTAGTGCTTTTGAATAATTTTCGGGCAAATTTTGTTGAAATTTTTTGACCCTAATTCTGAGTGCATCGCCAAATATGATACATTTTGTTCCCACATTTTCGATTAAGTTACGCGTGCTTAAGACGCAAGGCTTATAGCTATCAAAGAGGTTCGAAATTATGGAAAAATCGTATACATCAAAGCATTTTTGAAAATAGCTGGTGGGTGGATGCATACCCCTTACCCAATACCCTCCTGTATCCGCCCCTGGCCATAAGCTACAGAAACCAGCAAAAGAGTCTGGCATATTTCAGTCACTTGACACCATTAATTTTGTTCTTTTTTACTAAAAGACGGAGTCAAAAGGAGGGGGGCCATGGTTCAATGGCCCCATCCCCTAAATACGCTCCTGATTGTGATACGATTGTGACGTCATTACTAGGGGAGATAAAAGTCAATAAAATTATGTTGTTTTTTTGATAGCGCAAAAACTTATAGAACCAATAATGGCGAAAAACTGCATTAACACGAGGGCCATTTAAGGAGTTACAAAGTCATAAAAAATCATATATTTTTTAGGTGATAAAATATAATCATTGATTTTTGTTACGAAATACAAGTTATTAAACCACGGTACCACCGCAGATACAGTTCCTGTAGTCTTTAAACTTGATAATTTTACGTTGAGAGGGGCAATGAGATTTTTCAAGTTTTGGCGCCGACTTTCACGAAGCATTTGAAGCGACTTTTTTATTATTAGTTCAGAAAAAAAATATGCAAAAACCATTGTGGAGATGAGTAGACCAGATATTTTTCTAGCATTGTATGCCAAGTTGTTAACATACCAGCCAACGTCAGCATTCTGTAGAACGGTAATTTTCGATGTTAGTGTAAAATCTATGATTCATGAAAACCGAAATTTTACCAATGCACACGTCGCATTCTATTATGAAATTGTGTTGAACAGTTGAATATCTTACTTGTTGTAAGATACACCTTTGAATTTTCTGATTTTTTTTACTGAATTTCAAGTGAATTCTCCGTTTTTTTGAGTATGTTCTTGTTCAAAATACATGTTTAGACTTACAAATGAGATGTTAATTACGGATAACAGCATAAATTTGCGGTTCAAAGAATAAAGTCATATGTTGCAAAAAATAAAGTTACATTTTTGATTTTATAGGTCATAAAAAAATCGCCCTAGTCATTACATTACCGTACCGCTCCATCGTAGCCTATGGGCTTTAGCTTCTTTCTACGTGCGCGGGCCGGTCGGATTGTGACGCAACAGCCCGAGCTGGTTGTGGCATTTGCTAAAAGTGGTTTCAAAAAAGAATGATTTAAAGTGGTTTAAAAAAATTAATCAAGGGCCTCTTCATGATATCAGGTTTTACCACCTACCGCTTTATGCTAACCATTCGAGTGGAATTTCCGTACAGCGAGTAACATGCCTAGTAAATGTCAAAGTCAAATCAAATACAGCCAAATAATTCTGGCTTTGTATTTATCCAAGTAAAACAAATCAACAGGTGAAGTTTACTTTCATTCAGATACTGCTTTTATCATATGAAATTTTACGTGTTTAATACATCTACTGTAGTGACTTACTTAGTGTAAACTCCAGCTTGCCATTAGTAGGGCGATTTTTTGTGACCTAAAAAACCTGAAAATGTGACCTTGTTTTTGCAAGAATGTTACCAAAATGTGATTTCATTTAAAAACTGCAGACATCAAAAATGCAGCCGCGGTTTATGCTGAAAACAAGAAAATAGTTTTAATAGGTGCTCAAACTATGGTGCATGTTCATGACAGTATTTAACATTCTTTGGTTAAAAAGTTAATGTCTTTAGCAAGTAGCTTCAACATGGAAAAATTGCTTACTAGTGCAGGCTGTACCCCTGGGAATGGGAAAGCCGGTGCAAATGCCGAGAGGCCCACACCGGGGTTGGGTGACTAGTGTTTTTTTTTTTTTTTCTGAAAGAAGATTAAAGATTTTGTTTAATTTTTTTAGAGGATGCCTTTTGATTATACCTATTCGATTTTTAGGTCTGAGGCTTCTTAGCAGTCCCGATACTTATACATTATTGGAAGATATGGAACTTTGTGGCTTTTATATTTAGCACATAAAAACTTTAATGCAGGTTGTAAGTCTATTCCAATTAAAGCAATGAAAGATATAAAAGTTGGAAAGTTAAGCGAAAAATAGCACAGAAACATTGTTACATAAATATTGCTGGCAGCGTGGCCAAGTGGTTCGGAGCGTCGTTTTTACGACGACCATGATCGTAAGATTGATGGTTCAACTCCCACCCAAGCCTCGTTGTTGCGTTCTTGGATAAGATGCTTCACGACAATTATTTCTGCTAGGTGAAATCTAACAAATTGAAGAAGTCAGACTCAGAAGCAAAATTCAAGCGGAAAACTCGGAAACAAGAGCAACTCCTAAGCGAGTCTGGATTCAACCTATGCAATGTCCTCCCTCGCTTTCTCGTGACAGGAGGATAAAAATGAAGAAATCGATCTTAAAAAAGAAATCGTAACCTAAAATATAAAAGATACCCTCAAAACACGAAATGTAACTTTTGAAAACTTTATAACTTCCTAAACATTGACCCCGGATCTGTAAAATTTTGTTTCCACCCTTTTTATGTCCGTTGGAGCCGGCTAAAAAATTGTAAATTTTGTTACCAAATATCGCCTTAGTCATTAGGTTTATTGAACACTAAACATAAACCTTTGGTAAAAAAAAAAAAACGCTCGACCGGGCCGGTCAGTGACCGGTTAACTGGGCGGTCGACCGGCCGGTCAATCGGGGTAGATTTTGAATTTTACCGGTTGCGTCGAGAAAATCCTGACCGGTTCCATCTCTGGCCTATGCCACAGGTTGCAGCCATATTGAATGTCGCATGAAAATGAGCGAAATATGTGATATTTTAAACAAGCTTTTGCACAAGATCTATGTTTTAGTTTTGCCAGCTCACGCAAAGATCTTGCTATAAAAAGTCAAAACAGCCAGCTATACTTTCCGCTGAAAACTGAACTGCGTCATCGCGAAGTAGAGTCGGTAGGTCAACCGTACAGACCATGCCAGCGGCGTGGTGAGCAAATGTTTAGGGGAGTAGGGCAGGATTTAAACAATAAGAAACCCCGTTTTCATTCTCCCTAAGTGATCGATCTCTAAACAATGGTCTTCATACGTCAAAAAAACGGGGGGAAGCAACCGCGGGCCTTAAGCCCACTAAAATTTGACATGTGGACAGGGCAGCTGGCTCACAGACCAAAAGATAGATTAAACTTTTACGAGGTCAGCAGAAAATGAAGTAGCCTATTAATAAAATTGCATCACAAAAGTGTAAGTTTGATTTACCAAAAAGAGGTTCTAATAATCATTTTAACAACTAGCCTATACGTCTTGTTTACATGCATATGGCGTCCAGTCATCCGACTTTACGTGGCCTAAAGGCTCGAAAAAAGGTCTGTAGGCCTAATTCAAAACAAATTATGCACACTACCAATTAAAGAACAAAATACTTTTATGAATTTCCTTTAAAAATGCAAGCATATTTAAAAGTGCATATCACTCACCGCTGTATGCTTGCTTTGGGCGTAGCACAATTCATTCACGAAAAAGAAACATTTTCGCTATCTCCGACACTTTACTCGAGTAATTGCCCCAGTTTCGACAAAATATAGCTGCTTAACGTATATTTCTATTGCCAAACAGGTCAACAACATTAGCAGCTACAAAGTGGCAATAATTTTGTTAAGATTTTACTTTGGTGTCAATATCTTCCTGAACTTTTATTCTAACGAAACTAGCAGCCCGCAAGTCCAACAAATTTTCGACAGAGTTGCTAAAACGGCAAAACGTTTCAAAATGAACTCCTGCGCTGCCAATCCAAACGAAGTTTGCCAGCAGTACACGAATGCAGTTTTTTATAAACCTAATATAAACCTTTTTGTCAGCGGTTTCCTTCAACTTTAATGGCAGTTTCTTCAAAGACAGATTGCATTTGATTTCAACTTTAATGACAGTTTGTTCAAAGACGGACTACTCTTGATCGTATTTGAATTGCCTTTGCGCCATTGCACCGAAACTGCAAAAATACTTGCGCCGCCAGCGTTTACACATAATTGTGCCGCAAGCGCTAGTAAAACGCTGCGCTGCAAGTGCCCACCTCTGCTTCAACCCAGTGCCGTCGCCAGAGCAAACGAAGTGGTGGGCACAAATCGAAAGTGAGGGGCACTAAAATAGACCGCAGTTCCGCCAAAATTACGACAGTAATTGATTTCGCATCACCCGAATCGGTGCTCGATAAAACCAAAAGACGCTCGGCTACTTTCAAAGAATGCTCTTAATATAAGCGAATAAGTTGGAATAACTATGAAAATGTTTTCTACACCATTTGGGTCCTTGGTGCCATCAACTTTGATTGTGTACCAAGAATTTCCAATTTCTTGCCTAATAGTTAATACCCTCGGTTACAACTGCGCTCATAGCAGCAATAAGTTCATTTTGCATATTGAGACTGATGTACATTGCATTTGGTGGTATAGTTGCAGCAGTAGCATATTTATCCTCCTATCACGACAAAGCGATCAGAGCGCTATACCACGCTCGCAGGAGCAAATTTAGAGAGAGGCATTGTGCCATGCACCCTCCCCTTCATTTTTGACTCTGCCTTTTAGTAAAAAAGATCAAAACCAATGGTGCCAAGTGACTGAAATATGTCAGACTCTTTTGATGGCTTCTGTAGCTTATGGCCAGGGACTTATGGATTCAGGGAGGTAGGATGAGGAGTATGCATCCTCCCACCAGCCATTTTCAAAAATGTTTTTGATGTAGTCTATACAATTTTTGCATAGTTTCGAATCTCTTCGATCGCAATAAACCTTACGCCTGAAGCACGCATGATCGAAAATGTGCGAACAAAATGTATCATATTTGGCGAAGCACTTGGAATCAGGGTCAAAAAATTTGAAGCAAAATTTGCCAGAAAATTATTCAAAAAGCACTAAAATAGCCATTACAGCATGTAAATTTTTAAAGTTTTTTCGGGGGAGCATGCCCCCGGACCCCTAAAGCTTTTCTTGTTTTTCAATCAGCTTTAAATTTGTTCTGCCGAAACAAAATACGCTTGAAAAAATGTAGAAATTATGACCCCCTCCATTTAAAAGTTCTCGCTACGCCACTGTAAGCTCGCTTAAGAGTTGCCGGCTACCTGTCTACCACACCAAGATGGGGGAATCCCGCTAAGTGCCTTTCCCAATGACACAACAAGTAAACTTGCCGGCTTATTCTCCACACTGCCCCTTTAATGCTGAATGCCAAGCAGGAAAGCTGTGAATACCAATTTTAAAGTCGTTGGTTTGGCCAGACTCGGAATCAAACCCGAGTCTACAACTCCAGAGGCGAACGCTCTTATACCTAGGCCATCTGAGCTGTTTGTTTTAATGATTTCCGTAAACGCTGGTCTTTTTCCACAGTGTAATTAAACTGACTTAAAAAGATTCCATTTCTCTCTTCGTCTTCGCTTTCAAATGCGTCAATTTTTTTTCTGAGTGCTAACTGATGAGTAGCCAAAAAAGCAACTATGTCAATTAAGGTAGAAAAATAGCAGCGACTTTTTGCAATTGCTTCTGTGATGACTAGTGTTGTTAAAAAAACGTTTTTCTTTTCGCTTCTTGTTTTTTTATTGTTTTGTTTTTTTTTTATGTTGTTGACTATTTCATAGCTAATTGAGCAGTCTACCCCATTTTGGCTTGTTATCAGCTCGAGATTGAGGCGAAACAAGGCTGTTTTTAATGGTACCGATATGTTATTTGCAATGTCAAGTTACCATTATTTCATTAACAACAGAAATATAGCATGCACTCATTGCTCGGTGCTAAAGATGGCATTTATGGCATGACCATGAGGCATTTTGGGTGCCTTAAGTGCTAGTTTGACTAGCCTAGCTAGTGTTTCCTCCCGGGAAGTCGGGACAAGAAATTTGGGGTTTAGAAATTTCCCGTTTCGCGGTAAGTTTATGTCGGGATCCCGGGAAATCTCTTTACATTAGTAAGGATTTCATTGGTACTGATATCTCTTATTGCGACATAAAAAGTGCGTTAGCTTTGCGTTACTGCAAATTAAAGTTATTTTGCTAACTAAAAATTATTTTTCAAAATTCGCAAAATTTTTTAAAACGAAATGCTTGTGAGATCAAAATTTTTTCTTCCATTTATCGAAAACATGGAAAAACTCAAGCTAAGTTTGTCAAAACAACATAATTAACATGCTAAAAATTAAATCTGAAACGCTGAAAATCAGAAAAAACGTCATAATAATCAAGCTCGAAAAAATTTCTTGCGAAAACTTTCGGGAATTTCCCGGAATTCCAGAGAAAATTTTTGAAAATTTCCCGTTTCCCGGGTAGTTGAAAATCCGACAAAAAGGAAAAACCTAAGCCTAGCCGTTAGCAGGACTTTTTTTTGTCGGTCCGGTTCTGTTGCTTTTTTCTAGCATTGGGCCGCTAACGAGCCGCAAGACCATTATTGAAAACTCTTTAAATTTTTTTATTTTTAATGATACGCTCAAGTGATGTAATTTTGCAACCTAAAGCTTTCTTAGGTGCAAAACTTGTGTTTAATTTTTGCTCAGCAACTCGAGATTAGGTGCAGCGAATGCAAGTCGTTTGACTGGCTCAATGTAGATATGGGTTAGATCTTTGAACGTATCAATTTGTGCAAGGTTTCTGTGGCTCGCCATCACGTTGACATTTCGTAGTAACAACTTAAAAATCTTTTAACGATTCAGATTCATTTTATTTTATCGCAAAAGCGGGAGTTATACAACGTCACATTTAACAATAATAACAAACAAATAATTAAACATATCTAATTCAAAGAAACAAGAAAAGCAAAATAGAAATAAAAAGAAACAGTAAACGTACGTCATAAAGTTTGAGTAAAATAACGCAGAACACGGTGATAAATGCAATTGCAACAGGGAAGCTGCGAAGTGACCATCCAAGGGTCTTCAAGTCAAGCAGCCACTCTATCTGTAAGCTTTTGGTATGTTATTTTAAGAAGTTTAATTGATCGGAGGTCAACAATAACCATATAGGTGTGGGAAGTAGGGAAGAGAATTTAATTATTATGTAGGTGCGTCTTCAGTTGCTTAATAAATTTGTTGTAATTGTTATTTTTGATGGGATCGGGTATTCTGTTCCAATTTTTTGCTCCTACATATCTGATGGAGGGCTGTAATTTTTCGGTTTTAAATCAAGGAATGTAATACTTCAGTCCTGAGGTATTACTTCTTGTATTAAAAGAATGAATTTCGGAGATTGGAGTGAAGTATTGTGAAAAAAGTCTAGGGAGTTTCTTGCTATATAATTATTTATGTGTACCCAGTGGCGTACGCACGGGGGGGTTGGGGGGGGTTCAACCCCACCCCCATTGACGAATGTAAAATGAATGAAAACCTCTCTTTTTGAAGCGATCCGCCTTTTTTCACACAAAGATTACCAAAATTGCTATCTTGTTTTTCTGTGCTGTTCAACTTGCTAATAACATCTTGAAAAACTTTCATTGTGATGAAGGAATAGCGGTAGTCAAGCTTTTCTGGTGCGTTACGCTTGACGTTGACGATAGCAGAAAATGTGAAACCTTTCTTTTTTGAAACGAACTGACTTTTCTTCGTGCGGAACTTGCCGAAATTGGTGTCATATTTTTTCTGTTTTGTACAACTTCCTAATTTAATTTCGAGAAACATTTAATACGATGCGATGCAACAATACCGATATTCCAACTTTTCTGATGTGTTTTGCTTGAACTGCAATTTTGTCATTGATGCTGCTGTGAAGCAATTGGTAAGTAGGAATTTCCTTAAATACGTTGTATCTGACCGGCCTAGCGACTGGGCAACGCAGCTACGAAGAAACGTCGCGGTGTTGGCGAGCCGTTGGCTACCCTGTGTCCGATTTGACCGGCCTGGGAATTGAACCTCAGTCTTCCGCATCGATAGCGACATCTTTAACACTGCGCTATAACCGGGCGGTTTGTTAAAAAATTAAATTATTTAATAATTTTTTAACTAATCTAAAAATCTAAATTGACACCGGCGCAAGTGTTAAAAATAAAATAAAAATACTGCCAAGGAAGACCAGACTAGCGAAAGATTTGAAGAGGCCCAGGGGCGGAACGGAGGGGGATAGGCAAAATTGTTTTTACGCACCGTCGCACCGTAACTGTCTCAGGAGCTGGAGTGCTCCGTTTCCCAGACACCCCGATTATGTGTTTGAGAGTATCTGATGATATCGACGCTGTGATTTGGGTGAAAAATGCTTAGACAATATCGACGCTGTTTTTGAGCTTAATTGCGTGATTGGGGATTCCTCTCGCGCGTAATTCACTTTAGTTTAAAACTAAAAGTGTTTCGGTAGGGAGGGCAGTTTTTGCTCATGCTCTACTATCTTCACTTTTCAAGACAGTTATGGGAGAAACTGCCCCCCTCATAATGAGTGCATATTAAATGTTTATACCTAGGTTTATATGCGTTGTTTATTATCAATGTTGGTTCTTGAAAAAATATTTTTTAAAGGGAAGCAATTATCTGTTTTACCCTTCTGACTACACCCCGTTTGTGACCTTGCGAAAGCTAGCCTACTTTAGTCAGTTAACCTTTCTATGGCCCAAAAATGAGGTCAACCAAAATTTTGTCAGTAAATTTTTAACCACGGCTTGACAGTTTGAGTTTCTGTGAAACCTTTTCTCGTCTTAAATAAAGCGCAAAGAATCAAGCAAAAGTGTGAACGAAATATCTGGAATCTGGATTATTTCCTTCGTTATGGTAGCTTAACCAGGGTTAGCTGCAATTGCGCAATAATGTAGACTTGAAACATTACAATCCGATGCACTTTATTTACCTCTGAACTACTGTAATAATTTGTAGTATGTTTACGTCATCACGATGTGACGTCACCGAAACCCCTCCCATTGGAAAATCCTGCGTACGCCAATGTGTGTACCGCTGCTGATTGCTGACACAATAAATTAATCACCTTCGTTGTTCATTTCTTATTGCAATAACTGGTAAAGTCGTAGCTCTAGGTTAAAATATCTATTAAAAAGCAAACTGTTTTTCCCGATTTGATATTAAAAACAGCAAAGAATGAGTCCCTTTATTGGAAGGTTACCTATTGGAAGGTACCAAACGTACCCATGTTGTTGGCACAGTAAATAAAAAGAGTGTTAAAATCAAACCCTGATTCGATCATTCGCATTAACTTACAATTTCAAAAAGTGTGTGACCGAAATACTCTCCTCATAAACGTCTTTTTCAGCATTTTACTCAACCCCAAATGTTCGCAATAGCAATACGTAGCAAAATTACGTAGCACTTTATTAAAGTATATCCGTTAAACATACGAGTTAACTAAAAAGCCTAGGAATAAAAAACACGTTTTTTTGTTTTTGATAGATTCAAAACAAAAAACGTCTTTTTTTTGCAAAAAACGACACTAGTGATGACTAATGAGGTAATTTCCTTGCCCATTTTAAACCGTTTGATTTTTTCTTTCCAGGTACTGTGGCATGCTAAGTGTTCTGTGAAGGCAGCATGCTTAGAAAATCCTCCATTCATTTTCAGTAGCATGCTTCCAATTCCTATTGCCATTGATTGTAAAAGTTGATTCACAACGCATTCCTCGAAAGTCTTCTCCAGCTTTTCATTCAAAATTGCGGCAAGGATAGCAAAACGCTGCATCAAACTTGTCAGAATATTCCAGCTAAGCCCACCTTTGATGCCACGCAGCATTGAAGCATCTTTTTTTTTGGCCCCAAGCATGCTTACAGGATAAGCACGCTGTCTAACTTGCTTCGGGTCGTCAACTCCCAAATTATTAACATCAGCAGACTGTCGTTTACTCGCAGGCCTACTTGCAGCAGATGTTGTAGGCCCACTGCAGCTAGCAGACGAACTGAGACCTTGCAAACAATCAGAACTTTTACTCGAATTAGCCCTTTGCAACCAATCTTTTGAACTGATTTTGAGCGTTTTACGTCCTCAACGAATAAGCGAAATGAAAAAAATAAACATCTGCTCCAACTGTTGATAAGGCGGTTTATTACGTAACAAGTATTGTCTTAGAGCAGTTGATTACGCCACAATTGTGCAACGAATGGACAGCGTCAAAAAAGAGTTATGTTGAATGGAACGTTATTTTGCATTAAAAATCTAAATTTCAATCACTGTTGTTGTTGTCTTGTCGTTACTTCAAACAAAACAAAACAAAGAATTTAGAATAACTCAGAATAAGGGGGCACAAGTAGTCGTCAGGGGTGCTCGGCGCGACAGCACTGCCTCAACCTCCACGGTTACTTACGAATTCTGCAAAACTAAGCTATCCTTTACATCAAGCCTTATTCAAAAAGATCAGAAAAATAAAAGGGGAACAGTTAATGGAATATACTCACACCTTGGTTAAACCCTCTTTGCGGGATTTCGTGATCGTCCTCATATTTATTGCTGGTATAAAATGGTTTTCTAATTTTCCAGAAAAAGTATATTATGCCTATTTAATGCTAAAAATATAACAGTAAATACGAACAAGACGTCGAGATAAAGAATTATTACAGAAGATTGAAAGCAAGCTAATTTACTGTGGTAAATCTCTCGAGTGGACTGTGAATACGTAAAAAGCTACTTGTTTTGTGCCAGCCAACCTATAGCCTACCAGACTGCACTACAGAGATGTTTGTCCGTACTATAAACCAAAAACCACAAATCGCTCTGCCGTTGCTGAGCCTCTAAACTACAGTATAATAATTATTAGCCTGCTTCCTTAGCGTAGAATTTAAAATTATTTAAAACTTCATGAAAAACCGGTTTTCCGGAAACTATTACAATTTACGCTTCCCATACATTACAAAAATACAATTTGGTAGGCTAACGGGTAACTTCTTAAAAAGTGGAGGAATGAGAATCGAAATAAATGACTAAATTACTGTTTTATGCATTTTAAAAATAGAAGTAAGCTGTCAATGCAGTCAAGTAAATAGCCTTAAAAATTTGAGGAGAGCTTGACCCACCCCGGATCCACCAATACTACTTTAAGTCTGAATTACTCATTGTGTAGGCCGAAGCAAATCAGAGACGACGGATGATCGATCAGCAAAAAAAGTGTGGTCCAACTCCAGACAACATAAGCGTGATGGGTCTACCTGAACTACATAAACTTGAGACATAAGATGTTTGGATAAAAAAAAATTATATAATCAACACCAAATTTTAAAAATTAAAACTATAGTGTAGACAGAACTCGAGGTTTATTAGTTAGGCTAACTAGTATATGCTAAATGCTTGTAAGCCCGCAGTTGCATGGGCTTGGGTAGGTAGGACCATAGATAAAATTGCATTCAAAGCGCTGTAAACCCGGTGGTGGTGTGGTTCTGAGTTCAAACCCGAGTCTACCAAATGAGAAATCAAACCGCGAAACCAGCCGTAGAATTGGATTTTAAAGCTTTCATTTAGTACCGCAAGGTTTTTGAGGCCCACCACATTCTCTATAACTTATATTCCGGAAAGGTAATGGTTTTGGTCAAGAAAGCTCGCATTGCTTTTTAGTGTCTACATTACTGATGATGAGCCTGGAGGAATGTTAATAAATTATTCTAATTGCGCTTTGCGCTGCATTTCCAAGCACATAATTGTTGCAATTACCTTCAGTCATTAAGTTATTTTGGATTTTTCACGACGCTTTTTCAATAAAAACGATTACTTTTTTGTTCGTAAGTCGGATAGTTTTTTCATAACCTTGAAATAAAATGCTTAATGTCCTTGATTGCCCGATTGGGTTGTCTTCTGGGGTCATATTTGTTAGGTCTGCATAAAAATATGAGCTGAGGGTAATTGCTAACGCGGGTATACAATACAAAAATCAAAGCGAGCGGTTAAATCAAGTTAAACAACTTCGGACTTATAGCTGTTTGCGTGAAGCTGAGGTTAATGCATCGTCGAATAAATTTATCAATTGATTGTAGTTGTTGGCATATAACGTTGGCATATAACGTCAGCGACATGGCCTAGCGGTACCGCGCGCAGGTGACAGATCCTACGTGACGGGTTCGATTCGCGGCTGGAGCCGATCGCAATTGACATATTTAATGGGTGGCTGCTGACTCGAAGAGCGCAAGCTCACTTCGCAGTCTCCCTCATTTACCGTTGAACGTGTTATTTTAAATAAACAATGATTTGGCAATACAGTGCTCATCGACTGTGTGCCACATTTTAATCAGCTCAGATGGCCGAGTGGTAAGAGCGTCTGCCTCTGGAGCTGTAGATTCGGGTTTGATTCCGAGTCAAACCAATCACTTTAAAATTGGTAGGCCTACCCATAACTTCTCGCTTGACGCTCAGCATCAGAGGACAGTGTGGACAACAAGCCGGCAAGTTGACTTGTGTTGCCTGCGGGATAGGCACTTAGGGGGATTCCCCTATCTTAGAGTGGTAGACAGATGGCCAGCAACAGTGGCGGATCCAGGGGAAATGTATCC
Organism: Trididemnum miniatum; assembly: GCA_964006365.1. Lineage (NCBI taxonomy): Eukaryota > Metazoa > Chordata > Ascidiacea > Aplousobranchia > Didemnidae > Trididemnum > Trididemnum miniatum. The sequence continues at coordinate 3,177,587 of OZ023241.1, forward strand.
CCCCCACCAGCAAATTTCAACAACGTTTTTGATGAATAAATTTAAATTTTTCCATAATTTCGAACCTCTTCGATTCAACAATAATTCTTAGGCCTTAAGGTGTGTTTACACAGAACGCGATGCGATTTTTCGTACGTAAGGTGAAGTAGGTCACGAAACAGTTAAAATTAAGTTATGACCTAAAACTACGTCACTTTGCACGGCATTTTTGAAAACAATTGTGAGATGCTTTACGAAATAACCAATAAAAAGCAAAACTGTTAGGGTTCGAGTTGTGTGGGAGAAATTTACTCCAACTTCTTACGTCAAAAAATGGATAAAATTTCGTACGACAACAAATCGGATTAAAATCGCATTTCCTGCAAACAGACCTTTAGCCACGCATGAATCAAAAATGTCCGAACAAAATGCAATATATTTGGTGAAAAACTAATTAGGGGCAAAAGAACAAAATTTACGTTACAAATTGTTTGAAAAGCGCTAAAATGATCATTAGAGAACGTAAATTTTCAAAATTTTTCCGGGGGAGCATGCCCCCGGACCCCCTAGAATCATTTTTGTTTCCCTATTTGCTTCAAATTTAACTTTGCCAGAAAAAATACGCTTAAAAAATGTCAAAATTTGGTGCTAAAAAGTTCTGAATATACTTCCCTCATGTGGCCGCATTTTCTAAAAAGAACTTATTTACGCTCTTTTTCGGGTTTAACATTTCTGCATTCAGTTAACATTCAACTTACTTCAAAACTGCATCTTCTCACCAAAACTTTCTGGATCAGCTCCTGGCCAGCAACAACTCCTAAGCGAGCTCGTTATATCGCTTTGATCGTTTTCTCGTGATAGAAGGATAATATATGCAGCTAACTAACTAACCTAAGGGTGGGGAACCTGCAGCCCGGGGGCCACACGCGGCCCGCTTAAGTTTCGAATGTGGCCCGCGTCAGAACTTTGTTCAGTGTACAATAAACTGGTAGAATAGAAAAGGTTAATATTTTTTAAAAACTGTTTCACATTCAACTACATGCTGTTTTCGTGGCATAAAAAACGTGCCAAAGTCTCTGTCTTCTGCGGTAAAAAACAACTCAGCTTAAATGCTTAATAAATTTGCGGCGTAATATAGCGTATTTTAAAACAAAACTTTCAAATTGAAAATGAATGAGGCCCGCTGAAAGTATCATGCAATCAATGCGGCCCGCTATGCTTTGCCGGTTCCCCACTCCTAAACTAACTTAAGTATTTTTTCTAGCGGAGAAGTTGCGTTTAAGAGAATGACAGAGTACTTTGGGTATGCTTACAGACCAATGTTAAGAAGAATTAGTAAGCAATATATATTTTGCGATTCATTTCTACGGGCAGTTATTGTGGGTTTAAATCTATGTGCAAGTTTTCTGTTCTTGCTTTCGTGACGGTTACCTTACACGTTTGTTTATGATGCAAACCCGGCATATTTTTATCTGCCTGAGTAGAATTTAGATTGCTGGTCTTTATTCCAATTAGGCCAGTTTAATAACATGTCTGTAGGTTAAAAATTGACTTGGCATACGTTTTAGATTTTTTTTCGTTTTGCAGAAAATACAATGTCTTGAGAAGAATACTTCAGACGCATTTAAACTTGATTGTCATGATACTGCATGAGACAAAAATCTAATTGCTTGAAGTAGATTAATAACGCGACACGCTTGCCGTTTCTTACTCAGAGCTGCAATACCAACCTCAGCGAATTTAATAAGCATCAATTTGTCAAAAGCTAGATTGACAGTTTTACGCAATTACTCTTTGGTTTTTGTAGCTGGTTTAAGAGCCGATGTTCAAGTCACGTTTATTTATGGAGCAAGATCATGGATGAACATTAACTCTGGTCATGAGACTCCGAGACTTCTCTTAGAGAGTCACGTTGAAGTTTTTGTAAGTTGCTCAAACATTTATCTCTTAATTAAGATCACTTAGTAGGTGTAGTTGTTCTGGTTCTAGATTAGAGTAACAAGATCGTTGCCTCCAATTTTTTCGTTATTCTGGTGACTGATTACGTTGAGAACGATGCTTAACTGACCTTAAACTGAGATGATTTATGACTAGGAATGAAACCGGGTCTTCCGCGCTTGAACAGCAAGCTCTACTTCAACTGTACCAAAGAGTTATTACTGTAAAGCATTAAGCTCAAGTGTATGTTTGGCCGTTTCCTATTAGTACTTTTTCGAAAAAAAAGTCCAAATGAAACCTCTGTGTTGTCATATATTTGCAACTACTTAAAAGCGATTTGGCAAACCTGAATATTGAAGAGGGTTTCAGATATCATGTATTAATATGTTTTGGAGACATAATCACTAATCGGCCAAGTCTTCAAAGCCCAAGTTGTTTTGAACGCTTTGAAAATCTGGCTACAATCTAATCTTGATTTGAACAATCTCGATTGCCAAGTATACCCAGGGGCGCGTAGAAGAACTTCGTATTTTGAGCTTTCGTTTTTTGTTATTTAGCTGGTGTTTCTTAACTAAGTAAGCCTACGGTTACTTTGTATGTATATAGTCTGTCAAAGGAGCTGGCCACCATATGTCTATGCAGATCACCCGGAGTTATTTCAGGAGATCGTGGATACCGTTTGTGATGGAGTGGATTAAAAAATCTGAAGTTTTTCCGCTCTATGATTTTACATAGGCCTATTCCAATGACATTTTTATGTCATTAGATATTCTACTTCGTTTTGATTTGCTTTATGTTATCTTTTTTGAGCTGTGATCTTTTCTGTAAAGAAATCCGTAAAATTTTGTCACTGCGCCACCGAGGTAGTTAACGCTTGAACGCATTTCGTGGTATTTGTTACAATGAATGCTTGAAATATGTCTCCGTTTTTTAAATTGTCTCCTACCTGCCTTTAAAAAATTTTACTGCATATTGTGTTGTGATGTCGGTTATTTGGGGATTTCATTCTGGATCTATGCTTGAAGGATTGTAAAAATTGCATCAAAATTTCGTTGACTTTCTGCATAGATAAACTACATTGCTGTATATTCGAGCAATGTTCGCACCTTACTGCTACAGAGAAAAAACGATGAAGAAGAAAACTGGTAGAATTTGAACTGCATCTTTCAAATGAAACCTCTTTCATTTTATTTTGCCTTATTTTCTTTGTAGAATCTGTGACAAGTTTAATGGAAAAGACGTTGTACAACATCATCTCAAGTTTATTATAAAAAACATTATTGTTTTTCAGAGTCATGCCGATTTAGCTAAGAAGCTAGTGGCTTATTTGCTGACAATGCTTAATTAATTTCAATCCTGAACATATTAAGTTACTGATTTTGTGTTTTTATTTATGATAAGTAGTAAACTGCAGTGGTTGTGCACGCAGGCTATACTGTTAAGAATTCAGTTTAGATTAGGGGTTCTTAACCTTTTTTCCTTCATTACCCACTTCCACTACTCAATAAATCGATATTCCCCACTACCCCACGCACTTTTAAAACTGGCTGAAAAATCAAAATAAATTCTGATGACCTGTTGTGACATATCCAAAAGCGTAGCGGAATGTAACAAAAAGAACAATTTATTGAGAAGAATAACGTTTACTTAGGTTCAAATTCGTCAATGTGATTTTGGTAGTTGCTTTTCAGCGACAATCAAGTTAATGTCAGGTTTTATGCAATAGATTATGATGTCACTATCTAGTTTTTTTCATCACCATGGCATCATAGTACATCTTACTGAGAAACATTCTCTCTTATGACCTATCGTAAACTGCCTCTGATGATGAAAACAGTTAAGTTTTCGAAACGTCATGCTTATCGATTCCCTAACATCGTGTGGGCTCTCACATTCCTGCTTAAAGTTTTTACTGCCCATGTCTTTTGTGTTCCAAAACTTTAAATTACTTACCTGAAATCCTTAAATTCCCCACTAGTGGGTAATTACCCACAGGTTAAGAACCTCTGGTTTAGACTGAGTAAAACATGCCGTATTCACATGCGGTTTTGTACTGACGTCAGTAGATAAATCAATCAAATCTTTATTTTTGAAAATGCAAACACAGAGCAACAGCGTCTAAAAAGTCATGAAAGGAAGATCATTAAAAAACAGCGAATCAGAAATGTTTATTTGAAGATGTTGAGGTAGAACGTCGAAGCGTTTTTGAGCGTTTTCAGGTTTTGTGTCTCCTGAGGATTTGTGTATCAATACCAAACAGTAATTTGAATTATAGCCTATACCTTGATCTCAGCCCAATGCGTTTTTGTTGTCTGGGCCCCTTAGCTTTAGCTATATTTGAGTTGTATTTACTGAATATCTTTTTATAAATCAATTAATTGTGACTTGTGTCCTGTTGCGGTTGCATCGTTTTATTGTTTTTAATTAACTAGTGCACCGTTCTTGCAAACTGTTGCGCAGCTATTAATTTTGCTGAACGACAAAACTTTCTGTGCTTTGTTTGACATTTGTTTTGTAAACTATTCTTGGGCATATTAATTTCGTTCAAATATTCTCTCGCAAATGTTCGCTTTGTATTTTACAGAATACAAGCATGAAAAAATTATTGCTCTGTTTTTAGATCATATGGGCTACGCGGAAAGGTCCCTACAATGCATCAGTTTTATTTGCGCTTCACCAACTTGCCGTGAATAGCCCAAAAAGACGGCAATGACAGCATAGTTATCTCCAGCATTCTCTAGGCTGGGTGAAAGATTTATAGATTGAAGCATGGGTAAAGTGTCTAATAACCTGCGACCTTCATTATCTGTAAGTGGCATTTGGGGATCAAAAGGGATCAAGCTCACTTCTTAAATTTTTAGACTACGTGTAATTACTGAGCTGCACTTGAAGCCTACTTCGATACTTTTACGTGTATAAAACAGGAAATTAGGCATTCACTTCGATTCTCAGCCCTCCCCACTTCAAAAGTTACCGGTTAACCTACCAAATTGTATTTAGTGAGTGTGAAGCGTAAATTTTGTTTCCGGAAATCCATGTTTTTCATCTAGTTCCTAATGTTTTGAACCCTCCGCTACAACACTGAAGGAAGCAAGCTAATATTTTCACTTGGTCAGTAAAGAATTGTTGTTGTAGTTTAGCCGTTTATATAGTACAGGCATAAGCATCTCTGAAGTGCAGTCTGGTAGGCAGGGCCGGATTTAGACAATGAGAGGCCCTAGGCTAATCGATCAATGAAGCCCTAGTGAGCAACGATCACACTCATCTTTACGCTGTGGCGTAGCGAGAAATTTTGAAAAGGGGGGGGTGCATAACTTCCACACATTTTTTAAGCGTAGTTTTTTCGGCAGAACTAATTTGAAGCTGTTTGAAACACAGAAAAGGCTCTAGGGGGCTCCGGGGGCATGCCTCCCGGAAAATTTTTGAACATGCACATGCTGTAATGGTCATTTTAGTGATTTTTGAATAATTTTCACGCAAATTTTGTTTAAATTTTTTGACCCTAATTCTGAGGGCTTTGCCAATTATGATGCATTTTCTTCGCACGATTTCTTATTGCTATAGAAGAGGTTCAAAATTATGGAAAAATTGCATGCATCAAAAACATTTATGAAAATGTCTGGTGGGAGAATGTATACCCCTGATCCTGCCCTCCTGGCCATAAGCTACAAAAACCATCAAAAGAGTCTGGCTTATTTTAGTCACTTGGCACCATTAATTTTGTTCTTTTATACTAAAAGGCAGAGCCAAAGGAGGGGAAGCATGGCACAATACTCCTCCCTAAATACGCTCTTGTCTCTACGTTTAAGCGGCTAGGCTTATAAAGGTCTTTACGGTCGATTTTCAAAAAAAAGGTGTTGATAAAGGTTTTGAAAAAAAAAGGTTTTAAAAAAAAATTTCAACAAAAAGATCTTCATTGTTCGTGACGAGGCACTTTATTTCACCGAGGCCCTAGGCTTCAGCCTGCCTAGCCTATTGGTAAATCCGGCCCTGCTGGTAGGCTATCTTGGCTGGTACGAAACAGCTAGGCTTCCACGTATTCACAGTTCAGTCAAGCCGCTTCCCACTGTAATTTGAATTGTTTTCAATCTGTAATAATTCTTTGGTCTCAACGTCTTGCTCCTATTCACAGATATATTTCTACCATTACATAATACTTGGCGTTTCTGGAAAGCCAAAACAGCATTTCACTTCAACAGTAAACAAGAAGACGATTACAAACCCCCCCACAGGGAAGATGGTTTAACTTCACAACGGCTCAGAGTTAAGTTGAAGTAATCAACAAAGGTTAAAGGGGAGCACGACTGTGCTACTATACCAAGGCTGTAGATTGGTAGAGTGCATTGATAAAGAAATTGAGGCAACGGCTTCGAGAAAATGTTGGAGTAATCGAGAAGCTACTGGTGGCTGGTTTGGGTTAAGAAGTATAAAGATACAAGCTTGCTTCCCAGAGATGAGAATTACTCATCTTGTAGGCCGAAACAGACTAGAGATCACCGATCGCCAAAAAAAAGTGTTGCTCAAACAGTATAAGCAAACTGAGTCTATACCTGAACTACATAGGCTACGTCTACCACATTAAGTAATCAACGCCAAACGTTAAAAAAGTAGTCTGGACAAAACTAGAGAGCGTAGTGGATTAGGTTTAGTTATTTCGATATAACAAAGAGCAGGTACAAAGAGCAAGTACCAACTAATGCGCCATCAGTGGTTTTGTTTCCTTTTGGTCAGGATAACTTTTCTTTTTTGAAGACTTAACGTTAACCTTAGTAGCGCACCTTTTTAGTGGGTGCGATCTACTTAGGAGCACCGGGACTATATACAGCCCCTATAGTCCCTCATTAGTCCGGCCCAAAGTCCGTACATAGGGACTGATTTAGACTAGTCCGTACATACGGACTTTGGTCCGGCAATGGTCTTTATAGGGCGAAACTAGTCGTAAAATTCTTTTTACAGCGTTCATTTAGTAAATCTTTTAAGGCCTCCCTCAATCTCTTATATATTCTGAATTTTGTAATGATAGAGCTAGGAATGCTTGCATTGCTTTTTAGTGTTTATTATATTGATGATAAGCTAAGCTAATACGAAGATATGCTGATAAGAGGAAGATTAATTTTCTAATTGCGCTCACCGCTGCAGTTAAAAGCACGTAATTGCTGCAATTATCTTAAGTCATTGAGTTATTTTAAAACTTCCATTACGTTTTTTAAATAAAACCAATAATTTTTGTTTTTAAGTCGGATAGTTTCGCGGAACCTTGAATATGAAATGCTTGTCCTTGATCGCCGAACGATTTTGAGCAGCGCTTTTTGACTTTTTGAAATGGTACGCACCCTTACCCGCAGGGTTGGATTTAGTATCTGAGTCGGGGTGATAAAAGTCACTGCACTCCGGAAAATTGTTCGTTCCCCTAGCAAAATTCGAAGACTTAATCTAACATTGTACTGGAACCATGTGGAACCTAGTGTTGTTTTTCGGTCATTGATCGACCCAATGTTTTTGGCAATGACCGAATTTTTTTCCGGTCACAACGACAGAAAGAAATTTGCAATTATTTTAGTTTAACAATTGCTCTTTTCTTCTGGTGATAATAACAGCTATTATGCAGGTAATGACGTAAAGTGTTTTTAATACGTTGCTCAGTTCCCAACATTACTAATTATTTGTTTGTACCACTTGTTTCGAGAAGTTGCTATTAATGTTTCGAGAAAGGGTTAATGTTTCGAGAATGTGCTATTGCCCCCTTATCGCTTTTCGCCCCCTGGTGTTTCTCTTTCGCTCACAAGGGGGCGTTATCGCCCACTTTGAGAAACACTGATTTAGACTAGAACTATTCGCTTCGTCCTAACTCCAAACAATAGTTTCCTAAAAGTGAGTTCCAAAGAAACTGAAAAGCCAAGAACATACCGAAACTTCACAAACACTCCCAATTTTTATCTATTTAATGGTAAAATTATTTACGTATGGGCCTATACTGAAGTTCATCAAAACAAAGATATTGCGTGCAAATTACCGCAAAATAGTTTTAACTATACCTTGGCTTGAAGGCATTACGAACACCTGGAAAAAGACCCTGGGCATTTTGAAAAAGACCTTGAGCATTTGCCCCCCCCCAAAAAAGCCTAGTTACCCCACTGCGAATTATATAGGATTTGAATCGAATTCCATTAAGATTTGAATTTATGGTCGAGGATTCAGATTTGGGTATGATAAATCCGGGCATCTCTTTCCTACTACAGCCGTTGAGCAACGGCGTATATTAGCGTTAATTTGTGGCTCTTGACTTTTCTTGATATAAATAAATTATCTTTGGCTGCACGTTCAATTGCAAGCAATTTCAAGAAAAGACGAAAAAAGTTTTTTCAAGAACGCGAAAAAAAACCCAAAGCGGCGGAGATATAGTCTCCGGCAAGCTGCTTAATTTCAATTTGTCATAATTAGTTGCAGGAAAACGACGTGCTGCAATTTCCTTCGAAGCACTTGAAAAGAACTGAGCTGAATTCATACGAAGACATTCGTTTATTATTAAGATGAACTTGAGCACTGCGGATACCTCATCACCTACATTGTCAACCAGGTAAATGTTTCTGTGCAATACTGAACTTTACTTGTCAATAGTGAACCACCATGAGTGTAAATTTCCAGGGGCCGGGCCACTCGCCCCAGGGCAGTGAATTGGCAAATAAACTGAATATGGGCTAGCTCACAGCGCAGCACATTTCGTAGAAACCGATTTAGATAAAAGATCATTGTCATTGCATCTAGTAACCTGACCGCAATTGCATGTAATGTAAATTATAGCGGGTATGTTATTCTGACTCCAGCGACCACGCTATAAATCCTTTAATGCAGATGTTACACTCATAAACCACGTCGAATAATAATAATAATTCTCGAATAGTGACAACGTCGAATAAAATGAATAATGCTCGAACAATAATAACTTCGCAATAAAATTAAATGAATCCTCGAATAATAATCACTTCGATTAAAATCTCGTAAATCTTCGAATAACAATAGCTACGAATGCAATTTAATGAATTCCATCTTTCACCACAACTCCCACTCATATATAAACCTGACATCTGTATCACTGTATGGCCTTTGTGCTGGTAATTTGAATAAATCAGTAGCTTTGCCCCACTAGCACCGAAATCCCATGTAACTACAAAAATGATACAAAATAAAAAGATACAAGAATTAAACCAGAAAAATGCACCGTGGCCATAGGTCTTGTCAACAGCACGCACGCGCTAGATCGAAATATGTGTCGGAGTCACCGCTCGCTGTGTAATTGCCAGATTCGCGCCCGTATGTTCATTGTTCAAAGTTCAATCTACGTCACTTTGCAAGCTTGCTGACGCTTGCTCTGCAATTTTCGCACCTGCAATGCCTAGATTGCCCACACGCCATAAGACATCGTGACTAGTTTCCTAGAGCTGTAAACCTTTTGATCATCTGTTCAGTATACTCCAGACACTGTTGTAATTTTTCTATCTTAATGATAGCGCGAATGTAATCCGAACTAACAGAGATTGTACGACCGCGTTACCGCACTTGGGATGAATCATCCCACTTTCAATGTTACCAGCTAGTGACATTTCAAAAACATCAAATTTTTCATAAAGCAACATCAGATTCAATGCAAAAACATCAAATTGAAATCTAATCATTTTTCTTTCTAAAAATACATCTTCGGTAGCTAAACACAAATTAGGGAACGACCAGGGCAACAATTTTTTTTTTTCGTGTTCTTGGCCGGGGCCGGGGAATTGCGCTTGGCCCCGGCCGGGGTTTATACAATGCTTTATATTGTGTCTAGAATAATAATAACAATAATAATGACGTATTTACGGTATATCCCGCCTTAATACTTGCGTTGGTGCAAGCACTCTAGCAAGGTTATCTACGCGGACAAATAGATTAAACATTAGAATCAGATTGAAGATTAGAATACATAGTAAAGTAGGCTACCTGCGTCCTCACTCCTCATGTCAATGCCGTCAATGGTGTTACGTCATGCTTTCTTATTGTTTTCGTAATACTTTCGTAATTGTACACGCTCTTCATTGAGCTTTTCATTAGGGCATGACAAACCTCAAGAACGCTTTAAGCATGCAAGTTCTCTATTTTTACGCACCAACGCATTATTCATGTAAAACAAAAAAAATCTTAACGTAAAAATTAAGATATGACTTTTATATTCGTTTTATGAGACCACTCCAAGTTTTAAGGGTGGGTTTTTGCACTTTAAAGGTCGTCTTACACGCCGTAATATACGGTAAATAAATTTGAAATTCAACCCCGGCCAATTTTTATGACCCCCCCCGTCCGGGGCCGGACCGGGGCAAAAAGAGGCATCCCCGACCGAAGCCCCGGTCAATCCCTAACACAAATGTGTATTTGCATTTTTTATTCTTAAATAGAAACAAACGTATAAAACGATCAAACAGTCTAAGGTTAAAAGCACGGTGCCATTGATACACAGTAAATTATTAACAAACGCTTCACAGTACAACTACAATTTTTAAACTTCGGTAACCGGAAATTTTGCTCCACTTGAGCAAAATTTTCGGCTACCGTATAGTTTCAGTTTCGCAATAGCGAAACCGTTTTTCCGGTCACTTGAAACCTTTACCGAAAAGCAGTTCATCAGCAGCACTCAGGCATGAGGTACACTCCCTTTAAAACGCTTGACCTTGATCAGCCAATCACTCCTCCGGATTTATACACCCTCAAAAAATTTTGACCTTTGCGGTACGTAACAAGTTTCTGGGCATAACTTTTGGTAGCCGTAGCTTTAGTTTCGCAGTAGCGGAACTAAGCACAACAGAACGTTTATTTTGTTGCTTCAATCACAATCGTTTTTCCTGTCGCTTAAAACCTTTTTTCCTGTCATTTAAAACCTGTACGTGCAACATCATAATAAACGCTGTGGCGTCGTGGCATTGGAGCTCGGGGGGATGGGGAGAAGAGGGGGGGGGGCGAATTTTCTGAGATGTGTTACTTTTTATAATTTCTGAGATGTGTTACTTTTTATAATTTAAAATATTAAAATTAAAAAAATTAAAAATTTAGCCACTGTCATTCGCTTTTATCCTTCAAACTAACCCCATACCCCCCCTTTCTTATACTATAAATTCCATTGCTTTGTATTTAATTTTTGCTTCAATCAATCGCTTCGACTCAGGAATAAAGTTAATTTCTTGATCTGTAGTTAGAATTTAGAAAACATTTTGCATGCGTTGTTAAAGATCATAGCCTAGAACACACCTATATACACGTCATCCTATCATATGCTGTGCTTCAAAACTAATAATGATTGCAGCCTTCTTTCTTTTATTTTACCCCAGCTTCTGCCATTAGACATGAACTACTAAAATATTTTTGTATTGTCTGGCACTATAGGCCTAATAGTGACTGCACTAGCTCACTGCAGGTATCGGTATGTCCTTTTTCAATAAGAAAGTGTGCTAAAACGAGTTGTTGTTTTTTTGTAAAAACCGTAAAAATCCGTTGGCAGTTGGGGACTCCGCCCCAAGGCCCTCCTTACCACCGGCGGCTGGGGCTTCGCCCCCAGCCCCCCAGTAATGTCCTCCTCCTTTGTTAAATCGTTGGGCCACACTAATGACGCATAATGTCCATAATTTAGGAGCGGTTTGAGGTATCAAAATATATTTCGATTTATAATCCAAAATTTGGGGTATCACGACATACTTTAGGATCTTTTTTCTAACTTCCTTTTTTCGTGATGTTACTCAATGCTAAATACAGCTTTTACAAAGGTTGATATCAGTATCTGTTTAAGTTGTTACTCGGGCTCCTCCAAATCTTTTGGCTGCACGACGCCTCTGAATAAACGGCTCCTTTTGGTAACCGACCTCAACTCCCCCGACCCCAACCCTCTATTCCCCTCCAACCCCAACTCCGAACTACTGGCTACTCAACGGTTCCCCTACTTTAATTATCAAACTACCATAACCGTGCTTTCGGTTACCCTACTGTGAGAATGGCATTACGGTAACCGGATACTGATTCTTCTGCTTTGACTTTCAAACTTCGCTAACCTTTTTCCGGTTCCTCTAGTGCGAAAGGCATGGTTCAGTAGCCGGAGAACGGTTCCTGAAGTTTGAAAATCAAAGCAGGGGAGCCGAATTTTGGTGAAATAGACACTTTCAAATATAAATTATAAAACAGTTGGTACCGGTACGTAAGCTATAGAACGTTTATGTAGGCCTATTTTTTAATTCATTAATTTTAGTGATATATTTTTGCTAAACCGATGTGCAATACATGCAGCATGCCGACTTCCTTACAGTAGTTTTAGTAATATACCAGTATACCGGTACTTGCATCAAACACCTTAAATTATTGACCCATTAGGCCTACTCGCTGTTAAAAGCATTCTTGCTGTCCAGCGCTTTTCGCCCCCAGACTGTAACGTTAGCTACAACTCCTTTATTCTGTAAAGTACAGAAACTGGCCGAACATGTAGGCCTATGTCCAATGTAAGCATTTTCTAAAATATAATATTTTGCAACGATGCTGCTACTGTGCCCCTAAAGATTGTATATGACCATGTACGCCTAGCAAAAATAAGCGAAGTCAATAAGCATGTGCTTCAGGCATCAAGGAAAAATATTGTTTCTTCAGTCAGACTATTTAGTCTCAAGCCTCAAATTTGAACCAGTTCAACTTTCCCTCGTACTCTTGAGAAGTTGAGACTAACACCTTCCTAGTCCTAATCTAGCATACGTTCAAAGCCAAATCAACGAAAGCTAAAGGCGGTTTTAGCCTAAATGTAACAAAGCACTTGGACTGTTCAAAACAATATAACATTTTGCCACATTTTTTTAACAGCTCAGATGGCCGAGTGGTGAGAGCGTTCGCCTCGAGAGCTGTAGACTTGGGTTTGATTCCGAGTCGGGTCAAACCAATGACTGTTATTTACAACTTCCGTGCATGACGCTCAGCATTAAAGGGACAATGCGGAGAACAAGCCGGCAAGTTTGCTTGTTGTGTCGTTGGGAAAGGCACTTAGCGGGATTTCCCCATCTTGGTGTGGTAGACAGATGGCTGGCAACTCCTAAGCGAGCTCGTATAGCGCACTGATCGCTTTCTCGAGATTAGTGAATGTAAAAAAGCAGTTTTTTTGCACTTGTTTTTTTTTGACCTCGTTTTTTTTGTATTTTTTTTATTTTCGTTTTTTCTCGAAAAATTTAAACAACTTTGTTTTTAATATAAAGCTTGGCAAGCAGTTTTAAATCGCGTTAACACATTGAGCATGACTGTAGGTAGTATAGTGTTTTTGCTTCATTATAGTTTGTAGAGTAGTGTGTATGTAGCTTAAAACTTACCATCTAGGCCAATGTTCCCCCTAATTTTTTGTAGTTTGTGTGCACAGAAACTTCGGCAAGTGCGCACTTTTTTAGAAATGACTAACGTTTGTGCAACAACCCATGAATACAACAAAAAAGGTAATCACGTCCGCAGATATCCAATTTTTCGTTCATCAACCCCGCACCCCTGGTTAAGAAGCTCTGTTTTAGCAAGTCCAAAAACAATTTTCCCCAACTTGCCAACCGAGAATATTGCTTCGTCATGATATGTTTGTGCGCAGTGAATTTATGCTTGTGCGCAGTCTCTGAAAGCCGTGTGCGCGCGCACACGCGCACAGCTTAGAGGGAACACTGATCTAGGCCTATTTTGCGATTTGCACGGTTCGGCCGAGCTAAATTTTGAGTTCCCCCAAAATATAGCCCAACCACAACGTTGTGCTATTGAATGTTTAATCGGGTTAAATTGGGGTTTAGGCCTTCATTTAGCCTATTTAGCTTGCTAGCGCGCTGGGCTACGGAAGAGTTACAGTCAAAAATCTTTTCTGAAACACAGAACATCTGAAAAAACTACAGTTACTCATAAGATGAACGGGGAAATACAGTGCATTAATGCGTACCATCAACCTTCGCTTCTGATTCGTAATATATTGGCTTAGCAGTAATCATTTTAACCAAGTTATAGTCTAGCATTATATAGTCATTGTTTTAACACTTATATAGTTTGTTTAGCTGGTACTGCTTTGACTCTGAAGTAACTTATGATCCATAATGCGAGCTACAATATCAAGCTTACTACCGAATTTTATACGTTGCCGCGTTAATAAGCTATCCTAGTTTCGTTTGTTCACTGCACTGCTCATAGGAAGACAGAAGATAACCTATCCACGAGTCTGTAGTTTTTTCAATCAATCTATTGCGGTTGCTCATTCTTATTTCTTATTCTTTGCATTGTGAAATTAAAACTGGCAACACCTTCCTAGTAATCGGTAACAACAAGCATGCAATCCATGATGAATTTAGGGGGCGGAAAGGTCGCTCCTTGCGCTCCCTATTAGATCCATCACTACAAGAAGACTCAACAATAAACAGTTTGGCGTCCAATACCCATATTTAGGATCGGATTCGAATTCGTTTTCCCAAAAAGACAAGTTTTCTTTGAACTGTGTTTTTTTTGCAAAAAATCATTTTTTTTTTGCCTTCTTATTTTTTAAGTAAAACGTGTTTTTTAAAAACGAAGGCAAAAAAACGATTCACATCAGTACTCGCGATAGGAGGATGAATATGCAATATGCAACAAAATGCAAAAAAAAATGCCTTGCTATGCACTGGCCCACGACTCGAAGTGTAGGCTGTACCAGTATTCATTGTGATCGTAATAGCGCAGGTTGTGAGACGTCACATTAACCTCAAAATCGTAAAAGCAGAGTTGCAATTTATTGGGAAAGATGCAGATGACGTTCATAACCAGTGTTAACTGAATAAATAATTCGCAAATTTCTAAAGAAAACATAATATTTTATGCTTCGGTGAATATTGTAGCAGCCGAAGTAACTCAACATCAAATTCATGCGCAAAAACATCACACATTTAGTCAAAACCTCAAATCTGATGTCGTCACATTTACGCTGCCAACATTGGGGATGTTCGCAGGTGTCAAGCTGAAGTGTAGTGGCCGCGCTTTGCACAGAGCCCATTGCCTCTTTAATCACGGTTTCGCCAAAATTCGAATGTAGCGGAAAAGCTAACTTAAGACCGCATCACATGGCACAACATAAAAATTTAAAGATCTCCAAAGATTTTTTGCTTGTGGTACCAACCACGAAGGAAACAAACAGTCGTTACCCCAGCCAAAGTGCTAAAATCGCAAAGCGATGAGCTTCGCACAATGATCACTATTACCATTATGTATTCTTTAGTTTAACCTTGGAGATCTTCAGTGAATATGAGGCGATCGCTTACACTTCAATAATATCGCCTTTGTGCGTATTTGGAATTTTTGCCAACGTTGTTACCATAGCTACAATCCAAACAAATTCCGACTTAAAAAAGTAAGTTTTATACTTGGAAAAAGTAACTTTCAAATACATTTTACTCATTAGTAAAAGTACATGGGAGCCTACACTAAAACAGACACGTCCTCAGAGCGTTCATATGGGAGGGGTGAAGCATTTCCTTGAAGAAAAAAAGGTTCTCCGAAAAAACATGAAAGTATCTTATAGACCTTACTCAGCACATTGTGGAAAAGTCGCCAAAGGTTGTAACTTTGATGACTCTCTGAAAAATTAACGATCGACAAAGGGCGTTCTGAGGTACGAATAAAAAACAGTAAGTCTTTGTACCGTAAACAATCATTTTGGATGGGCAAAACTGTTTTTTGGGCAACGTTGGTCTTGTTCTCTCTTGGTGTATCAGGGCTCGCACTAATATGAGACGCAATTCATTTCCCGTATTTTCACACTCTTATTATTCGTAGCATCTTCGTGTGCGCTAAATCTGGCTTTTTTATGTTCAGTCTTACTGGTTTTCCAAAACTAATCTTAACCCGACCAGGCCACCGAAGGTCGGCATACTGAATGTCCCACTTATAACTGTGAGTGTATGGGGTGCCATTCGTAAACCCTTACTTTCCTATGCGCTTCAGCCTTATTAACGATCCCACCCATGTGCTATATATCACGTAGGTATGAACTAACTTTTCATTCCTATGTGCTTTGTTGACAATCCTATGTGCTATGTCACATAGGTATGCACATTAACGATCCTATGTGATATATCACATAGGCATGAACTAACTTTTCATTCCTATGTGTTATATCACACAGGTATGCACCAACTTTTCATTCCTATGTGCTTTGTTGACAATCCTATGTGCTATGTCACATAGGTATGCGTATTAACGATCCTATGTGATATATCACATAGGCATGAACTAACTTTTCATTCCTATGTGCTATATCACACAGGTATGCACTAACTTTTCATTCTTATGTGCTTTGTTGACAATTCTATGTGCTATGTCACATAGGCATGCGTATTAATGATCCTACGTGCTATTTCACATAGGTAAATGCACTGACTTCTATTCCCATGTGTTATGTTGACAGTCCTATGTGCTATATCACATAGGTATGCACTAAGTCTCGTTCCTGTCTACTATAGCGATCATGCGTGACAAAACTTTTCAATTCTATGCGCGATGTTGACAATCCTATGGGCTATATCGCGTAGGTATAAACCACGTCTCGTTCCTGTCTACTGTAGCGATCATGCGCGACGAATGTGCGATTGGCGGGAATTACTCAGCATTTTTACCTCGAAGTTGTGCCAGGGATTGCTGGTATTGTTCAGTTCCCGTAAGCGAAAAATTGGGAGATGCTTGAATTGTAGGCCTAGTCTAAATGTGTTTTCATTGCAAAGCAGAGGTGGGTGAAAGTTAAAGTGCCTTTTAGTTTTAAGTTCAATACTAGAGAGTTACCGGTAATTGATCTGCAGACTTGGAATACAGGAAGGCTTAATTGAATTTAGCCGCTGTCGTGTCAACACTCAAGTATTGGACTTAAAACTAAAAGGCACTTTAACCTTCACCTATCCCTGCTTTGCCAAAGAAAACACATTTAGACTAGGCCTACAATTCAAGCATCTTCCAACTTTTTGCTTACGGGAACTGAACAGTACCAGCAATCCCTGTCACAACTTCGAGGTAAAAATGCTGAGTAATTCCCGCAAATCTCACATTCGTCAGGCATAATCGCTATAGTAGACAGGAACGAAACTTAGTGCCATGGGCGTAACCACGTAGGGCAAGGGGGGTCAGTTGACCCCTCCTGAAAAAATAACACGAATTTTAAAATGCAAAGAAACGTTCAAAAACGAGTAGCATGACATGATGGGTGTGTGAGGGGCGTCAGCTGCGTACAGTAAGCCTACTGGCACTACTAGGCAATCTCACCAGTCACAACTCAATAGCGCGGCACACAAACGAAAGATGTGGAAACAGCAGGTATTAAAGTGGGATGCAGGTGTTGTTATAAAAATTTTCAGAAAGATGCAACAGCTATGAGGTTTTGTGGGACACGAGCCGAAAAGAATGCAAGGGGACACAATTTAGGAAAACTGTTCCTTGAACTTCAAAACGCCGGACTAGAATTTCAAATTCCCAATGAAGAAATTTTAAAAGGAAAAATCAAAAGTATTAAAACTGTTGCCGAATTGACTCAACAAAATTAAAGGATCAAAAAAAAATAATAAACCATCCAATCCTTTACCCACTTTATTTTCTTTTTAAAATAAAATTCTCTAATTTCGACACATGCTAGCCCTATTATCGAAAGTCCGTATACGGACTTTGCTATTAACCTGTTGAAAAAGTTTCGCTGCCCTTAGGTTTGCTGTAGGTTTAGAAACAATTACTAGTTAGTACCGGTATTCGCTAGCTGCGAATGCATGATGTTATTCGCTTTGTGTGACCAGCATTCGAAGCTATTATGAGCCAGCTAATATTAGAAGCGAGTAAAAGCAGCTAATAAATTAGCCTCGCGTGACTTCGGCTTTAGCTATAAGGCAACGCATACATGCTTAGTGCATACCTATGCGATATAGCACATAGGATTGTCAACAAAACACATAGGAAAGAAAAGTTAGTTCATGCCTATGTGAAATAGCACGTAGGATCGTTAATACCCATACCTATGTGACATAGCGCATAGAATTGTCTACATGCACATAGGAATGAAAAGTTAGTGCAAACCTGTATGATATAGCACATAGGAATGAAAAGTTAGTTCATGCCTATGTGATATAGCACGTGGGATCGTTAATAAAGCTAAAGTACATAGGAAAGTAAGGGTTTACGAATGACACCCCATATGAGTGTCTACCACTGAGAGACGTAGCGTAGTCCTCCCTGTCCATGCGCAAAATAACTCGGAGACTTTGCAGTAAAAGAATTGCCACTATGTAATGACTTTCAGGTCAACGTGGAATCAGTTGATCGTAAGTTTATCAGTTTCTGATCTCCTGGCTGCGATTATAAGCCCACTTTTCATGCTGATGATGTCATGGGCTTATTTTCGGTGGACATTGACAGATTTCGTTTGCAGGGTAAGCTTTGAATAAGTAGCAGCAAATTAAACTGAGGTTGATCAAAATCTAGTCGCTTAAAGGGGGCCTAAATCTTTGTTTTTGACTTTTGCCCAAAAAATTGTGTAATTTTTTCTCATTCACGCGAAAAAATTTCGACCTTGAAATCAACGCAGTTTTGGAGATATATGCGTTTTTTATATGCGATATATGCTTTTCACTTTTTCTCTTATTTTGATCGGTTTTTTCTCCAGTTCCTTTTTTTCTCTAATTCCATTCCACAATGTGGCTGATCGCTTCACCACAATGGTTTCACAACTCTCTGCAGCGGTGTTGACCTCGTCGCATTACGTTTATAGTTTACTCTAGGCATGCGGTAGCCTAAGGAACTGCGGAACAACGTGAAACAACGTCTTGGATTGCTTTCATACTTTGGTAGGGACCCAAAATCGATTAATCGAGGGGAAATCATTATTCTTATAGGCCTATATACGGTAGTTATGTTAAAGCATTTCAACATTCTGTTGGATCTTGTAGATGTTTTGAACACTCCGAGGACTAGGCATACCGGTAATCAGCTTATTTTAACAACCTCAAGAATAGGCAATCAAATAGAAAAACAAAGAGGAAAAAATACCTCACTAGGAAGACACCGTAGTCTAGGCCTAGAAAGGTCAGAAATGTTTCGGTTATGATAGCAGATCAGCCTAGTAACACAACACCATTAGGGGCTGGTTAAGATCACACCGCTGACGGAATTTTTGATCAATTTCATCAATTTCTGCGCTCAAGTTTAGGGTTTGGTTGGGGAATAGATATTAAATAGGCTATGGTGTTTTCTTAACAATACCCCACCATTATTTCATGATTAGGTTTTTCCCACAAGCTTAGGCATATTATTCATCCATTTGACTAGCCTACTTCCAACAGGTCAAATTGCAAGTGTTGACCAGTAGTCTACGTATCTCCAAGGCCTAGTTCTAGTGTTTAAATTTGTCGTTACCTTACAGGTACACTACGGTAGCTATTGGTTACCAGACTCTCAGAAAGCAGGTTCACTACGATTTAGCCAGCATGTTAAAAACTTTTATATTTCGGTAGGGGATTAAGAGAAAAATGCACTTCACACGTTTTCGATATCTCAGGATTGAAAGCTTTTAAAAACGTGGGAGTAATGCCAAAAAATTTTAAAAAATTTTCTGTAACTGGAAAAAATAAAAAACGCAAGTGATTTTTGGGTTTAGGCCCCCTTTAATTATCCGCACAACGTTAATTACCAAACAATCAAGCATTGTTTAAATTGATACAGTAGAATTCATCCACTTGTTAGTTCGCTTAATTCGTCACATTTTCGTCAGTCCCGGCAAAACTCTTATCTCTTACATGCATTCTAGTTCGTCTAATTCGCCGGCGTCTGATTCGTCACTTCGCTCAATTCGTCACCTTTTTATATCCTCAAGAAACTTTTTGTACGGCTAATTCCGTCATTTGTAGATTCGATTCAATGTCAACAAAACCTTTTGTCAGCAAATAATGCTCTTTTGTCAGCAAAGACATGCCGCCGGCATGGCCACTCAGTTTCAAATCCAGGTTTTACTACTGTACTGCATTAATTAGAATTCCTTGCTCAGTGGTTAGCTCAACACGTGTAAAATCTCAAACAAGCAAAGAGTCCTTACAGCAGGGATGGCGAAACTTTTTAAGTGGTGGGTCAAATTTAAGATCGTAGACAGAAAAAATAAAAATCGTGGGCCACGTTTAACGATAAGGTCACCATTTTCAGCCCAAAAACAAATGAAGACCAAAAAAAAAAAGAAAAGAAGGTCACCACGTTCGCAGATGTCTATTTTCTTCCCAAAAACAAGTGAAGACCAAAATAAAGGTTATCGCGTTCGCAGGCCATAGTTTAAAATTTTCCAAACTTCAAGTGGGTCACTCAGGGACCCGCGGGTCAGTGGTTCACCATCCCTGCCTTGTAGGATTAATACAGTAGTCAGAGGGAAACCTTGCTGCAGCAACACAAAAGGACGTAGTGCGAGTCGGAGTGCATGATATTCAACAATAAACGCAAAAAACTGCGTTAACAGCAAAATAAGCGCCAAGTAAACAAGCAGTTTTAGAGTTTGTACCTCTTTGCATGTTTCGTCAGTTCGTCACTTTTGTCTACCTCCGAGAAGACGATATAGGCAAATTCTAATGTATTTAAACATTGACCAAAAGTTACTGTAACGCGCATTTGAAAAATGTAGAAAAAGAAACAAGTTTCAAAATCAGGTCTTCATTATAATCGTGGTATTACGCCGAGGCGTGTAAGTGGTGGGCCCCATTTCGACGGCTTACCGCCTGGGCACCACAGCTCCGAAGAAATGTCCATACGATGGCGGACCTTTGGCGACAGTGGGTCCCGTGACTCTTATCTGACCAGATTGAAACTTGAACCCAGGGCTTCCTGCAACAATGGTGATGTCCTTAACCGCTATGTCAGTTCGTCCTAAAAAAAAAACTTCTCCATGAATTTGATGTAGTTTATATTTTAGATGTGCCAAGGTGTCGCCTTTATGGCTACCTATGCCACCAGTTATCACATTCTCTGGTTCGCCACCTTGCGGTTCATATCTCTTCAATGGCCTCATCAATTCAAAGCATTTGCCAAAAAATATGGCACAGTGAGTATTTGTAGAATATGATTGTTACTGGTACAGCAAAATGTTTGATCAAAACACAGCAATAACGCCGTAAACAGCAATTTAATAAAACAGAAAAGGATAGAGACGCAAAAAAGGGGGAAGGGAAGCAGAATTTGCTTTAAAAGTAAAAGGCGATAAAATTGACTTACAGACGAAAAAGTCAAAAGACTCAGCTAGGTTGGATCCCTGAAAACACCATACAGTCTAAAACATTTTTGCTTGAAGTCAGCGTGCTGGAAGATTGTCTTTTTTTGTCTAAAATTTTTGCTAAAGCATCTAAAACATTTTTGCTAAAAGAAAAAATAGTTAGTTAGTTAGTTAGTAGCATATTTATCCTCCTATCACGAGAAAGCGATTAATGCGCTATAACGAGCTCGCTTAGGAGTTGCCGGCCATCTGTCTACCTCACCAAGATGGGGGAATCCCGCTAAGTGCCTTTCCCAACGGCACAACAAGTAAACTTGCCGGCTTGCTCTCCACACTGTCCCTTTAATGCTGAGCGCCAAGCAGGGAAGCTGTGAATACCAATTTTAAAGTCATTGGTTTGACGCGACTCGGAATCAAACCCGAGTCTACAGCTCAAGAGACAGACGCTCTATACCACTCGGCCATCTGAGCTGTCATTATAATAATGCAAACTATGTTGGAGTATATGTTTATCATGACTTAAAGGGAATTTTTATATTGAAAAAGTCATAAGTAAACTCGCAAATGCAGGGAGGATTTTACGTAAAGCCCGACATTATGTTAACAAAACAACGCTACTTAATCTATACTACACATTGGCATGTCCTCACTTGAAGTACGGAGCATTGGCATGGGGTTATACTAATAAAGATTTGACATAAAAAGTAACAGTTATGCAAAACAGAATCATTCGCATTATTGATTTTAAAGTGCTAAAAGATCACGTCAAAATGAATGTTCTCTACAAATCAATGAATGTTTTACAAGCAACCGACATATTCAAGCTTGAAATTGGCAAATTTTTGCATTACTTTCACCATCAAAAACTGCCTAACAATTTTCTGATTTATTTTACTACGGTCACCAACTTTCATAACCATACAACAAGATCTGTCACAAACAAAAACTATTTCATAAAACGAGTAACAATGTGGAAAAACTGCATTTACCTACATTGGTGCCAAAATTTGGAATGATATTTCGCAAAATTTAAAACTAATGTCAAAATATAGTTGTACCAAACAATTCAAAAAGCAATTAATTGACAAATATTAATGTCACATTCTCTAGTATATTATTTAATTTAAAATAAACACAAGATTATCTATCACTAGTATTTAAAACGTCATAAAAACTCCCAACAGGCTGTTTCGCCCCTACGGCTCTTTAGGGGGGTGGAAGTAAAACCATAAAATCTTATTTAAATAGAAATCTTATTATATTTGAATAAAATCACTGTAATCGTATTCGAATAAAATCACCATAATTGTATTCAAATAAAATCACCATAATTGTATTTGAATAAAATCACCATAATTGTATTTGAATAAAATCACTGTAAATCTTGTAGAAATCTTATTATTTGATTTATATGATTAGGTATTTTTTCTCTCGTTTTTTTTGCTGTGTTTCTCCACAGTTGTTTTTTTCAATGCTTAACAGTTAACTGATAAGTAAATAGCTTGGGCTGCTCGTCTCTGATGATAATGAAATGGTCTTTCCCAGTCCAGTTTTGCTGCTGCATGACTGCAATCTAATCGCACTAAATGCAGTACTATATTGTCATTAAATGCTGGCGCAAACGAAATAAACTTGATTGATTGCTTGGAAACAAAGTTGTGTTTTTGTCTCTGATATTTTGAGGGGCTCATTATTTATTGTTCTTACTGTTCCTCAGCACCAAATGTGATTTACAGCAGATGTAGCAACAGCTAACAGCAAAACTATTGCGATTTTACGGATTTATTAAATAAAAACACTTTCATTGTGCAGTACTCATTACTCGCGGTATTACGCCGTAGCCTGTGACGGGTGGCGGTGTCAATCTTCGCAGCGTAGCGCCCGGGCAATACAGCTCCGAAGAAAAATCGTAGCTTTGGCGACACTGTGTCCGACCTGATTGTCCTGGTAATCGAACCCTAGACCTTCCGCACCGGTAGCGACGTCTTTAATCACGACGCCAACCGTTCGATTTTATTTTGCTTTACAGAAATCGATCGCGATAATTTGGATTTTTGCGGTAATTTTTGGGTTTATTCCAATCGTACTTATAATGAAAGCAAGCAATCGAGATCGCAGCCAGCCACATCTCTCGTCGGCGTGGCCAGATTGTGGTCTTTCAGTGGAAAGGTAAATAAACTAACACAATTTACTTCACACAGCACAGATTGCCGAATGGGTGGAGCGTCCGCCTCAGGAGCTGTATAGACTGGCGTCAAACCAATGACCTTAAAACTGGTGGATACAGCTTTCCTGCTTGACGCACAGCAATAGAGGGACAGTGTGGAAAACAAGCCAGCAAGATTACTTGTACCATGATTGGTAAAGGCACTTCCTATCTACGTTTTAACTTAGTCAACTGAATAGCTTTACGTTTATTTTGTAGAATAATATGTATCATTGGATTGGATGAGTCTTCGCCGACGACAGCAACTCCTAAGCGAGCTTATTATATCTACGTTGCAGCTTATTTAACTGAATAGTGAATAGCTTTACGTTTACTTGAAAGAATATGTAACACTTGATGAGTCGTCGCCGACGAAACAAACCTTTGTGTTTTTCAAAATATAAACAGAAGCCGATCTAGAACTTTTTAAAGGGGAGCTAATTATCGAAAAAAATACGTATCTTGTAGTTTTGAAGGTCTGCAAGTATTGAAGCACCAGTAAGTTAGTTCAATTTGTTGGCTATGAAATTTGCGGAAGGGGGCACTGGGGCTTAAGTTCACTCAATTCTTCTACCCAGGGGCGTAGCTAGAGCATAATTTAGAAGGGACAGGGCCGAAATTAGACATTGAGAGACACGGCAGTTGAGAGCCAAGCCCGGTATCAAAATTAAATCCGGCTCCACGCAAAGCGACAAAAAATGGTCTGCTAAAAATGATAACAAAAGCTGATTCGCCAGAAGAGGCGCTTTGCTGTATCGAAATCGATTAACAACCAAAAAAAGTCAATAAAACTCTTATCTGGGTGGTACTTACACTGTTGAAATAAATCATTTAGCCAACTCCCAATACCTGTTTGCAAAAATAGTCACCAAACACAGTCACAAATAACATTTAGATCAGGAAAATAGCAAAAGCAAAAAATAAAGAAATCATTCATAATAGCAACCACTCACTGACAAACTGGACAGCACCAGACCATTTCATGGTCATCCAAGGCAAGCTACCCAATAATTCACGGTACTGGTATTCAAATGGTTGAAGCATTGCAGTCTTGTAATACAATGTGAAAAACCAAAGAGAAAAAAGACTAGTAAAAAAAACAAAAAAACAGCAACAAATCAAAAACTGACTAGCAGTCATTGCAAACATAAATATAACAGCAATTACCTTTGTGTTGTTAGTATTTGTCCATGCTTAATGCCTGGCAAAAAATACTAGCTGATGTGTATCTGATATGGATGGGTAGATTTTAGAACAATGCAAAACCCCGAGTGCTATAATCTGATAGTACATAATATTACACCCAGTTTTGATCATAGACATTATTTACCGTGCTTTTGCAATAACAAACAACATAAATTGTCTCTACTCATATAGCTCACTTTAATAAGCAAACATCTGCAAATTTGAAGAAAAGATAAATATACTGATGCATTCTTTTACATGGCATAACTAGATGAATTTAAGAGGTGTGTTAATAGTGTGGTATGCAAAGATAGCAATAACACATCTAAAAACACTAGTAGCTATACTCAAACATAACACACCCTGGTATTCGCTTTATGGAGTTAGAACACATATGACATTTTTGGTTGGTAGGCTACTTTAGCTGTGACAGTGACGGGGGAGGGGTACGCTAGGTGTGAGTGAGGGTATTACCAGTTGTTGGTGACGAGGGGTGGCTTTGTCTGTCTTCAACTGGAATTGCCCTTTCAAAGCTGTATGTCAAATTTTTACGCGCGACGTTCAAAATCCCGGTCCCCCCGAAAATTACGGACCCGGTATTAAAGGTGCCCTCCGTACCCCCTCTTAACGGTCCTGTTGAGATTTCTCGTTTTCATGCGCTCTTAGTGATCAATCTCTATAAAAAGTTTTCGTACGTCACAAAAAGGGGAGGGGGCATTGTCTCGGTAGCCCCCCAGTCTACGCCACTGCCTCTCCCTTGAATCGAACAATGGTAGTTGCGATTGATATAGCCATTTCGCTCTGGAAGAAAAATATAGCCACATTAGTTCTTAAAACTGGACGTTTTGACATCGTAGATTCTGCTGTCATCACGAGCAGTGTAAACAAAGCTTTCAGCTTTGTACTGCCTTGCTTACATTGCTGATGATGACAGCTGAATCTACGCTAACGAAACGTCCAGCTTTTCAAAATTACTATGGCTTTATTTTTTTTCCATAAGCTATTTCCGTTCCACGTTTATTGTATTTTGCTCTGGTCTCACCGTAGGGCGCTTTGTTCAGAAGATTTGCATCACCTGTTGTTTCAGGATCGCTTGGTTCATGTGGTATACAGCGATAATTTACCCGATTGCTTACTACATTCCCTTTGTGCTGATTCTTTGCACTTCCACCGGAACCATTGCAAAAGTTTTCATGTTACGAAGACAAAGGAAGTCTTTGAATGGTAAGTGTTGTTGTTTAGTTACAAATCTATTCTCCCATCTCGCGAAAGTAATCAAAGCGCTATAACGAGCTTGCTGAGGGGTTTCTTGCCATCTGTCTTCCACACCAAAGATGGGGGAATCCCGCTAAGTGCCTTTCCCAACGGCACAACAAGTAAACTTGCCGGCTGATTCACTACAAGAGTCCCTTTATTGCTGAGCGTCAAACAAGGAAGCTTTAAATACCAATTTTGAAGTCATTGGTTTGACCCGACTCGGAATTAAGCCCGAATCTACATTTCCAGATGCAGACGCTCTTACTACTCGGCCATCTGAGCTGTTAGATTGATCGTTCGCGGGTTCAGAGTTCAAAATCCACCATTTTTTTACAGATCGCCATAAACAAACAGCTCAGATGGCCGAGTAGTATAGAGCGTTTGACTCTTGAACTGTAGACTAGGGTTTGATTCCGAGTTGGGTCAAACCAATGACTTTAAAATTGGTATTCACAGCTTCCTGCTAGACATTCAGCATTAAAGGGACAGTGCGGAGAACAAGCCGGCAAGTTTACTTGTTGTGCCGTCGGGAAAGGCACTTAGCGGGATTCCTTATATTGGTGTGGTAGACAGATGGCTGGCAACTCCTAAGCGAGCTCGTATAGCGCATTGATCGCTTTCTCGTGATAGGAGGATAAATATGCAACTAACTAAACTAAACCCATTAGAATTATATTACTTTTTTCATTTTTGCCAATACCACTAAATATGCAGCAGCGTAGTGACGATGGAAGGCAAGTCGATATCATAAAAACGACTCAGGAAGCTTTTCTACGTTGACACACACAGCCCAATACGGTAATGCGAGGGCGACCATCACTTGCTTAAAGCATTGCGTTCAACAACTGTGGTCGTTGCAGAAACAGCTGAAGTGAAACGGGCCAAACTGAAAAAAGAAAATCAAATTGTTCTTCAACTATCCCTGATCGTTGGATCGTTTGTTGTGGGATACTTACCCATGTCAGGTATGTCATGATTAAAAATTTAAAATCAAATCTTTACTCGCCATGTCTCGCCGCAGGGTGTTACGAGTGGCGGGGCCCGTCTCTGCGGTTTTGCGATGGAAAACACAGCTCGGAAGAAACGTTACAGCGGTGGCGAGCAGTTGGCAACATTGCGTACGATTTGATCGGCCAGGGAATCGAACCCACATCTCCCGAGCTGATAGCGATGTCCCCACTGCGCCAACCAACTGGCTGCTTGTACTTTATCTTCTCTTGAAAGATGATTTTTTTAAATTTTGCAGCTTGGTACTTCTTTCTTCAGACTTCAACGTACACTACGAACGACAGCTACGAAAGTTTAAACCTCGTGTGGCGTATTTCTGTCTTAAATCACATTCTTCTAAGGATAAGCGAATGCCTCAATCCCATTTTCTACAATGTTGCTTCAAGGTAATAAATACCAGCTTGAAACTGAAAATAACTTACAAATTTTGCGCTCTGTGAAGATGGCAATGCTCAGATGGCAGAGCGGCAGTGGTAAGATTCAGCCGGTTCGCACCGGTTCTGTAGAACCGTCTCAGGGAACTTTATTAGAACAGCGAACCGGTTAGCATTGCTGCTTATACTTGTACTATTAGTTCAAACAGAACTGGCTGATAATATATAACTTGTGTAATGGAACCGGCTGACGAAAAATTTGAATCCCACCACTGCAGAGCAGCAAGAGCGCAGGCATGCCGCTGGAGCTGTAGACGCGGGTTTGATTCCGAGTCGGGTCAAGCCAATGACTGTAAACATTGGTGGTTACAACTTCGATGCTTGACGCTCAGCATTGAAAGAATAGCGTGGAGAACAAACCGGCAAGTTTACTTGTTATGCCTTAGCAGGGATGCCCCATCTCAGCGTAGTGAACAGGCAGTGGGCAACTGTTAAAGTAAGCTAGTTATAGCGCTTTGATCGCTTTTTTGTGATAGGAAGTAAATATGCAACTAAATACATATCATGAGCATATTTAGAGGTAAAAATAAAGTCGTTATGACTTCCCATTCAGCAGGCCAAGGAGAACGACGTTCGTTTTTCTGTTGTACCTTGGCCACATGGGAAATTTGACTGAAGTGGTACTTAACTTGTTACGTACCACAAAGGTTAAATTTCTTTTGGGATATACAACTTCGAAGGGGTGTTTGGCTGGAGAAGATCGAGCATTCTGAAGGAAAATGGTACCTTTACCTGAGTGCGACTGATGAGGGCTAATAGCCCGAAACAGCGCTTTACCGCTCTATACTTAAAGGTACTTTGAAAGCGTGTTCAATGTTCAACGCTGTTATTAGGCTACAGTACCTTCACTACAGGGTTCATGCGAAGAAAAAGGTGCCCTATTTGCCCTTGGTTTTTCATTGCCGGACCTGGTTTTTTGTCATAGACCATGTAATTTTGTTTTATTGGAGACCAGGTAAAAGTAAAATCCCTGAACTCGAAAAAAGTTGATTGAGTTTCAATAATATCTTAAACTTGACGAAAACTGCTTGAACTTAGCACAAACTCGGTAATAACTACTCAATTCTAACTTAGCACAAACTCGGTAATAACTACTCAATTCTAACTTAGCATAAACTCGGTAATAACTACTCAAATCTAACTTAGCATAAACTCGGTAATAACTACTCAATTCTAACTTAGCACAAACTCGGTAATAACTACTCAATTCTAACTTAGCACAAACTCGGTAATAACTACTCAATTCTAACTTAGCATAAACTCGGTAATAACTACTCAAATCTAACTTAGCATAAACTCGGTAATTTATTTATTTTATTTAGTGGCATATTTATCCTCCTATCACGAGAAAGCGATCAAAGCGCTATACGAGCTCGCTTAGGAGCTTCCAGCCATCTGTCGACCACACCAGGATGGGGGAATCCCGCTAAGTGCCTTTCCCAACGGCACAACAAGTAAACTTGCCGGCTTGCTCTCCACACTGTCCCCTTAATGCTGAACGTCAAGCAGGGAAGCTGTGAATACCGATTTTAAAGTCATTGGTTTGACCCGACTCGGAATCAAACCCGAGTCTACAGCTCAAGAGACAGACGCTCCATACCACTCGGCCATCTGAGCTGTTAAAGGCTACTCAAATTTAACTTAGCATAAACTCGGTAATAACTACTCAAATCTAACTTAGCATAAACTCGGTAATAACTACTCAAATCTAACTTGAACTCGCAAACTCAAAAATGTAGAACTTGAAATCGATGGTGGCTTGTAAAGTGTCAAAGAACTTGCAGACGATGAAAAAATGCTTACCAGTTCGTAGCCCTGTTAGGGGCCCGATTTTTCACTTTAGGAAAACATTTAATTTCAACTCCAATCTTTGACCAACTGATTAAAGACTCCTGGCTCTTCCAAAAACAGCTGATTCATCCTTTCCCTGCTTGACACTCAGCATTAGAGGGAGAGCAGGCCCACACACTTGCATGCGCGCCGTTGGGAAAGGCACTTAGAAGGATTTCCCCATTTTGGTGTGGTAGAGAGGTGGCTGGCAACCTAAGCGAACTCGTCATAGCGCTTTGATCGCTTTTTCTTGACAGGAGAATACATAGGATAAACCAAATACAAAAAAAAAAAAAACAATCTAATTTCCTTTGAAATTTAACAGAACTTTGCGCGTTGCAACGATTGCGATGCTAAGATCCTTTGGAAGAAAACTGAAATGCTGTCGTCAAAGCAACATCAACGACATCCCGTAGCAATTCTTCAGCAACCTCTAATACCGCTGATACTCATGTGTGATAGTGCTTATGCCGTATGCGCTCTACATTTATCTCGATGTTGTAAGTTTTGACATGGACGTTTGTTTGCAAATATCTTGCGAAAAAAAAATCGAACCTTGATTATACTGACGGTATATCGCCAAAGTGTGTAACGAGTGGCGGG
Organism: Trididemnum miniatum; assembly: GCA_964006365.1. Taxonomy (NCBI): domain Eukaryota; kingdom Metazoa; phylum Chordata; class Ascidiacea; order Aplousobranchia; family Didemnidae; genus Trididemnum; species Trididemnum miniatum. The sequence continues at coordinate 3,207,279 of OZ023241.1, forward strand.
GTCCACCTCCGCTGCTTAGTGGCGACAAAGCTAAGATCGTAATTAAATTGTTATATTTATTTGTTGAGTGTTGTCTGTTAAAGCGCATCAGGTAACTACATTGTCTGATATACTATAACCCGTTGACGTGAATCATTACTGTAAACAATTCAGAGGATTTAGCGTGTCATCATAGCTGCATGGGGGACATAAACTAAAGATGCGCTGAAGGGCTAAATAAACAAGCCCAATAGGACAACTTGGCCGATAAACACTGCAACTGGTACAGATACCAAATATCCCATCCTTTGATTTTCATCAGGAATATAAATGCATCGATCTACACTAGAGCGATGATTGATTGGAAATATAAGCGTAGCTGCGCTCACACCAGTAATGAATATACAGTAGGCCTAAAGCCCGACACTCGCTGAGCCAAAACACGAATAAATGTTATGGAAAGCGCTTCTTACCGCAGAAGTTCTGTAAATAAGCTCTTTGGCAAAACCACAAGAGAGAGGAAACTGAGAAACGAACGAATGCATAGAAGCGAACCGCTGTATCAGTGATGGCATCACAGTGATCATCAGATACTTTCCCAAATCCAATATTTACGTACAGATAGACTTTCAGCATAACGTGCTAACAAGCACACGACCTCAGACCAACAAAACCGTAAACAATCAACCAAGCCAACGTTTAAAGTCATCCAAATTGCTAGCTGTAATTTGGAATTTGAATTGTATTTTAGCTGATTTTGTTGTATAGATCAATTGTGACTTGTGTCCTGTTGCGGTTGTATCGCTTTGTTGTTTTTAATCAAGTAGTGCACCGTTCTTTCAAACTGTTGCGCATGCAGCTATTAATTTTGCTGAACGACAAAATTTTCTGTGTTTGGTTTCACATGTAATTGTAAATATTCTTGAGCACTTTAATTTCGTTTAAACATGTATTCCCTCTCCCAAACGTTGCTTTGCGTTTTACAGAATGCAAGTATTGTACTTTGATCATATATGTGGAAAGATCTCAACCGATCTGTTTTATTAGCGCTTTATTGATTTGTCCTGAATAAAAAACGGCGTTAATGACCGCATGGCTATCTCACGTAGGCCTACATACATTCTGCAGCCTGGTTAATAGATTTATCGATTGAAGCATGAGTAAAGTGTCTACCAGCCACAGAGTTGTCAATCGAGCTCGGGCTTTTCGGGTCGGGGGCGGTATACTATATGCTCTTCGATAATTATCGAATATTCGTTATGCGGTATACATTTTCGATATTCATATATGCGGTATTCTGGATTCGTTATTCATATGCGTTGTTCGAGGGTTTTTTATCGAATACCGCATAAGCACTTTTATAACGAATATCGAATTGATCCCTATTACATGTTCCATTCATACCGTAGAGCGAGACAGCGCTGTTTCTGGCTATTAGCTTTGATCAGCCGCCCTCAGGTAAGAAACATTCATTATCCAGGACGAATGATCTTGCCAGGATCACTCATCCCTTCGGATAAATATATTTCTTAAAGAATTTGACCTTTGTGGTACGCAATCCACTCGTGTGGCTACGTCACCATTCCAGTCACATTCTTTATGTTCCATTCAGTCAATAGTTTTTACCGGATTTTAATAGTTAGGTCATAAAAGAAAATTACTGCGCCAGCTGTGTAGTAAATTTTTTTTCGGTAAACATAGAATATTCATCGATACAAGCTATAATTGGGATGTGAGTGCTATCCTCTCCCATAAATCGACCAACTAGGATAAATTCAAAATTAATTTTTTCTTCGGTATAATTTTTTTGCAATAGGCTACAATGTTTTTAGCTTTCCCTACCATGCAATATGCGAAAACTTGCGGTGTTGTACGTACGTTAAGCTGTGAAGCTAAAAGAAAACATTTTGAGCAATTTTGAAAACTTCCAAAGTTTTTAAGCGAATCATGAAGTTCCCTTCTACGCTCAAGTATTTTCTCCGACGTTTTTTTGAAAAATGTATTATCTTTTATGATTTCGCATATAACTTAATGCCAATTTCATATTTATTCAATAGAAAACAAAGAATCTAACCTCAATCAATTAATTTTCTGGACCCGCTTATCCTTGGGGGGGGGGTCGCGGGGGCAGCAGCTCGAGTTGGATCCTCCAAGCATCTCGATCCTCTGCTACAAAGAACAGATGCTCTGCTGGGATGCTAAGGCGAGACCAACTAAGATCTACGTAATCTCGCCATCGAGTTCTGGGACGGCCTCTAGGCCTTCGACCAATCGGTGTTGAACAGAGCAGTTTTTTCGCTCTTCTTTCCTGGGACATTCGTGTCACATGTCCATACCAACGCAGTTGCGATCTTTCTAGTCGGAGAAGCAGCGCTTCGATGTTTAGAGATTCACGAATATCTGCACTTTTAACCTTGTCCAACAACGTCAAACCGCTAATTCTTCGCAAGAATCCCATTTCGGCTGCTTGAACTCGAGACCTCACTTTCTCATTCATGATCCAACACTCATGGCCATAAGTCAGAATAGGAACATAGACCGATCTGAAAATGGATAGCTTTGCCTTGGTGCAAAGCTCCCGTTTCAGTACCACAGATCGGTGGAGCTGGCGCATTACTGCACTGGCTTTTCCGATGTGGATATCCAATTCGCTATTTTGTCTGCCGTCACTTGTGAATGAGACGCCGAGATACTTAAATTTCTCCGACTGTTTTAGTGGTACTGCTTTTGGTTGTCTAGACAGGCGCATGGTTTCTGTTTTTGTTGAACTGATTTTCATTACGGCAATAGAGTATGCATCGGAAAACATGTAAAGAGCTTGCTGAAGACCATTTTGGGTAGAGTCGAGTAGCACAAGATCATCTGCAAATAACAGACGTTGTACAGTGCATTCACCGATCTTTACTCCGTCACAAGACTCACTTTTCTTAACTATTCTATCCATATAAATAGGGAACAGAATAGGTGAAATAGAGTAGCCTTGCCGTAGTCTCACACTTACTCTGAAAGGCTTCGTCGTGGCGCTGGTGACACTGTCGCATCTATCAGCCTTAACAAACGGTTATTGATTTTGTGTCATACAAATCAAAGCAACGTGTTGTGATGTCATACACACAATAACCGATAAGGTTACTTACGATCAAGTAGACCAGTGGTTCTTAACGTGGACGCTACCGCCTACTAGTGGGCGCTGTTAACTTTTAGAGGGGCGGAAATACTCAGGGGGAGCTATGGGGGGCGATACATTCAGAGGGCGCAAAGATATTCCGTGTCAACCCAGGACTGGAAAAAGTAGGGACTTCGGCGGACGTGATGACCTTTTTTTTGCTCGTCACAGATTTTTAGTGGAAAATACGACATCTGCAGACGTGATGACCTTTTTTTTGCTTTTCACAAATTTTTAGTGGAAAATAGGACCAGTGGGCGGCAGACTAAGGAAACCTCTGAAAATCCATGAAAAGGGGCGCTGGGGGAAAAAAGGTTAAGAATCACTGACGTGGACGGAGCGACGCACATAGTCGCTCGCTGCCGGACAGACTTGAAGCGATGGAAATCATCAATTCAGCAAAATGATTTCTACAGCTTCAAGTTTGCTGAATTGATTTTTTTTTATAATTTTATTTCGTTTAATATTTTTTGTTTTTTTTATGTTTTGTATATGTATTTGTAAGTACAAAAAAGTTAAGGATAGGCTACAGTATTATACAGTGCATAAACTAGTTAATTCCATTTTCTTGACTGCGTAAATAGCCCATATTGCTGTTCGTCACTGCTGTGACCGCGAATGGGTAATATTCATTTTCTTTTTCTTTTTTTTTGAAAAAACTTCTTCAAATTTTAAAGTGATGGTTTTTGATTTCACGTTTAAATCAGACTCAGACTGGCTGATAAAATAGAATTCGGGTAAGAGCCTGAAAAATCGGGTTCGGGTCGAGCTCTACATTTTCGGCCCGTTGACAACTCTGATCTGCCACCTTCGTTTGCTGTAAGTAGCATTGGCGGATCCAGGGGGGTCAACCACCCCTTCTTCAGTTTGTAAGACAACTTTACTAGGTTACATTGGTAGCATATTTCTATTTTTAGATGTACAATGGTCTGTTTACACTAAATGCAATTTTAATTCGATTTCTTGTCGTACGAAATTTTATTCAACTTTTGACGTAAGCCGTTGACGGAAATATCTTTCACCCAATTCGAACCCTTAACACCTTTTGCTTTTATCGGTTGTTTTGCAAAGCACCTTACGATTGTTTTCTAGAATGCCGCGCAAAGTGACGTAGCTTAACTGCTTCGTAGCCTACGTCACTTAACGTACGAAAAATCGCATCGTATTCTGTGTAAACACACTTTAAAACAGCAATTTAGGCGTTTATTTCGATTCTCATCCCCCCACATTATCCTACTGGTTCAGCCTACCAAATTTTATTTAATGTGTATGAAATGTACACTATGATAGTGTCCGGAAAAACTCGTTTTTTATCGAGTTTTAAATAATTTCTAACCCTACGCTACGCCACTGAAGGAAGCAGGCTAAACGTCTGTTTACACCAAATGCGATTTTAGTCCGATTTGTTGTCGTACGAAGTTTCAGAAGATTTTTGACGTATGCAGTTGATGAAAATATCTTCCACACAATTCGAAACCAGACAATTTTGCTTTCTATCGGTTGTTTCGCGAAGCACCTCGCGATTGTTTTCTAAAATGCTGCGCAAAGTGACGTTGCTTAACGTCATAACCTCTAACTGTTTTGTAGTCGACGTCACTTTACGAACGAAACATTTCATCGCATTCTGTGTAAATACATCTTAACATCATTTAGTGGCTATGCAAAGCGATTTGTGGTTTATACTTTACATATAGCACAGACCATTAACATCTATGAAGTTCAGTCTGCTGGTTATGTTGGCTGGTACTAAACACAGGTATCCCTGACCAAACAGCTGGACTTCTATGTATTCACAGTCTAGTCTAATAGCTCACCTCAGTAAGTTGGCTTGCTTTCAATCTTTTGTAATAATTCGTTTTCTCGACGTCTTGCTCGTATTCACAGTTATACTTCTAGTTCTAGCGTTAAATAACATACTTTTTCTGGAAAATTAGAACAGCATTTCACACCAGCCATAAACAAAAAGACGATCACGAAATCCGGCGAAGATAGTGTAGCTTCACAACGGTTCAGAATTAAGTTGAAGTAGCCCAATCACCAAACGGAAAAGTGGAGGAAGACTGTCCTGCTATTGCGCCGGACCCCTGTAGCGATTGTTACGCAACTGTTACGTCATAGACGTGTTATGCCTTGTCTGCGATTACCAGGGGCGATATACTATGCTCTTCGCACCAACACGAATATTCGTTGTTCGTGAACCTTTCGTGTTCCGATTTTCTGTTCATGGATGTTTTAAGAGCCTAAAAAAACGTCGGTGAAGGAAAAAATTTATTCGTGATTTCTAAAATTGGTTTACAAGTTCATAAATTTGAAATATTTTTATTCTTAAAATTTGCTTTAAATTTTTGTTCGGAAATAAAACTCATTCGAAAAATGTCTGAAATCTTCGCAAAAAAAATCTTCGTGTTTTAGCGAAAAAAATCTTCGTATTCAGAATTTTGTTATCGTACGAATTCGCCATCTCATTTTTAGGACACCAAAGCGACGCTCAATTACACATTTCGGTGTTCTCTAATAAATTAAATCTTCTTTCCTCAGCAGTTGCGGAATTTCCTAAAGGCGTAATTAATCATTCCTTTAGCGGATAGCCACTGTCGCCCAAAAGCCCACAGTCTCTAAACTTATTGTTTTCAAATCTGTCATAGACAGTAGAGGATTGCAACATAAAAGAATCATGATGCCCAGGCCATCTTGCTACAACATCCTGAAAAATGAGATTTGAATCGCAGATAGCTAGCATGTTTATTGAATGATATTGCTTTCGGTTTGCCTATGCATATTCGTCAATGGGGGGTGCGATCATTGGTATGTGCGACCCATCAATGGCACCAACTACCATTGGCATTCCTAAAATTTGCTGGAAATCAGTAACTGTGCGTGAGATATCTGTTTCATTTTTGGGCATGTATATGTGCTGAGACGTTTTACTCACATTGGAATTTACAAAAGCTGATAAAACACGGCGAACAGTTGGTTGGGTAACATGCATAAAGTCCTTTCTGCAATTTTGAAAGCCTCCAGATGCTAGAGCCATTAAGCAAATTAAAATCTTGTCTAGCAGTGTTAGATCTATGGAACGGCTCCCCATCGGCTGCATATCCTCTTGCACAACATCACAGAAATTATAAATCTCATGTTTGGTCATGCGAAATTCTTGTAAGACTTCTTGCCCTGGTTTTCTTTCGAAAATGTCACGCTCGCCACTTTCATATCTTCTTACGTTTTCAATAAAAAACTCACCAATGACATACGTATTGATCCTAGTCAAATCTTGTAGGCTACTTTTTCATTTGCTAGTTGCTTCAGTTTCAACTCAAGTTGTCTGCTATAAAATGAGTTTTTCTATTTTAACTCGACTAAAAAAAATCTTCGTTAAATTTACGAATGGTCTCTGCCAATCGTGAATATTCACGAATATTTTGCAAAATTTACCAAGATTTTTGACAAATTTTAAAAATATTCGGATCAACAAAAAATGTTCGTACTAACAGCATTTCAATCGTGCGAACAAAAGTAATATTCGGCCGAACAAAAAAATCTTCGCCCGAACAAAAAAACACTCGTACGAATAAAAAAAATCTTCGTCCGAAAACTTTTTCTCCGTAAGAAGATTCTAAAATCTTCTTCGTCCTTTTTACAAAATCTTCGCCCTAATAAAAATTTGTTCGTAAGAATATTCGGGAATTTTATTCGTTCCGAAGAGCATAGTATACCAAATTCACGAACTACGAATATTCGTGTTCGTACGAAGAGCATAGTATGACGCCCCAGTTCGCACGAAGCAGAGAGAGAGGGAGAGGGAAGGTATTGAAGTGCATGTGTTTAGAGGTGGAAATCTGATAGTACTGATTTAAGATAGAAATTTACAATTTGGATATTAATTAACTGATTGAAAAGATTGGGAAAGAGTGCTATAATAGAAGAATGCTTAATCAATCAGCGAAGAATATTAATTTGAAGACCGCTGTAACTGGTGAGTCACCGCAGCCTTGCTTTACATGTGTAACCTACATAACCCCACCTTGTCCGTTACACCCCCATCGCAACGTGTAGGCCTTGTGATGAAGAGTATAGCCTTGCGGCAAGCGTACACTTTTACAAGAGCGTATTTAGGAGGGAGAAGCATTGTGCCACGGCCCCTCTTTTGACTTTGCTTTTCAGTGAAAAAGAACAAATGTTGCTAAGAGACTGAAATATACAAGGCTCTTTCGAGGTTTTTTTTAGCTTATGGCCCCCCTTTTTCAAATTTTTAGCCACGCCGCTGCACTTTTACTTTGGCTATGCTGTTGCGCGTTAGCCACCCAGAGAGCACAAGGGTGGACTAATTGACTTGTAGAACCTGAGAGCGACGCTCTTTCCTCGTCCGAGCACAGAGGTCGAATTTGGACAATAAGAGGCCCCCGTGGTTAGACTCAGCTCTACCGTAAAGAAGGTCCTGATGGTCGATTTCCAAAAAATCAAAAGACTTTGATGGTCGACCTCAAAAAAAAAAAAAAAAAAGATCTTCGGTGGTTTGTGGTGAGGCCTTTTATTTCTCCGCGACCCTGCAGGCTTTAGCCTGCCTAGCCTATTGATAAATCTTGCCCTGCATCGACTTGTAACTTGTATGAATTCTTTTTTAGCACCGATTTTTCTTATTCAAATTGAATCTGCAAGTCCTATTTACATAAAATGTCCACTTGTCTCAATATTATACGAATTCACGTAATACACCACACAAACATATGAACTGGACCTACTTACCTAAGCCCTACTTTATTATACCGCCTCTTGTTTCTAAATCACCTAAAAAACTGATTACGAAAAAAATCCAAATGTCTCATGTCTAAGCTAGCAGGTCGAAAGTAGTTTCATCTCTTAGAAAAGTTTTTTTCCTGTGCAACGACAGTTAGAAACTTGCGGCCTAAACATACTAAGATAATGTGAAACAACTGGGCTGGTAATAGGCTGAATTATACGAACATAAACGGGTCGGTATCAGAACTAGCCTCTCCCTGCTTTTCGCCGTGCATTGCTATGCTAGGCATAGTGCTTTCAGTGTGTTTGTAGCAAGGAAAAATGGCGTGATAGTTATTGCCCTATCTGCTTAAAGTCACGCGAAATGAAGATTGTGACGATTTAGGGAAGTGTGATTGTGATTAGGGGGATCTTCAATTTTGAGGTAGTCAGGATAAGCGGTAAGCAGAGCTATAGTAACTCAAGTGCCCCACTGTAATAGCAAGGTTTTATAGATTGGCAAGCTGCATTAATAAAGAAACTGAGGCAACCGCCTTAAACTCAGTTGGTGAAAATGTTAGAGCAATCGAGAAGCTGTAGGTGGTTGGTTTGATAAAATAATAAAGATACGAGTTTGTTCCCTAAATCCTCAGTGATGAGAATTACTGATCGTGTAGGCCGAAGCAGATCAGAGTCGGCGAATGATCAATCAACAAAAAAGGTGTAGTCCAAACAACATAAGCGAGGTGGGTCTACCTGAACTATATAAACTTGTCGCATAAGATGTATGGATAAAAAAAATATATGTACGGGTAGGCTACTGTATGTATATAATCAACACCAAATGTTAAAAATTAAAACTACCTGTACCGGTATAGTGTGGAAAGAACTCGAGGTTTATTTGCTAGGCCAGGGATGGGCAAACTACGGCCCGCGGGATCCTTTATGCGGCCCGCGGGCACTTACAGAAATATAAACCTTGCTCCTTTGTTCTTATTGTAGAGATGGTATGGGCCGCTAAGAGACCAGCTAACGAGCCGTTAACTGGTCTTTTTAGTGGTCCGCTAACGGCCCAGTTTTATCTTTTGTTTCTAATTGGGCCGCTAACGAGCCGCTACCAATTTTTAAAATCCCCTTTCAACTTTCATTTTTCTGTTAAATGTGGTTGAACGTTTATAAAAGAATGGGCCTTGGGCGGGCCAGGCTTTGTTTTGGGAATGAGTTTCCGGGTCGGTTACCGCTTCTGGGCAAGAGGTTCCCGGCCATGGGCGGTCCGGGTTGCAAAAAAGTCAGCCCATGCCGTCTCTTTCTTAGTGATATTGAGTGGAATATTAGGACATTTGCGGACGTTTGAGAAAAAATTAGGACATTTGCGGACGTGAGGATCTTTTTTTTGCTCTTCACTTGATTTAGAGTAAAATTTGGGACATCTGCGCGAACGTGAGGACTTTTTTTTGCTCTTTACCTGATTTTGAGCGGAAATTAAGACATCTGCGGGCGGGAGGACCTTTTTTTGCTCTTCACCTGATTTTGAGCGGAAATTGGGACATCTGCGGTCGTGACGACCCTTTTTATTTTGCTCTATCTACCAATCAGTGCGGCCCTTGGCTTCAAAACTTTTTGCAATGCGGCCCTTCGTGCGAAAAGTTTGCCCACCCCTGAGCTAGACTAACTATGCTAAATGCTTGTAAGCCCGCAGTTGCATGGGCTTGGGTAGGTAAGACGATAGTTGAAATTGTATTCGAAGCGCTGTAAGCCCAGTGGTGGTGTGGTCCTGGGTTCAAACCCGAGTCTACCCACTGAGTGGCCAAACCGCGAAACTAGCAGTAGAATTCGATTTTAGAGCTTTCATTTAGTACCGTACGTCTTCAATTAAGACCTACCACATTCTCTACGTATTTTGGAACGGTAATGGTTTTGGCCACGAATGCTTGCATTGCTTTTCAGTGTTTACGAGTATATTACTGATGATGAGCCTGGAGGAATGTTTATCTTCTAATTGCGCTCACCGCTTCATTTCAAAGCACATATTGTTGCAATTACCTTCAGTCATTAAGTTATTTTGGATTTTTCATGGCGCTTTTTGAACAAAAACGATTAATTTTAATTTTTAAGTCGTACAGTTTATACGCAACCTTAAAATAAGATGTTTAATGTCCTTGATTGCCGGACGACTTTAGTGCAGGGCTATCCGATTTTTTTGCAGTGATACACTCTTACAAGTAGAGCCGGATTTAAGATTTAAGCGTAGCCCCAAGCCTGCTCGGTCAATCGCGTCACCTAAAGCAGATCTGTTAAAAGCATGGGTCGCCGAAGAATTAGCCCTCGGGGTTCCCCAAAGACCGCACTGCTTACAAGATGTAGGCCTACGGACTGCTGAACACTATTCGCCAGAAAGAAAACATGGTTTACCATAGCTGTACGATAGCACATCCCATTGCAGTGTGTAGTGTAAAGTGTACACTATTGCACCCGGTTGAAAAACATAGCGCTTCAAAGCATCATAAAAAAAGGTAAAGATAAGTTGCCAAACTGTAGTTTTTCTATTGCTATAAGCATTGAGAAGCAAAACGAAGAACTACAGTTTCTAATTTAAAGTTAACTCACTGCTTTAATAAATCCCTGAAGAACATAATTGCGTGACAGCTTATGGGGCTAATTTTCTGGTTGGCGTAGAGATCAAAGACATTGCTATCGGTGCGGGAGGTCTGGGGCTCGAATCCCGGCCGGTCAAATCGGACACAGCGTCGCCAACGGCCTCCACCGCTGCTACGTTTCTTCGTATAGCTGTGTTGTGTGTTGCCCGAGCGCTAGGCGGTGGAGATGGACCCCACCACTCGTAAAACGCTTCGGCATAATATCGCAGGGTGATGAAGATTCGATTTTTGATTTAGCTTTATCTTTTTTATAAGATCTGGACCAGCGAGGTACATTGAAAACTATTTTTTGGTTATGACAGCAATTCTTTTCCCATTTCTGCTATGGTTCTATAAATATCATCAAGTCGAAATATGTTAAACAAGGAGGAAAAATAACGCAACAGTAACCCCTGTCATTTAACATTTCGCCAACATAGATTCAGCTGTCATCATCAGCAGCGCATGCAAGGCTGCTGATGATGACAGCTGAATCTGTTGTCGAAACTTCCAGTTGCAAGAGTTACTTCGGTTTTATTTCTCCGCCTTGGACTATATTTCCGTCCCATGATTGTTACGTTCTGAAGGAAAATTACAATAATTAGATCACACGATTAAGTTTACTAATTAAAACATTTTTTCGAATGCAATTACATAAAATTAAATGTTAGCATTTTCGTAAATCAATTTTTATGCCTCAGTTTGATCTGTAGGCGTACTAAACGCTTTCCTATTTGTATCACACCGACAACCTAATAGGCTACAACCAATTTTGCGTGTCAGTTTTGAGCATACGCTGTTATGTTTCATATCATTACACAGTTGGCACATCCATGCTTCTATAAAAATACGTGTAGTCGTGTACACTTGTGCATTGGCTGTGGGTGCGTCACCAGCTACAGTAACTTGCATCTCCACCAGAGATGACCACGAACTTGAATTTTGAAGGAACCAGATTTTAGTATTTTTTGCGGATTTGACCTGGATTTTATGTGCTTTTCGTAAGGATATGGAGCGCGATAAATCAAATATTTGTAAAAAAAAACTAATTCCACAGGATTATTCAGGATTTGGACTAAATTTGGGTTGGATTTGAATTTATGGGCGCGGAATCTTAAATTTAACACTTTTTCCCTACTGCAACCGTGGAGCACCGACGTAATATCGTTAGTAACAGTAAAGGGACGCATAATGCGCAGTGTCAGCTCTTCCGTCCGACACGGGGCGAGCAAAACTGTTGGTTGTGGCTCTCGATTTTTCGTATTATCTTTGGTTGCGCGTTCAATTGCTAGCAATTTCATGAAAAGACGAAAAAAGGTTTTTCGAAAAATGCGAAAAAAAAGCAAAAATGGCGCAGATGTGATGCCGGGCAGGTTGACAAAATTTGTCATATATTAGTTGCAACACGTCGAGGCAAGCAACGTGTAGGAACACTCTCCGAAGCAGTTGAAAGGAACTGACCAAAATTCATACGAAGATATTCACTTATTAACATGAACTTGAGTACTGTGGCTACCCCATCACCTTCATTGTCAACCAGGTAGATCGTTCAGGGCAATACCGAACTTTTCATGTCAGTAGTGTAAATGGAAAAGCTCGAGTGTTCACTCCAGGGGCGGGCCATAGGGCCACTCGCCCCGGCAGTACGGTGAACTGCAGGGGGGCAATAAATTCAACATAAGCTAGGCCATATAACACATCACATTTCTGAGAAGTCAGTTTGACAAAAAATCCTAGTTATTGCGCATAGCTTGAACGTATTAGTGTGTAACATTCGTCATCGTGACTTGCTTCCTAGTCGCTGTAACCATTACGATCACTATTCCACCAGATCATTGCCAACCAACTGTTCAGAATATCTTATTAGAGGAGCTTAGAGTAGTTTCTAGTGAGCATACCAAACATTCAAATTGAACTACCTCCGAATATTTTTTGCTTGTGGTACCGTGTACCAACCACAAAGCAAAAAATCTTCGCCCCCTTCCAACGCGCTAAAATCGCACTGCGATGAGTTTTGCGCAAAGACCACCATTATGTACAGTATACTTTTTAGTTTTACCTTTGAGCTCTTCAGTGAATATGAGGCGATCATTTACACTTCAATAATATTGCCTCTGTGCGTTTTCGGAATTTTTGCCAACGTTGCTACTGTAGTAACAATCCAAACAAATGCCAACTTGAAAAAGTAAGTGTTAGATCAAAGTAACTTCTAAAAGTATTATTATTCGTTAGTAAAATTATTTTGAAGCAAATTGTTTAATATTTACCAGACACGTTCGCAATTATTTAATATTTGGGGGTAGCATTCCCTGGAAGAAAAATCGTTCTCCAAAAAATACCTCACAGCACATTCTTGCTCAAATCTCCAAAGGTTGTAGCTTCCATGACTCTGAGTGAAAAATGTACGATAGGCAAAGGACGTTCTGCGGTAAGAACATAAAACAAAGATTGCAAGTCGAGTAAAAAATCATTTGGAGGGCAAACAATATTTTGGGGGCAACGTTGTGCCCTCTTGGAGACGGGCTCGCAATAAAACCTGACGCAATTAATTTTCCTTATTTCACACTCATTTATTATTGGTAGCATACAGGGCCGAATTCACCAATAGGCCAGGCAGGCTGAAGCCTAGGGCCTCGGAGAATTAACGGGCGCGTCACGAACAACAAAGGCCTTCTTTTTATCAAGACCTTTTTTTGGAAATCGACCATCAAGACCTCTATAGGCATAAAAGTATAGACAAGAGCGTATTTAGGGGGACCATTGTGCCATGCCCCAGCCCCCCCATTTTGACTCCGCCTTTTAGTGAAAAGAACAAAATTAATAGTGCCAAGGGACTGAAATATGCCAGACTCTTTTGATGGTTTCTGTAGCTTTTGGCCAGGGGGGTAGGACGAGGGGTATGCATCCTACCACCAGCCATTTGGAAAATGTTTTGATGCATACAATTTTTCCATAATTTCGAAGCTTTTCCCTCAGCCTTACGCCTTCAGCACGCAGAATCGAAAACGTGCAAACAAAATGCATCATATTTGGCTAAGCACTCAGAATTAGGGTCAAAAAATTCAAATAAAATTTGCGTGAAAATTATTTAAAAAGCACTAAAATAACCATTACAGCATGTAAATTTTCAAATTTTTTCCGGGGGAGCATGCCCTCGGACCCCCTAGAGCTTTTTTGTGTCTCAATCAGCTTCAAATTAGTTCTGCCGAAAAAAAATACGCCTGAAAAAAGTGTGGAAAGTACTGCCCCCCCTTTCAAAATTTACCGCTTCGCCATTGCGTAGAGACGAGTCTGATCGTTGCTCACTAGGGTCTCATTGATCAAATAGCCTAGGGCCTCGCATTGTCTAAATCCGACCCTGGTAGCATATCATCCACGTTGCAAACTAATCTTAATTCGACCAGTCCACCTGAAAGCCGGCATATTGAATGTTCCACGTATAACTGTGAGTGTCACCACTGAAAAACGTAGTTCTCACTGTCCATGTGCGAAATAACTTGGAGACTTTGCCGTAAAACAACTTGTAATGCGACTTGTAATGATTTTCAGGTCAACGTGGAATCAGCTGATTGTAAGTTTGTCAGTTTCTGATCTCCTGGCTGCGATTATAAGCCCATTTTACATGCTTGTGATGTCATGGGCTTATATTCGTTGGACATTGCCAGACTTCGTTTGCAGGGTAAGCTTTGAATAAGCAGCAAAAAATGAAACTGAAGTTGATCAAAACCTAGTCGCCTAATTATCATCACAACGTCGATTATCTATTATAACGCGTATTTGAAAAATGTGGAAAAAGAAGCAAGTTTCAAAACTAAATCTTCGTTGTAATCGTGATAACACCGATTTAAGCAACAGCGGAAACATCTTTGAAATTTGGATAGTTTTGGAAACGACTGTTTTAGCCAAGATGTTTTCGTCTCGTTCTATTCAGGGCTTAACGCGAGAGTGAGGTGAGAAGAAAACAACTGGTGATATGTCTCGATCAGCTGCATCGAAAAAAAACGGCAACAAAAGATAAAAAGAGACTGTGATTGGTTAAAAACCTGAAAAAGGGCTATGATTGGTTAAAAAAGAAAACAAAAAATCTGGGGTTAGTCGCTGGATGTTATTGAATCACGGGCGCCAACTAGTAACGAATTTGAAGCGAGTAGACGAACTCTTTTTGACGAGACAGAACATGCTTTATCATTTAGATTTAGATAAATGGTATTTCCAGTGCCGCCAAGTGGAATTGCGTTCTCGCTAGAGCAAAAATGGAAAATTGGTTAACATTACCTTGAGGGGCAGAGTCAGGATTTTCAAGTAAACGTGAACAAATGGCTGAATCGCAAACTAGATGATTCAGTGGAAAGCTGGTTTTGCCGTTGCGTTTTGTAAGACCTTTGGTGGGTTTTTCTTTGCTTCGGATTGTTTTTCGCAATTCCACTTGACGGCGCTGGAAGTATAACTTTTATCAAAATGATAAAGCCTGTTCTGTCTCGTCAAAAAAAGTTCGTCAGCTCACTTCAAATTCTTCACTAGTTGGCGCCCGTGTTTCTATAATATACAGCTACTAGCCGCAGATTTTTTTTTTTACAACCAATCATAGTCCTCTTTCAGTTTTTTTAACCAATTGCAGTCTATTTTCATTTTTTGTCGCAGTTTTTTTCAATGCAGCTGATCGAGATATATCAGCAGTTGTTTTCTCCTCACCTTAATCTCGCGTTAAGCCAGGAAGAGAGCAAGGTTACAATTCTGTACCACCAAAAATCTTTTTACTTGCAATCGTGGTATTACGCCAAAGCTTGTAACAAGTGGTGTGGCCCATTTCCGCGGCTTATCGCCTGGGCAACACAACTAGAAGAAACGTCGCAACGATGATGGACTATCTGACCAGACCGGAAATTGAACCCAAGGCTTCCTGCACCAACTGTGATAAATGTCTTTAACCACTATGTCAGTTTGTCGTGGAAAGCAAAAATTCTGATTGAATTTGATGAGCAGTAATCTTCCGGTTAAGTTCGCACCGGTTCAAGTTCGCATCCCTATTAAGTTCGCAATAAATGATTAAAAAAAAATTAGATTCAACTTTTGAAAAAATTTATTAATAAATCGAAGAAGTCCTTAAAAAATTCACGATTTTAGCAGATCATGAATCGTCAGCTGATGCATAACACGCTCTCTTTTGCGTTTTATATCCAAAGAAACTTGACATCAGAGCAGCCCGTTCACAAATATCATCACGCTTTGACCAAACTTTTCTACTGGCAGCCTCACTCACTTCATACAGTCGTGCCAAGCTTCGTTTACTTGGAGGATTTGGCTGATTTTACTTAAAAGCACTTCCAATCTCTGAGTCTCGTTCAAACGTTTGACTTTCCCAAACATTTTACAAAACTAAATTTATAAATTTAAGGCTGTACCGATCTGTCTTGCAAAAAATTAAACTGAGTTACAACTGAAATCATAGTATTACAGTACATATTACACTGTTGACCGCTTAGTCACCTTCCTCGATATGGACCCCCTGCCAGCCATCATAATGAAAATCGATTACTCCCTCGCAGTGTTATTATCTTACTACGTGCGAATTCATTTTATGTTGTGAACTGGCATTTGATGACGTAAGGTAAGCAAACGTAGCAGCAAACCAGTGTACTTGATGCTAAGTTCGCACCTACCTGATAAGTTCGCACAAACTGTTCAGATTCAAGTTGCGAACTTAGCCGGGAGATTGCTGCAAATTAAATGCTTTAGATCTGTCAAGGTGTCGACGTTTTGACCTCTTATGCGACGAGTTTTCACATTCTCTGGTTCGCCATCTTGCGGTTCATTTCACTTCAATGGCCTTACCAATTCAAGACCTTTGCCAAAAAACATGGCACAGTGAGTATTTGTAAAATATGGCTGTTACCGGTACAGCAGAATGTTTTGATCAAAACTCTGCCATAACGCTGCAAACAGCAACTCTATAAAACAGAAAAAGACAAAAGGGAAGAGGCAACGAAATGATTAACTTTCTGGTAGGCAGGTAGAAGAGGATTTAAAATCAAGAGTGAGCATGGTTATACTGTAACACCCAGGTTGGGAGCATAAAGATGCTTGAAATGTAAAAGGTGATAAAAATGACGGTCGGACAAAAATGACAAAGGATTAAGCATCACAGCTACCAAAACCGCTTTGTCGTTTAAGTCAATTTGGTTGGATCGCTGAAAACACTACAGTCTAAATTTTGCATGAAGTAGGCCTGGAGGATTGCTCGGAAACAAAATTGTGTTTTTGATTCTCATGCTTCAACGTGCCCATTACTTATCATTCTTGTTGTTGCTCAGCACCAAACGTGACTGACAGCAGGTGCAGCAACAAATAGCAGCAGCAGCAAAACTACTGCGACTATGCGGATTTAAACGCATTAATTACACTCGCGGTATTAGGCCGTAGCCTGTGACGAATGGCGGTGTCAATCTCTGCAGCTTAGCGCCCGGGCGACATGACTCTGAAAAAAAATCGCAGCGTTGGCGGCATTGTATCCGACCACACTCCGGACCTTTCACATCGGCAGCGATGGCTATAATCACGATGCCAACCGTTCGGTTTTATTTGCTTTACAGAAATCGATGGCGATAATTTGGATTTTTTCGATAATTCTTGGATTTATTCCATACGTACTTTTAATGAGAGTAAACAATCGAGATCGCAGCCAGCCATACCTCACATCGACGTGGCCAGATTGTGGTGTTTCATGGAAAAAGTAAATAACTAACATAGATTACGTTACACAGCTCAGAGGCGGAGGGGTAGAGTGTCTGCCTCTGCGGCTGTAGACTAGGGTTTGATTCCGAGTCAGGTAAAACCAATGATTACAAAACTGGTATTCACTGCAGCTCCCTGCTTCACGCTCAGCATTAAACAACCAATGTGGAATACAAGCCGGCAAGTTTACTTGTAGTGCTGTTGGTAAAGGAGCTTAGCTGGATTTCACCATCTAATGCCTCGCAGTAGGCAGGTGGCTGGCAAGTTCTAAGCAAGCTCGTTCAGCGATGGCGGAAGCATTTCTAAAGTGTGGGGGGGGGCAAAACCAATGACTAGATATACTTCGCCTACAACCTGGGCCGGATTTAGACAATGAGAGGCCCTAGGCTATTTTATCACACTGATTGAAAGAGCAAAAATTAGGTCTACAGACTCTCCACGACCTCGGACGCTCTGTTCACCGCTGACAATACCGGTGAAGAGCAAAATAAAAACAAAGGTTTTCTTTATTTGTGATGAGGCTCCCCATTTTTTCTGAGGCCCTAGGCTATATTCTGCTTAGCCTATACGTAAATCCGGCCCTGCCTACAACCCATATTTATACTGTCCACATGTCGTATGTCCTATTTATGTGGGTTTCAAACCTACTGTTCTTGCTTCTAGTTTTCGTTCTCCCCACCCCACAAACAAAATTTTAAAGAAAACATCTTTGGGTTAAAGCTCTTTCCTGGATTTCAATTTCGATGGTAGGCCTATTGAGTTTCAAATACATTCATGCAAAGACATTATTGTAGAAATAAACGCGTAAATTAGGGCCCCCCTGAAAAAAAGTGGGGGCCAAGGCCCCTCCCGCCACCTATGCTGTCATCGTCAGCAGTGTAAGCTAAGCTTTCAGCTTGGTACTGTGTTGCTTTTACTGCTGATAGTGACAGCTGAATTTATATTATCCAAACGTCCAGTTTTAGAAGTTACTGTGGTTCTATTTTTCTTTCTTCGTTCCATATTTATTGCATTTTGCTTTAGTTTCACCATAGAGCGCTCTGTTCAGAAGATTTGCATCACCTGTTGTTACAGGATCGTTTGGTTCATGTGGTACACAGCGATAATTTACCCGATTGCTTTCTACATTCCCTTTGTTCTGATTCTTTGCACTTCCACCGGAACCATTGCAAAAGTTTTCATGTTACGAAGACAAAGGAAGTCTTTGAATGGTAAGTGTTGTTGCTTAGTTGCGTATTCATCCTCCCATCACGAGAAAGCGCTATACGTGCTCGTTTTGGTGTTTCCTGTCATCTGTCTACCACACCAAGATGGGGGAATTCCACTATGGTTCCTGTCCCAACGGAACAACTAAACTTGCCGGCTTGTGGTCCACACTGTTCCTTTAATTCTGAGCGTCAAGGTGGGAAACTGCGAATACCAAGTTTAAAGTCATTGGTTTGACCAGACTCGAAATCAAATCAGATTCTTTAGCTCCAGAAGCGGACGCTCTGCCTTTTCGGCCATTTAAGTTGTTAGATTGCTTTTCACGGGTTAGTTTTACTGTACATTCACCATTTTTTTACAGATTGCGTTAAATTTATTAGAATTAAATTAGGCTACCTTTTCGTTTTTTGTCAGTACTACCAAACAGTAGGGCAGCGACGATGGGAGGGAGCCGATATAGCCTACATAATGATCACAGCTCAGATGGCCGAGTGATAAGAGCGTTTGCCTCGGGAGCTGTAGACGAGGGTTTGATTCCGAGTCGGGTCAAACTAATGACTTTAAAATTGGTGTTCACAGCTTCCCTGCTTGACGCTCAGTATTGAGGGAATCGGAATGTTTTATTGTTGACGTCAAAATGCGAAATGCAACATAAGCAAAAACATAAACACACACATAAATGTTCTGAAAAAAGATCGACATCAGACGTCAAAGGAGGCTGCAAAGGGACCTTAGCGATCTTCGAGTCAAGCAGTCCCCGGGAACACTGAATTGTATGCTATTTTACAAATAAACGATGAGGAAACAAACCAAAAAAAAAAGGAACATCAAGATATAGCACAAAAAAGAGAGGAGCTCATAACTGGATTAAATAAAAGAGGAAAAACTAGTCAATACGAAAAATGATGAATGATAACTAAATCAATAAGAATTCAACTAGTAATTTTTATATTTTAAGCGAAAACCTTTGACAGAGGATGATTTTTAAATTTCTAAGCTCAGTGAGTTCCATAATAATGCTCCTTGGTATTTAATTGATCGCTGCAACTTCGAAGTTTTGCAGTAAGGTACTGTATGAAGAGTTTACTGGACAGTGTGAAGAAGAAGCCGGCGAGTTTATTGGTTGTATTCACATTCAAACGTTTTTTCGATGCAAGTTTCTTTATCTTTGACGTTTCGCCTCCCATTCGGAAAACTTCTTCCACAATAATAAGTGCACACTCCAAACGTTTTTGGAAATGCGAGAAAATTTACAAAGAACTCAAAATGCAAAATATTTTCTCGCATTTCGAAAAACGTTTAGAGTGTTCGCTTGTTATTTCTGAAGAAGCCTTCCGAATGGAAGGTGAAACGTCAAAAATAAAAAAACTTGCATCGGTAGAACGGTTGAATCTGAATATGTCAGACCCGATGAACGGAAACTTGTCTTCTATTTTCATTTACTTGTTGGGCCCTTGGGAAAGACACTTAGCGGGATTCTCCCATTTTGGAGAGGAAGACAGATGGCTGGCAACTCCTAAATGAGCTTGCTCAATGCATTGCTCGCTTTCTTATATAGAAGGATAAATATGTACCGATCAGATGGCCGAGTACCGATCAGATGGCCGAGTGGTATAGAGCGTCTGCTTTTGAATCGGTAGACTTGGGGTTCGATTCCTAGTCGGGTCAAACCAATAACTAAAACATTGGTATTCACAGCTTCCCTGCTTGACGTTCAGCATTTAAGGGACAGTGTGGAGAAAGCCGGCAAGTTTACTTGTTGTGCAGTTGGGAAAGGCACTTAACGGAATTCCCCCATCTTAGTGTGGTAGACAGATGGCCGGCAACTCCTAAGCGAGCTCGTACAGCGCTTCGTCGCTTTCTCGAGATAGGAAGATAAATATGCCAATAATAATAAAAAAAATGCAACTAAATACAAATAAAAAAACAAATATCATAAAAACTAATCAGCAAGCTGTTCACTACTTTTCAAAATCGACATATACGCAGCCCGGTAAGGTAATGCGAAGGCGACTGTCACTGGCTTGAAGCTCAACGACTATCTTCCTTGCAGAAACAGCTGAAGTAAAACGGGCTAAACGGAAAAAAGAAAATCAAATCGTTCTTCAACTATCTCTGATCGTTGGATCGTTTGTTTTAGGGTACTTTCCCATAACAGGTGAGTCAGGATTAAAAATTTAAAATGGAATCCTTCCTTAGTAAAATGGAATCAGGCTTAATACACATTCGCCGTATTAAGCCTGATTCACACTGGCGTCGTTATCGCGTCGTATGACGCTGCCGACGACGCGAACAAACGACAGCCAATTCACACCGAAAGATTTCTCACGATAACGACGCGTTAAAAACGACAACCCGACATGCAGAAAAACTTGCTTTGAACGACTTCCCGACGAGGCAAAACCGAGGTCCGAGTTCCAAGTCACTTTATTGTTGTCGTTCGGCGCGTTGGAAGCGCTTTGGCTCGGTTTTGTCGAATAATTTTCGGATATATTTGTGATTTTGGCTCCAAAACATGATTTATTTTGTATTTCAAGAGAGTTTTTCAATTTTTTCTCAGAAATTGCTGAAGTGTTATTCCTACAAAAACTAAAAAGAAATGAATATACTTAGCATTAGTCAGTCAGTGTTAATTTATTTAGCGAAAAACAGTATACTAGCAATAGCAAAAAAGACACACAAGTCAATAACATGCAGAAAGAAACAAAAAATTTTTTTTTTTAGTTCTAAATAGTATCATTTTATTACTAGAATTAATCGCAAGGAGACTGCGAAAGGACCGACTAAGGTCTTCGAGTCAAGCAGCCACCCTTTGGACCAAAGACAGATTATAGAAATACACAAAAAAAAAAAAAAAAAAAAAAAAAAAACACAAAAGCAAACTTAGCTAAAAAATACAAAATTAAAGATTTGCATAATAGAGTAGGGTATTATCAATATTGTTGAGTGTTCAGAAGTACCTCTTCAAAAGGCTGTATTTGAAATTATTTTTAAATTTAGAAAAAGATTGATTTCTTAATTCGACAGATATAGAATTCCAAATTTTCGTTCCTTGGTAACGAAATGAATTTTGGCATCGATTGGTTGAATATTTTGGCGGATAAAGGTTATTTAGAGCATTTGATCGTGTATGACGACTATGGATAGTGGAGGTTTTATTGAAAAGAGATGAGAGGGGAAGGGGAAGGGTGTGTCTGGAATGTTGGTGCATGAGTTTAGCTATTTCGTAGGTATATAAATCAGAGAGTTTCAAAATACCGAGTTCATAGTATTTGGGAGTGATTGGAGTTCGGATATCCGAGTTTGTGATTATTCGAATGGCTTTATTTTGCAAGGTTTGAAGTTTGTTTAAGGAAGTTGTGAAAGTACTACCCCATACAGGAAGGCCAAATAATAAGTGAGGATGAACTAGAGCATAATATAAAAGAACTAGGGAAGACATTGGGAAAATATAACGAAGTTTACTTAAAATGCCAACAGCTCTTGAGATCTTGGATGCAGTTATATCAATGTGAGATTTGAAATTTAGCTTGCTATCTAATATTACGCCAAGGTATTTAAATGAGTTATTACATGGTATCAAAGAATTGTTATACATTAGTTGGATATTGACAGAAGGGGAATTTAATTTAGGAGGAATAACTATAACAGCAGACTTTTGTGGATTTATTTGTAGTTTATTCGCATCGCACCAGTTTTTAAGATTTTTTAGCTCTATATTACAGTTGAGTTCGAGAATTGATAAGGAAGAGTTATTAAAGACTAAACAAGTGTCATCAGCAAAAAGTCGCGGATTACAGGAGGTAGCATTAGTAATGTCATTCACGTAGATGAGATATAGTAGTGGGCCAAGGATGGAGCCTTGAGGAACACCTATGTTAATGGATCGAGTTGAGGAAGAAGAATTTTTAATAATAACATATTGTTTTCTTTCTGAAAGGTAACTTTCCATTAACTTATGGGCGGGGCCACGTATACCATAATGATAAAGTTTATTCAAAAGGATTTTATGTGACACAGTGTCAAAAGCTTTCCGGAAGTCCATTAAAAGTAATGCCGTGTAATTTTTGTTTTGGATTGAATCATAACTGAGGCTAGTGACATCTAGTAAAGAGTGAACAACAGAATGCTTGTTTCTAAAGCCGTACTGATAATTATATAAAACGTTATGCTTATCGAGAAATTTCAAAAATCGTGATTTAATAAGTTTTTCAAGAACTTTTGAAAGGTGAGGAAGGAGAGAAATTGGGCGATAATTATTGACTAGATCCTTGCTGCCAGTCTTAAATACTGGTACGACTTTGGCGGTTTTAAAGATTTGAGGAAAATATCCTAGGTCAAAAACGTGAACAAGAAGTTGCGATAGTATTGGTGCCAAAACTTCGTTACCTAGTCTCAAGAAATAAGGGGAAATGTTATCATGGCCACAAGCTTTATTAAGGTTTAAAGAATTTATGGTGTTAAAAATTTCCATTGGCTGCGGTGGATCTAAAAAAATTGAGTTACTGACAGAATTTTTAAGATATTTAGTGTAGTCCTTTTTATTTGTAGAAATGTCCGCCACATTTTTGGCGATACTTTCACCTACCTCAGTAAAGTATTTATTAAATTGGTGCGAGATTTCGAAAGGGTCTTCTACGAAGATGTCATTAACTAATAATTTCGAAGGAGATGAAGTCGTTGCCTTAGATGGAATAACCGATTTAATAAATTTCCACAGTTCTTTCGGATTATTTTTTCTCTGTGATAGCGCATTCTTGTAATAGTGTTTTTTGGAGAGATTTTTTACTCTGGTGAGCTTATTTGAATATTTTTTATAGAACGATTTTTCAAATTCATTACCAGTTAAAAAATATGTCTTATATAATCTTTGCTTGTTTTTAATTGAGATTATCAAGCCTTTCGTCAGCCAGGGTTTTTTTTGCCAGCGTTTTTGTTTGCGGGAAACAGAGATAAGAGGAGCATGTTTGTCTATGACTTTTGAAATTATTTCAACTAGCCTAGTAAAACTTTCGTCTAGTTTGTTTTGCGACGTCGGAGGCGAATGCATAATATCAAGTAATAACGGATTAAGAGACGATTCTAAATCAGAACGGAATTTGTCGCCATCAACAGAATTAACGTTACGATAAGAATAGGGAACTTCAGAGTGGTAATTGCTAAAGATGGAGTTGGTAATGGTACAAAAGATAGGGTAGTGATCAGATATCTTGTAAGGAAATACTCCAGGAGTGATTGTAGATTCGGTATCGTTGGTCAAGATGTGATCAATTATGGTTTGAGAGGATGCTGAAACACGAGTTGGCTTAGTTATTATTGGAAAAAATGCATGGCTTTGCAGCATTTTAAGATAGTCCGAGCCACTGGAGGTAATATTATCAGCGTTTAGATCTAAATTTATGTCACCAATAATAAAGGCTTTATTATTTTTCAAAGTATTGAGAAAATTCATTTTATCATCTAGGGCATTCAAAAAGTCAGATAAGTTATTATGCGGATGCCGATAAATCACAGCAATAGTAAAGTTGTTCGTTGATCCAGGGAATTTAACATCAAACCATAAGTCTTCGCAGCCTTGTACATTGAGTCCAAAGTTGTCTTTTTTCATGAAGTTTAAATTATTTAAAAAATATGCACCAACACCTCCAGCTTTGGTTGGGGACGGAAAATGGAAGAAAGTGTATCCAGGTAGGTCAATATTAACCTTAGGTTCAACGTTGATTCTGGTTTCGGAAATAAGTATTAATGAAGGGGGACTGGAAAAGTTTAAAAGAAATTCGTTTAGTTCATCAAAATGAGCTTGTAGGGAACTTATGTTAAGGTGTATAATTAGGTGGGAAATATTTTTGTCATACAGGAATTTTTGTGAACTGAGATCGTGAGTTATACAGGAGCTTAAATTGGATTGAAAAGATTGAAAAAGGATATCGGGTAAATTTTCAAAATTTGGAGCTACATCTTCCAAAGTGGTGGCTGCTTGTACTGAAGAGTCAGTGCAGGCGTTAGCAGTCATAGTCACATATATAGCAAACGTGTACGGCAAGAAAAATAAAAAGCAATCAGCAATAAGTTTAAGTACATAAGCGGCATTTAAAACATAGTAATATTAATAAGCCTAGAGCATTGAGAAGAGTCAGTGCAGGCGTTAGCAGTCATAGCCACATATAATGCAAACGTGTACGGCAAGAAAAATAAAAAGCAATCAGCAATAAGTTTAAGTATATAAGCGGCATTTTAAAACATAATAACATTAATATGCCTAGAGCATTGAGCAGTATAAAGCCGTAGGCGTTTATCATAAATCAACTGCAAAAACAACTTATTACAAAATTGTAGGAGTGAAAAATTCATAAGTTTTGAAAGGCAAGAATCACATAAGAATTTAGCAGTGAATATTTACTAACTCGGTCAGTCGAGCAGTCAAGAATTTATCATTTAAATTTAACGAAATTAATTATCAAGTAAAGGCAGCTCTACTTTAATATCGTCAATAAGTAAGTGGTAATGACCGTTTTCGGCTTTCCATGCTGTCTTCTGCTTCATAGATTTGGCTTTTTTAAAGAATGGCAAGAGTAGCTTACGCTCTTCCTGAAACAGCTTGGGTAAGTGCTCAGTGACATATACTGTACCCAGATTCAGTTCCCTTCTCTTAGCATTGTAGCTCTTCAACTTAGTTAGATTATTAAAAATTCGTCGTTTGTCGGAAGCGTTTGTTACTTTAATGATGATGGGACGGTTGATTTTGTGATCATTTTTATACACTGGTTTTTGCGGCAAGCGATGGTAGTCGACTAGTGGAATTGAAGAGGGGTCCGAAATCTTAAGGCCATCTGTCAAAAATTTTTGAATTAATTTGCTTTGCATTGTGAATCAATCGCTAATTTTCATTTAACTACAAATAAATGTTAAAGCCAGAAAAATTGTGCGGTAAATAAACTTTAGAAAGCTTCCGTCAACCTTGCCGAATTTTTGTTTACTTATTCAAATTCCATTAATTACCTACTCTTAAATTAAAGCATATCTGTAAAGGTCATTCGTGTTGGTTAAAATCAGCCCCAGTAATCAGAGTAAGCCCAGCAGAATAAATTTTGCAAACTGTTTAGCGTTTGCCCTCTGGGGACCGGCAAAAATTCGCCCAGCAGCAAATTAGACTTACTGTAACTAGAAGAGATGAAAGTTGCAAATTGTTTTACGAATGTGTTACCTAACCATTCCGTTTTGGCAGTAGCTGTTAACTGAAAAGAAACAAATCTTTCTAATTTTTAATTCTGCGATAGAACTCAGTGGACAGAATCGGGTTTTTCTGCCGGTAACAGCTCAGATGGCCGAGTGGTAAGAGCGTTCGTCTCTTGAGCTGCAGACTCCGGTTTGATTCCGAGTCAGGTCGAACCAATGACTTTAAAATTGGTATTCACAGCTTCCCTGCTTGACGTTCAGCACAAAAGGGGTAGTGTAAAAAACAAGCCGGCAAGGTTGCTTGTGCCGCTGGGAAAGGCATTTAGCGGGATTCCCCCATCTTGGCGTGGTAGACAGGTGGCTGGCTGCTAAGCGAGCTCGTTATAGCGCATTGATCGCTTTCTCGTGATAGGAGGATAAATATGCAACTAAATCCATATTAGTGTTTTCCTGCAACTGCCATTCAGCTGTAGCAGTGCGAATGACGCTATGCGTTTCCCATAGAAACGATCGTATCGCGCGTGCGGTGTGCATTGCTCGCTGTAATGACGTCATGCCGTCGTATCAGGCTGACATTTCGAAATCGCAAAGCGCTTTGGAATTTCCTACGTCGTTGTCGTGCCCTGTGTCAGTGTAAACCCGGCTTTACGCTGCAGCGTGCTATACGAGTGGCGGGGCTAATTTCCACGGCTTAGTGGCTGGGCAACACAGCTCCGAAGCAGCATCGAATCGGTAGCGAGCCATTTGCCTCTCTGTGTACGATTTGATAGGTCCGGAATCGAACCTTAAATCTCCCGAACCGATGCTTACACTCCTCGACACGACAACCGGCGGGCTGCTCGTGGTTTATCTTCTCTTAAAAGACGACTTTTTAATTTTGCAGCGTGGTACTTGTTTATCCAAAACGGAACGTATGTTATCGAAAAGAGCTACGAAAGGTTAAACTTCGGGTGGCGTATTTCTGTCTTAGTTCACATTCTACTTAGGATAAGCGAATGCCTCAATCCCATTTTCTACAATATTGCTTCAAGGTAATATCTGCTGGGAATTGAATCTGCCAATTTTTGCTATGCAAAATTGTTTGACCAACTGCTCAAAGACTCGCAGCCCTGCCTCTACTAAAAACGGCTGATTCACAGTTTCTCTCCTAGACGCTCCGCATTAACGTAAGGGTGGAAAACAAGTCGGCAAGCCTACTTGTGGGGCCGTTGAGAAAAGCACTTAGAGGGATTCCCCATGTTAGAGTGGTAGACAAGTGGCCGGCAACTCCTAGGCGAGCTCATTATAGCCCTCTGATCGCTTTTTTGTGACTGGAGGATAAATATGCAATTACAGTACCAGTATGCAAAAAATGCTATCTAATTTCCTTTGAAATTCAACAGAAAGTTACGCGATGCCACGATTGCGATGCTTGGATCCTTTGGAAGAAAATTGAAATGATGCCGTCAAAGCAACAACGAGGTCCCTCATAGCAATTATTCAGCAACCGTATAGCGAACTCAAATACTGCTGATGTTCATGTCCGACTGCTTTTATGCTGTTTATATTGATCTTGATGTTGTAAGTTTTGACGCAGGCAAACCTATATGATACTCGTGGTATTACGCCGAAGCGTGTAACAAGTGCCGGCATCCATCTCCGCGACTTAGCGCTTGGGAAACACTGCTTCGAAGCAACATTACAGTAGTGATGACAAAGCTAATATCGTAATTAATCGTTATGCCCTTTAAGTGTTGAGGCGTATCAGACAACTACGTGTAGGTGCTGGTTACGATAGTTGTGAATCTTTGGTGCGCAAATTAACGGTGAGAGCTGCAGAGCTGGGCTATCCTTTGTTCCACGAACCCTTGGCAGGGATTTATCAAGCCCACGCATGCGTTTCCGCCCGGTTAAGAGAGAGCCACTGGTGTGGAAAAAAGAAACACAACCATGACAGAATTTACGACAATCCTAATTTTTCATGCGAGGTGAAATTTCTTTCGATTCTTTTTGGAATGAAAACATTTCATGCAATATCAAAGGTGCTACCTACTACCTAGCTTTGTCGCATTTTGCAATAGCAAAGGCCACCGACTTTTTGACGAAGATTTTGAACTTGATTCAACTTTTAAAGCAACTTTTTATTTAGTCAGCTATTCTCTGATCTTCAAAGTTACTGACGAAATTTGAATTTTGTCATAAAATTTTTCTTATGAATGTGGGCTAACTACTGTGCTTAGTGTTTGTTGTTAATTCTTGTTTTGTTTGTAAATACAAACAGCCCACATATAACTTCAAAGTCAATAAAAGTTGTTCCTGCGAAATTTTGTGATTGCAAAAGTTGGATAAGGTTTTAAACGAGGCAGTAATAATTAATTTTTCAAACGATTGATTTGTGATGTGGTATTCTGCGCTATTTATAATGGAAATGATACTCTGCTGAGCTACTGCCCATGGAAGTTGTCATGATTTTCCATTCAGCAGGCCAGGAAGGACGGTGTTCGTTTCATTGTTGTGCCTTGACCACAATAATGGAGAAATATACTGAAGTGATATTGTAACTTTGTTACAGTACGTATCACAAAGGTTAAATTTCTTTTGGGGCATACAAATCCAGAGGGTTGTTTGCATAATCAAGGTCAAGCATTCTGCAGGATGAATGAACTTTCTACCTGAGGGTGGCTGATGAGGGCAAGTAGCCCAAAACAGTGTTGTCCCACTGTATGGTTTTCTTATGGCTGGAAGTGCGTCGCAGCTGTTGGTGATACACGAAGTGCTTTCCTCCGACCCAACTCATGGAAGTTGTTATGACTTCCCATTTAGCAGACCAGGAAGGATTAGGGATGTGCCGAGTCGAGCCCGAGTACTTGGCCGAGTATTAATTGATACTCGGCCGAGTACTAAGGCATCATCATTTTGACCTTTTTTTGCTCTGTATCCGAATTTGCGTCAAAATTAGGACTTCTACGGATGTGATGACCTTTTTTTTGCTCTTCACCTGATTTTGAGTTCATATCTGGACGTCGTAGATGCTCGGATTCGGACTCGGCCGAGTAATGTCGTGAATACTCGTTACTCGGCGAGTCCGAGTAATTTTCCTTGAGGCACATTCCTAGGAAAGACGACGTTTGTTTTCTTGCTACTGTAGTGTGGCACTTAAGTTACTGGCTCTACTTACCGCTTGCCCTGATTACATCACAATTGACTTATGTTGCAATCACACCTTCCCGTAGTCATCACGATCTTCATCTCACCGGTTTCGCTCTTATTTTGAGCTCATCAGGTGAATATAGCTGGAAAATGGTGCATAAATGGCACCGAAGTGAAGGGATTTGAGAAAAAGTAAAAGATCGAGAGTAACAAGTAATGCAGCTCACCGTTTCCAGCGAACCGCATTTGTTGTTCCTTCGAAAAGATTAAAGTGAAAACAGTAGGTTTCATAGAGATGAAGGAAAAAAATTGTTAAATATACCAGTTGCCAACGTAAGCGAAATGATGTCCATCAGGTAATTTGGATTTGTGATTGTCATCGAAATTGAATCCATTGTTTCGTCTTGATCGAAAATAACAAATTGAGATTTAAATCGGAAGCAAGAGAATTAATCCAGAATGACGGAAAACTCTTTTAAATATTCGGGTAAAACGTGAAAAAACTTCGGAGAAAGATCAATGCGCACTTTTCGCTGGAATTATGGAGTAATGAAAAGGATTACTAAATAATTAAAACATCAGAGCGTGGACTGCCCAATGACCACTTTGGTGGGCTAACTTCGGTTACCCTTCTATTAACTATAAAGAACAAATTAGGGAGCGCCCAGGTTCCCAAATTTGGTAGGCTTTTGGTCAAGATAGACTCTTCTGCATTGATTCCGTGATAATGATACGTCACTTAAATCCTCAAAGCGAGAATATCTTGCCTTCCCACGATGCACAATTAGAGTTACGGTCAGTGCATGAAGCAACGGAGTTTCGAAAGTAACGGGACATAAGAGTGAAAGATTAGGAGAGGGTAGATGACAAGAAAGCATCGCAAAAAAATAGCAATACAGGGAATGGAGTAGCAATAGAGTAGCAATCTTGACCAAAATCCTATCAAACTTGGGAACCTGGGCGCTCCCTAATTTGTTCTATATAGTTAATAGAAGGGTAACCGAAGTTAGCCCACCAAAGTGGTCATTGGGCAGTCCACGCTCTGATGTTTTAATTATTTGGTAACCCTTCTCATTACTCCATAATTCCAGCGAAAAGTGCGCATTGATCTTTCTCCGAAGTTTTTTCACGTTTTACCCGAATATTTAAAAGAGTTTTCCGTCATTCTGGATTAATTCTCTTGCTTCCGATTTAAATCTCAATTTGTTATTTTCGATCAAGACGAAACAATGGATTCAATTTCGATGACAATCACAAATCCAAATTACCTGATGGACATCATTTCGCTTACGTTGGCAACTGGTATATTTAACAATTTTTTTCCTTCATCTCTATGAAACCTACTGTTTTCACTTTAATCTTTTCGAAGGAACAACAAATGCGGTTCGCTGGAAACGGTGAGCTGCATTACTTGTTACTCTCGATCTTTTACTTTTTCTCAAATCCCTTCACTTCGGTGCCATTTATGCACCATTTTCCAGCTATATTCACCTGATGAGCTCAAAATAAGAGCGAAACCGGTCGTGGATTGCTACTCCATTCCCTGCATTGCTATTTTTGCGATGCTTTCTTGTCATCTACCCTCTCCTAATCTTTCACTCTCATGTCCCGTTACTTTCCAAACTCCGTTGCTTCATGCACTGACCGTAACTCTAATTGTGCATCGTGGGAAGGCAAGATATTCTCGCTTTGAGGATTTAAGTGACGTATCATTATCACGGAATCGATGCAGAAGAGTCTATCTTGACCAAAAGCCTACCAAACTTGGGAACCTGGGCGCTCCCTAATTTGTTCTTTATAGTTAATGGAAGGGTAACCGAAGTTAGCCTACTGAAGTGGTCATTGGGCAGTCCACGCTCTGACGTTTTGATTTTTTTGCAATCTGTTGTTTAGGGGATTTAAAAACAAGCAAAGGTAGCATATAATAAAGTAGGGTTTAGGTAAGTAGGTGCAGTTCATATGTTTGTGTGGTGTGGAAAAATCGGTGTTTAAAATAAATTCATATAAGTTACAAGTCGATGCAAGGCAAGACTTACCAATTGGCTAGATAGGCCGAAGCCTATTCCCTCGGAGAAATGAGGGGCCTCGTCACGAACCACTGAAGATATTTTTCTCTCATTGTCTAAATCCGGCCCTGAGTCGATATCTGTGCTCGGACGTGGAAAGAGCGTCGCTCTCAGGTTCTACAAGTCGAGAAAGCTACATGGCCAAAGTAAAAGTGCAGTGGCGTAGTGAGCAGTAGCGTTGGAAGTACTTTTAAGTAGGGGGCTGAAATTTGCGTTACCATGCCAACGTCTGAGGGGCGAAGCCCCATCTTTTTTGTCGCAACAATGCATCGTGCGTATCATGCACTTTGCTTCAATAAATGTCACTTAATGGAGACTGCTTGATGAACTGAAGCTTTCCTCTAGCTAGCATAACACAAAGTAGCGAGATCGACGTTTGTAAACGTGTTAACCTTCTTTAAATGAACTTAATCGTTCACAAGCTCCTAGTGTCAAGAACCTTCGCAGGAGCGTGTTTAGAGGGAAGGGGCATTGTGCCATGTCCATCCCTTTGACTCTGTCTTTTAGTAAAAAGAACAAAACTAATGGTGCCAAGTGATTGAAGTATGCCAGACTCTTTTGATGGTTTCTGTAGCTTATGGCCATTGGCCAGGTGCAGGTTCAAAGGGGTAGGATGAGGGGTGTGCATCCACCCAGCAGCCATTTTCGAAAATGTTTTTGATATAGGCCTATACAATTTTTTCATAATTTGGAACCACTTCAATAGCAATAAGCCTTACGGCTTAAGCACGCATAATCGAAAATGAACAAAATGCATCGTATTTGGCGAAGCACTCAGAATTAGGATCGAAAATTATTCAAAAAGCACTAAAATAGCCAATACAGCATGTAAATTTTCAAAAAATTTCCGAGGAAGCATGCCCCCGGACTCCCCTAGAACTTTTCTTGTTTCTCAATCAGCTTCAAATTTGTTCGGCCTAAAAAAAATGCGCTTAAAAGATATCAAAATTATGCTCTCCCTTTTTTTAGATTTCTCGCCGCGCCACTGCTTCTAAGATAAGCTAGCTGATTCCAATTTGATATTTTGTTGTTTCGCTGTTATTTGCCCAAAAGTTTTGTTTAAATTTGGAAAAATTTAACTGTGACATCATAATAAAGCCAGAGCCGGCGGCAGAACAGTCGACTTAGGGGGGCCAAGCTTTTATCAGAGGGGGGGGCGAAGTTTGAAATCAAGCACAAAAACCGCTGTCTTCACAAGAGTAAGCTTGTTGATTGGGGTGGCCAAGCATGTCCAATAAGGAGGTCAAGCCCCCTGGTCCCCCCTTGGCGCCGGCTCTGAATAAAGCTCTGAGAGCTTTGTGCGCGAAGTTACCAGGAAATCCAACAGTTTTTGCGATTTTGTTCACTTTTGTCACAAAGTAGCAAAAGTTAGTACATTGGTTTGATGGTATCAATGAAGAAAAGAAACGAATAACAAGTGACGCCATAAGCCAATAATAGCGAACCACTGACCCGCTGGTCACTAAATGACCCACTTGCACATTTCAGGGACCCACTTGAAGTTTGAAAAACTTTACCCGTGGACGTGATGACCTTTCTTTTTTTGCTCTTCACCCGATTTTGGGCAAAACATTGGACATATGCGGACGTGATGACCTTTTTTTTACATCCGTAACCCACCTTTTTTCTTTTTTCGGTCTACGATTTTAAATTTGACCCACCGCCTGAAAAGGCTCGCCATTCCTGTCATAGGCCATCGTTAAGGTGCAATGGGTGTACCGTAGTTATAAATTTTTGAAAGGGGGGCTGAAAGGGAGCTCCAAATTTTTATGGGGGGGCTGAAAAAACATAGGGGGAGCTTCAGCTTCCCTAAGCCCCCACCTTCCCACGCCTTTGGTAGTGAGAAATTTGAAAAGTGCCACAAACTACAAAAACCATCTGAAGAGCATGGCATATTTCAGTCACTAAGCAACATTTGTGCTTTTTCACTGAAAAGCAAAGTCAAAAGGGGAGACCGTGGCACAATGCACTCCCCCCTAAATACGTCCTTGTAAAAGTGTACGCTTGCCGCAAGGCCATACTCTTCATTACAAGGCTCACGCGCTGCGATGGGAGTCCGATGGCAGTCGGACAGTCTTAATTGTTCCTCTTTTCCGTTTGTTGATTAGACCTACTTCAAGTCTTCGTCCTAGTTCTAAACCGTTGTGAAGTTGAACCATCCTCGTCGGATTTCGAGATCGTCTTTTTATTTACGGCTGGTGTGAAATGCTGTTTTAATTTTCCAGCAAAAGTAGCCTATATTATTTAATGCTAGAAGTGTAATTGTGAATACGAGCAAGACGTCGAGGCAGAGCCGGCGCCAGAGCAGTCGACTAAGGGGGGCCAAGCGTTTATCAGGAGGACCAAAGTTTGAAATTAAGCACAAAGCCGCTGTCTTCAAAAAATTAAGCTCGTTAATCGGGAGGCCAAGCATGTCAATTGGGGGGGTGCAGGCCCCCCCCCTTGGCGCCGGCCCTGCGTCGAGATAAAGACTTAGTACAAAAGATTGAAAGCAAGCCAACTTACTGAAATGAGCTATTAGACTGGACAGTGAATACATAGAAGTCTAACTGTTTCGTCAGGAATACCTGTGTTTGGTACCAACCAACCTAGCCTACCCTACCAGACTCAACTTCAGAGATGTTAGTGGTCTGTGTTATATAAACTACAAATCGCATAGCCATAGCCGAGCCACTAAATTATGTTGGCCTGCTTCCTTCAGTGGCGTAGCGTTGAGTTAGAAATTATTTAAAACTCGGTGAAAAACGAATCATAGTTTACACTTCATACACATTAAATAGAATTTGGTAGGCTGAATCAGTAGGCTAACGTAGGAGCATGAGATTTGAAATGAATGTCTAAATTGCTGTTTTAAGGTGTGTTTACATAGAATACGATGCGATTTTTCATACGTAAAGTGACGTAGGCTACGAAACAGTGAAAGGTCATAAAGCAAAAGCTACGTCACTTTGCCCGGCATTCTATAAAACAATCGTAAGGAGCTTTGCAAAGCAACCGATAGAAAGCAAATTAATATGTTTGGGCTGGAATCGTGTGGAAGATATTTCGATCAACTGCTTACGTCAAAAATTGGATAAAATTTCGTACAACAACAAATTGGAATAAAATCGCATTTAGTGTAACAGACCGTTTTCCATCAAAAAATAAAAATAAGCTACCAATGTAGCCTAGTAAAGTTGTCTTACAAACTTAAGCAGGAGTGCTTGGCCCCCTGGATCCGCCAGTGCTTAACAGCAAGTGAAGGTGGCAGGTCAAAGATTTCAACGGGCCGAAAATGCTAAGCTGGACCCGAACCCGATTTTCCCCGCCACTTGTTACACACTTCAGCGTTATACCGTCAGTATAATCACAATTTGATTTTTTTTCACAAGATATTTGCAAACAAACGTCCACGTCAATACTTGCAACATCGAGATAAATGTAGAGCACATGCAGCATCAACACTATCACACGTGAGTATCAGTGGTAGCCTATTAGAGATTGCTGAAGAATTGCTAAGGGATGTCGTTGATGTTGCTTTGACGACAGCATTTCAGTTTTCTTCCAAAGGATCTTAGCATCGCAATCGTTGCAACGCGCAACGTTCTGTGGAATATCAAAGGAAATTATTATTATTTGTTTTTTCGTACAGTATTTAGTTTATCCTATTCATTTTCCTGTCAAGAAAAAGCAATCAAAGCGCTATAACGAACTCGCTTAGGAGTTGCCAGCCACCTTTCTGCCAAACCAAAATGGGGAGATCCTGCTAAGTGTCTTTCCCAATGGCACACATTTAAGTGTGTTGGCTTGATCTCCCTTTAATGCTTAGCGTCAAACAGGGAAAGTGTGATTTAGGTGTTTTTGGTAAAGGCAGGTGGAGTCTTTGATCAGTTGGTCAAACATTAGAGTTGAAATTAAAGGTTTTAAGTTGGATTCCTAAGGTGAAAAATCGGGCTCCTAACAGAGCTGCGAACTGGTAAGCATATTTCAATCGACTTTGAGTTCCCTGAAACTTTACAAGCCAACTTGGATTTCAAGTTCTATATTTTCAAGTTTGTTCAATCTAGATTTGAGTAGTTATTAGGCTACCGAGTTTATACTAAGTTCAAGGAGTTTTTGGCAAGTTTAAGCTAAGTTTGAAACTCAATCAACTTTTTTCGAGTTCTAGTTCAGAGAGTTTACTTTTACCTGGTCCACAATAAAAACAAAATTACATGGTCTATACAAAAAAACAGGTCCGGCAATGAAAAATTGAGAGCAAATGGGGCATCTTTTTCTTCGCATGAACCCTGTAGTGAAGGTACTGTAGCCTGATAGCAGCGTTGAATTACGCTTTTTAAGTACCTCTAAACATGATATGTATTTAGTTACATAATGACGAGCTTACTTTTACAGTTCCTGACTACCTGTCCACCACGCTAAGATGGAGTAGCCTATCTCGCTAAGGCACAACAAGTAAACTTGCCGGTTTGTTCTCCACGCTGTCCTCTCAATGCTGAACGTCAAGCGAGGAAGATGTGACCAGAGATTGGCGCGATACACAATTTTGGAGTCAATCGATATCGATACACGATACTTAAAAATACAGCTAATCGATACCGATATACGATACTTCGACGCGGTGTTAAATCGATACCGATATCGATACTTGTATCGCCGATACAAGTATCTCGATACAATATTAGGAAAAAATAAATTAAAAAAAATTTGGTTTGCGTAACTTTGCTGGAGTCGACCTTGCTGGGTGACACTTGCAAAGCAAAGATTCAAGCGTTTGAATGCATTGATACTTGATGGTGCGTTATTAGGAAAAGCAAAGTACCTGCCTCATGCCGAAAACATAATGACACCTAGCAAGCAATGTTTTGCTGAATTTTATTTCTCACAAAGAATAAAATCTTTTTTAAACTCAATTTTTAGTCGTCGTGTGGTTGGGCATCCTCTTCCGACGGTTTAGATTAGATGTTGACGGCGTTGATTGTTAGCCAGCGTCGGGTGTCATCATCCAGGACCAACAGACCTTGTATTCCTTTTGGTGCACGATGTAGGGGGCATGTAGAAATGATGTGGTCTGCAGTTTGCTCTGAGGCACCACACTCACAATTCGGTGAAGGAGCAACACCCCATTTGTACATGGACGAATGGAATCGCCCTACGCCAGTTCGCAGACGATTCAGTTTTACCCAAGATGTTCTGGGCAAACCCATTCCAAGAGGCTTATAGAACTGGCCCTGGTGATAAAAGCATGAAGCCTTGATGCACTTTTCAAGTACATGTTCCATACATAATCCATCCATTGCGCTGCAATGTCCGATTCGGTCAGACTATCCAGTAGTTTCTGTGTAGCGGGTACAAACGGGCGTCTTGATTTGAGCCTTCCCTGGTGCGCATTTTGTTTACCGACCAGCTGCTCATGTAGAATATGAGCAGGGTTAAGGGTGGCGCGGTTAGCCCGGGAGAGTGTCGCTCCTCGACGGCGAAGCTCAGCCGGCTGGATGCCTGCGAGGATTGGCAAGTAGTCCGTTGGAGTGGGTCGCAGACATCCAGTGACAATGCGCAAGGCGTCATTTAAAACACTGTCGATTAGCCGAGTGTGAGCACTACGACACCAAACAGGTGCGCAGTATTCAGCTGTGGAGTAAACCAGGGACAAGGCGGCTGTTCGCAATGTTTTGGCTCCTACACCCTATCCCTAGTCTGCAAGTCGCCTCAACAGTGTGACGCGAGTGGAAAGTTTCTTGCTCAATGCCTCTAGGTGATGACGGAAAGTGAGCGACCTGTCCAGCTTTACACCAAGGTAGGTTGGAGTTGGGCAGTATGGCAATAGTTTGCCGTTGTTGAAGATTTTGAGCTCACGTTTCGCCTCTCGGTTGTTTAAATGAAAGGCCGTCGTCACCGTCTTAGTATGGCTGAGCTTCAGCCTCCAAGTCTGAAGATACGCTGAAAGTGTTGTCATGTCTTGGCTTAGAGTGCCCTCCAAAGTCTTCCAGTCTTTCGAGGTATGCATCAATGCCAGGTCGTCGGCATGCGCATACTTCTGGGAAATTGTGGAAGGCTGATCGTATGTGTAGATGTTAAAAAGGAGGGAAGCCAAGACTGATCCCTGTGGGAGGCTATTTCGCAAACGTCGTAACCTGCTTCGCTTGCTGTCACCGATGGAAAGGGTGAAACTTCTATTCCGGATAAGTTTCATAATCATTTGGACCATGTGTTTATCAGGAAGGAGTCTCAGCAGCTTATAGGTGAGGCCACGATGCCAGACAGTGTCATAAGCAGCTGTCAGATCGACAAAAACAGCACCGGCCTTCTTCTTGGTCTCAAATGAGTCCTCGATGTGTTGGGTAAGAAGAACAGTTTGGTCTACTGTGGACCTCCCCTGTCGGAACCCAGCTTGCTCCCGAGGAAGAAGCTGGTTGACAATGGGCTCGATAAGGGTGTAAATGAGCCTCTCGAGGATCTTGTAGGGGACACAGAGCAAAGAGATGGGGCGATAGCTCTTGGGGTCCTCCACAGGTTTCATTGGTTTGGGGATCGCGACAACCAACGCTCTTCTCCTTTTTTTTAGTGATAGGTTACAACTTTTAGTGATAGATTACAGCAAAAGCGAAACAATTATTTAAAACACTGTATCAATGCCCTCATTAACAAAGGCGTTCTGAGCTGCTGTAACCAGAGTTCTCTATAGAACTCTGCTGTAACTTCTCTGGCGTGAAATTCAAAACAACTGCTTACCCCTGTTCTACGATAACACGTCTTCTCTTCCTGCCATAAGCTCTCAAACACAAACACTTTCTTTTCTCCTGAGCGATTGCTAAGCTGCAGCGCTGCTTTTGAGTTTATCACAAATCTTCGTGCTACAAGTTTGCAGTCTGTGGGCAATTGCAAAACGTAAAAATGGCGCGTGTGTTGGACATATTCCAATTTCACAATTAAGGTGGGTTTACACGAACAAAAAATGTCGAACGGAGCGGAGCTGAGCTTTGTTTATTCTTTATAATGTCATGCAGCTTGCTTCAACTTTGCAACGCTTGCTTCAGCTCCGCTCCACTCCACTTGCGTCAGCTTCTAAACGCTTCTTCGACGCAAATACTTCAACTTTGCTCCGCTTGCGTCAGCTTTGCTCCGCTCGTATTCACGCAAGTGGACGCAAGCTGAAGCAAGTTGCCACTGCTCTGCTCCGCTCCACTCGAAATTCGCTACACGAGCGAAAATTTGAAGTTGAAGCGAGCGGAGATAGATTTTGAAACTCAAGTTTTTTGGTGTTTAGCGACCTAGGTTAGATAATTTTGACGATTTTTGGCGAGGATTTAAAACAGTTGTCAAAATACTGTGTTTTGACTCGATCATATATACATACAAACGTTTTCTTCGTCTTTTAGCTATAATTTTTACTTTTCTTAGCATGATTTTGTTTTTTCTATCTAGCCTATTTAACCTTCAGATAAAACTGGTTCATTGATTTAGCATTGCTGAAGCATATACTCACAATGGATGTTTGTAACGTTTGGTTGTGGAATTCGGATCATTATTTCAAATGATAGCTATGCATATGGTGAAGAGAAGATCAGAGCTCATACATATAGCAGTATGAAAGTCCAAACTGAACTCAACCTTTTTCTTTCTCAATTTACGGCATGTAGGTGCCCAGCTGGTTATCATATTCTGCAACGTTTTGCTCAGCTTGTGCTGAAGAGCCAATAGAGCACACATAACTTAGCGTAGTTAAACCAGCGCCTCTGAACACTTCATTCGCCCAGAAATCAAGTTTGCTTTAGTTGCACTCTGCTCCCAAAGCCTACAAATTTACTTCAGCTCCGCTCCGCTCCACTTTGCTCAACTTGATCAAAAATTTCGTGTAAACAGCCTTTCAGCTCCGCTCTGTTCCACTTGCTTCAACTTTGCGATGCTTGCTTCAACTCCGCTCCCCTTGCAATTATTTTCGTGTAAACCCACCTTCACAGTCGTTCGATCACATTGTCAACAATACGTCGTTTTGTACGGCGCGCCAAATTAAAAAATATTTAAATTTTTCATACATGTTTTAGGACAGATTTGTCTCTTAAAGTTGTTAACTAATTCACGGTTGAAATAATTTTTTTCGATTTGGCGCGCTGAATTAAAAGAAATTATTGAAGTGTAAGTTGATTTGTAAATGTAAGTTGATTTGTGTCCTGAAACGTGTGCGCCACGTTTGAATTTTTTTTTATTCAGCGCGCTAGAGCGCCAAATTGAAAAAAATTGTTGTAACGGTGAATCAGTTTGCAACTTTAAGATACAAATCTGTCCTCAAACAAAAGTGAAAATTTTCCACATTTTCTTTCATTCAGCGCCCCAAATCGAAAAAAAAATTCAACGGTAAATTAATTTGCTACTTTAAGAGGCAAATCGGTCCTGAAACATGGGTGAAAAATTCAAATAATCTTTTTTAATTTGGCACGCCATAGCTTTGTATAATTAGGAAACGGAGCTTCAATTTGTTTTCACCTAGTAAGATTGCTCGTGATTAAAAACAGTATCGAGATACTTGTATCGGCGATGCGCAAAAACACGCTCAATCGATACCGATACGCGATACTGCCGTGAGACACTAAATCGATACAAAAGCATCGCGCGATACGTATCGCTGATACAAGTATGTCGATAGGCCTACTGCCCATCTCTGCCTGTGACTACCAATGTTTGCTGTCATTGGCTTGACCCGAATCGGAATCAAACCTGAGTCCACAGCTCCAGCGTCATGCTTACGCTCTTACCACTCTGCCATCTGAGCATTGCCATCTTCGCAGTGCGCAAAATTTGTATTATTCAATTCCGAGAGATATTACCTTGAAGCAACATTGTAGAAAATGGGATTGAGGCATTCGCTTATCCTTAGAAGAATGTGAATTAAGACAGAAATACGCCACACGAGGTTTAAACTTTCGTAGCTGTCATTCGTAGTGTACGTTGAAGTCTGAAGGATTAAGTACCAAGCTGCAAAATAAAAAAAATCGTTTTTTAAGAGAAAAAAAGCATAAGCAGCCGGTCGGTTGGCCAGTGGGGACATCACTGTCGGCTCGGGAGGTTTGGGGTTCGATTCCCAGGCCGATCAAATTGTGCGCAGTGTTGCCAACGGCTCGCCTACGCTGTGACGTTTCTTCGAAGCTGTGTTGCCCATCGCTAAACCGCGGAGACGGGCCCCGCCTTTCGTAACACCCTGCGACAAGATACGACGAGAATAGTAAAGATTTGATTTCAAATTTTTAATTCTGACTCACCCGATACGGAAAAGTATCCTAAAACAAACGATCCAACAATCAGGGATAGCTGAAGAACAATTTGATTTTCTTTTTTCCGTTTGCTCCGTTTCACTTCAGCTGTTTCTGCAACGATCACTACCATTGAACGCAATGGTTTAAGCAAGTGATGGTTGCCCTCGCATGACTTTAGTGGGTTGTGTGCAGGGCCGGCGCGTCCATTAGGCAAACTAGGCAGCCGCCTTGGGCATCACTCTCCAGGGCATGCTTCAGAAGCATCAAAATGCCTTTTTTGTGGCATCAAATTGTTTTTATGATATCGACTTGCCTCCCATCGTCGCTACTTAACTGTGTAGTAAGTAGGGTTGAATCCATTCATTGTTTTTCAATTCAAATGCAACTTCATTGGTTTTGAAAAAATGAAATTCAAATTCACTGATTTTGAAAAAATGAAAGTCAAATTCAAATTCATTGACTTTAAATAAAAACTAAATTCAAATTCATGAAGAATTCGTGAGCTAATTCAAATTCAAATTCATCGCGTTGCAAAAGCTTCAACTTCAATTTGATTTACTTTGAAAGGATCAATGCAAAATTTAAGCTTATAGTGGCGAATCTTACCACTTTCAAATTCTTAAAATTTGGTAATTTTGACTTGATTAGTCGATATTTGATATACCAGACTATCAAATAGGCTTTAAAAAAAACAGATATTTTTGAGTAGTGCTAGCGAATTGTTAAAAATATAGTTACTCGGGGAATCCGCAGGTCTAATCAGAGTCGGATCAATTACAGAATCATTGTAATAGTGTAATTGAATATAATTTATTACACTTTCGGTTGTAATTCAAATAATAATTGCAATTGAGTTTTCCGGTGCAGAGTAACTGTAATCCAAATTTAATTAAACACTGTTTGGGTGCAATTGTCGTTACAATTGTAATTGATTCAACTCTGAGTCTAATTAACTGCAGAAAAAATGTTACCGGATACAAAAACTTTAATTTTTTTCTGGTTTTCCATCTTATTCTTATTTACATTCACCTGATGAGCCCCAAATAGGGCGAAACCGGTCGTAAATTGATATTTCAATTCATATTACTACCATTTTTGTAGTAATTTTCATCTTTTTTAATATTTTATCTTATTTGGCATTTTTTAAATTTTGTTTTTTTCCCACTTGTTTGTTCTCTTTATTTCCTATGGTGACGTTTGATTAAAAGATTCTCTTAAAATCTCTAGTCTCATAAACTAGAACCCAAGTGTTCATCAGATATAAAAACATCATATAGTTTTTATCAGAAAACAGTAGGCAACCGGTACCTTTTTATTAGTGTTCTTTTATCTCTTGCCTGATGGTAAAATAAATAAATTTTGATGAACTTATTTTGAAAATTGCTGATGTAGAAGACAATTTATTCTTCTTTTGCAATTTTATTGCAATTCAAACTGCCCCAAAAACAATTTCAAAGAAATGCGGTCCCGTCAACCGGGTGTAAAGCTCATTCTTTCACAGATTTACTAGGAAGCTAGGCCTATCTATTGCAAAAATAACTTTAAACCATCTTGCAGCGTCACATCACTAACTTTCATTTTGCTTGATAAATTTTATGGAACGTTTGCACTATATGTGATGATATAAACCACTTACAAATCGCTACTTTTGCTGGGTAAGTTCTAAGTCCAAAAAATCCAGATTCGTCGAAGGTGTAATCAGTGGTGTAAAGTAACGAAATACTTTTACTTGAGTAAATTACTTGAGTAGTTTTTTCCGGTAGCGAGTACATGTTTGAGTAGTTTTTTTTTTAAACTACTTTTACGTTTACTTAACCACTTTGAATACAAAGTAACACAACTTGGGTAGTTTTTATTGCAGAAAAGTACAAAGTAGTCCTGAGTTACTTGTCTCACTTGAAATCCCTCGTTGCAACAAAAATCTTGCGTTGCAAAGTTGCATCGCAATCACAAGCAATGTCACTGTTGTCTGTAAACAGCCTATACTGCATGACCGTAACCATGTGACCGCAAGTTACAGAAAATGCTTAATATGTTCACAATAATATATTCATTCCATATACGTGTAGGCCTAGCAGTAAAACTATCGTATTTCTCTTTCAACCTTAATAATGGAAAAAAGCAAATTGCAAAGCTAAAATTGAAGTGTGAACAGAAATGAGCAGGTTTCCGCTTCTGAGTTAGTGCTTGTTTATTCATATATGTTTATCCTTCTTTGCGATAGAGGCGCTATAACGAGCTCGCTTAGGAGTTTCGAGCAATCTGTCTGCCACTCCGAGATGGGGAAATCTCGCTAAGCGTGGTTCCGAACGGCACAACAAATGAACTTGTCGGCTTGTTCTTCACGCTGTCGCCTTTGATGCTAAGCGTCACGCAGGGAAGCTATAAATACCAACTTTTAAGTCATTGATTTAACCCGACTCTGAATCGAACCCCGAGTCTACCGTTCCAGACGCAGACGCTCTATCCACTCGGCCATCTGAGAGGTAACGATTTTTTTTGGTTTACCATTTTGCCACCTTCAGAGCAAGTCATCATCGGCAAGTGTGCAGTTGACACGTTTGAGAACGCTATACTTTTACTTGAGTAGCTTTTAAATTACTACTTTTTTACTTTTACTTAAGTGCTTTTCTTAGTTCATACTTCCTACTTTACTTCGAGCAGTGTTGCCAATTTGGCGGAAAATCCGCTAGATTTGGCGGATTTTGCTTCTATTTGGCGGAAAATTTTTGCATTTGGCGGTCAGCGGATTTTTTAGCGGATTTCTATGCAAGTGTTGGTGGATTTTCTTCAAAATCGCGGATTTTTAAAAAAGATTTTACAATGAAATATTAACCAAAGTCCGTGAGTCCGTGGTACGGATGTTGATGTAAAAGTGCTCGATCCGCTTCAAAGCTACTTTTTAAAAAAGTTGCTATTTGCAAGTGTGCAAGCATAGGGGGTGCAAGTGGCTAGCAAAGGGCTGTGGCATTGGAAGTTGGAACTACAAGTTGTCCATTCTAGTGCCGCATCGCGCTCTGTTTGCTTTGCCGCATTGGCAAGTAGCTTTTAACTTTTTTTGTAGTAGTAGTGTTGTAGCAGATAGTAGTACCGGTAGTTAGTTAGCAGCTGTTTACCTCATCACATTTTTACATCAAAGACTTTCCGGAATTAACCTGTTAACTTAGTCTGCTTCTACCTATAACTGAATCAATGAATGTTTTAGAAATATGCTTCGGTTTTATTTTTAGGACTACAAGGTACTGCACAGTGCAGCTATAGTGAGAAATATGCTGCTTATGATTTCATAGGCTTTTTATGTTACCAGTATATACATAGTTTACGAAATTATGGGTCACCGCTAATACGGGTAAGATTTCATTTAATGATAAAGTTGTGACTGATTGTAGTAGCTTCTAGTGTGTGTTACCGGTACCACTACAAAATTATGGTACTGGTAATCGCAGGATGCCATACTGCATAATGTTATCAGCTACTTTGTGTTATGAACAAAGCTGTGAGAATTGCATTAACTCTCATTGCTAGTAGTGTTTTGTGTTGCTGCATTTTTGAAAATTGCTTGTTTACTGCTTTGGTTGCTATTCTTTCATTTCTTTGCTTTCGTTTCTTTTGACATTCTTTTGTTTCAACAGGTAATAGGTTTAATACTGACTATTAGTTTTTGTTTTTAACGTTTGAAATCTCTGGTGATTATTCTTCCTGATACCGGTATGCTATATGTCAGGGGTTCTTAACCTGGGATAAATATATCCCCTGGGGGTAAATTTTACTCAACGAGGGGTAAATTTATTACCGATAAGTTATACGCTGAAGCAAACTTCAATTTTATGTATTAAAAAAGTGATAGTATTGCACTGGGGGTAAATTATACTTTTTTCATTCGGCAAGGGGTAAACGAGACAAAAAAAGTTAAGAACTCCAGCTCTAGGTCTTCTGGTCTTGATTGGATGAAAGAATTCGTGACCAACAAATGAAATTTGGTGGTACAGCAAATTTGAATTTTAGCAGATTTTTTGGCGAATTGCAACCATGCATTTAGCGGATTTTTAAGGATGATTTAGCGGGTTCTTTTCTTACAATGTTGGCAACACTGACTTCGAGTAGTTTTGCCGTCAGTAACAATACTTTTACTTAAGTACAGTTTCAAAATACTTTTTACACCACTGGGTGTAATCAAGATATTTAAATTCATTGACTTTGAAAAAACTAAATTCAAATAAGATGAAAAATTTGCAAGGGACAAATTAATGTTTTGACTATAACAAAAGTCTCGTCAGCCTTGCTAAGCACAGCCAATCCAGGCTAAACTC
Organism: Trididemnum miniatum; assembly: GCA_964006365.1. Lineage (NCBI taxonomy): Eukaryota > Metazoa > Chordata > Ascidiacea > Aplousobranchia > Didemnidae > Trididemnum > Trididemnum miniatum. The sequence goes on from OZ023241.1 coordinate 3,251,625, forward strand.
TTTTCGATTGTTTACAGGGAATCTGTGACATTATAATCCAGCATGTACTAATTCCTTGAAGGTTTTATTTCAAATGTTCTACCTTGAACAGAACGAGTAGAGGCTTAGATTTCGGGTGTGTAGTTCTTTTGAAGGTAAAAAAAATTTTTTTTTTTTCAGGAAGGTGGTAGGTTGCTAATATGCTGCACTGATGAGACCATAATAAGGTCGAAACGCGTCTGCAGCTGCAAATGAGTGGGTTGCCATGGGGGCTTCTAGTGATGTGAGCTAGTTAGGCTACCGGTAACTTAGTTGTGGATTAGTAGTTACACGCTCTTTCATTGGGTATCGTTGTTTGGGGCCAGTCGCCAGCTAAAAATAGGGTACAATCTAGAAAAGAGATGAAGTCGAGATGTCCAGGTAAAACAATGCAAAAAAGAGTCTTTACAGTCTGGAATGAGTTTAGCCTGGATTGGCTGTGCTTAGCAAGGCTGACGAGACTTTTGTTATAGTAAATTCAAATTCATGAAGAATTCGTGAGCGGATTCAAATTCAACATTCACATTCAATCCAATCCTAGTAGCAAGAATTGGCGAAAACCAAAAAAGTAATCTCATTCTAATAAGTTTATCGCGATCTGTAAAAAAATGGTAGACATGGTGAACTTAGAACTGTTAACCCGTAAACGATCAATCTAACAGCTCAGATGGCCGAGTGGTAAGAGCGTTTGCCTCTGGAGCTAAAGACTCGGGCTTAATTCCGAGTCTGGTCAAACTAATGATTTTCAAATTGGTAATCACAGCTTCCTTGTTTGACGCTCAGCAATAAAGGGACTCTTGTGGTGAATCAGCCGGCAAATTTACTTGTTGTGCCGTTGGGAAAGGCACTTAGCGGGGCTCTCTCCATTTTTGGTGTGGAAGACAGATGGCCAAAAGAAACCCCTCAGCAAGCTCGTTATAGCGCTTTAATTACTTTCGCGTGATAGGAGGATGGATATGCAACTAAACAACAACACTTACCATTCAAAGACTTCCTTTGCCTTCGCAACATGAAAACCTTCGCAATGGTTCCAGTGGAAGTGCAAAGAATCAGAACAAAGGGAATGTAGTAAGCGATCGGGTACATTATCGCTGTATACCACATGAACCAAACGATCCTGTAACAACAGGTGATGCAAATCTTCTGAACTGAACGCCCTACGGTGAAACCAGAGCAAAATACAATAAACGGGGAACGGAAATAGCTTATGGAGGAAAATAAAGCCATAGTAATTTTTAAAAGCTGGACATTTCGTATTCACAGATTCAGCTGTCATCATCACCAATGTAAGCAAGGCAGCTCGGAAAGCTTAGCTTACACCGCTGATCTTCTTCGTGTGGGTGCGATGTTGCATCGTGAAGTAGCATCATTCTAAATGGCTGGGCACGTATCAGACAGCCACCTTGACAAGCTCTCGTTCACAGTGAGCAGACCCCAAATCCCATTTGAATGGCGGTATATGGGGCAGGATGTTATAACGTGGTCTACGGTCTGTTCCTCTGCACCACACTCACAGAACGCCGTGGAAGTCATGCTCCATTATGTATTGATGACGGAAAGAGGCCGACTCCAGTCCGGAAACGGTTCAGCCGGACCCAGGCGGGTCTGGGAAGCCCCATTCCAGGTAGAAAAGCGTCCACATTATCAAAAAATGAATGCAGACGAGAAGAGCCCTACCGCCATCCCATTCTCCACCTCTGGTCCGCCCTTCTTGCTGCATTGGTGCCCAGTTCGCTTGCATCTCTGAGCAGTTCTAGAGCAGCAGGCACAAAGGGGTGTTTTGACTTAAGCTGTCGATGCCCTCCATAAGGATGGGACGTGAGCCGATTGTGGAGTAGATGACCAGTCTCCTGGGCACGACAAGCCAAAGACAGCGTGGCTCTCTTTCGACAAAGCGCAGTCGGTGTGATGCCTGATAGAACAAACAGCTTGTCCGTTGGTGTGGGACGCAGGCATCCAGTCACCAGGCGCAAAGTGTCGTTGATGGGCTTGTCAATGAGGCGCGTGTGAGCACTTTGACTCCAAACAGGAGCACAAGACTCTGCCGAAGAGTGGATCAAGGCCAAGGTAGCTATGCACAACGTTCTGGCACCAGCCCCCCAGCTTGATCCTGCTAGGCGCCTCAAAAGACCAACGCGTGTTGGTAACTTTTTGCGCAGTGACTCCAGATGTTGACGGTAGGTGAGCGATCTGTCCAGCTTAACGCCGAGATAAGTTAGATCAGCAGAGAAAGGGAGGATGTGACCTTTGGCGGCAACCTTAAGCTCACGAGTTGCCTCCTTGTTGTACAGGTGGAAAGCACACACCGCTGATGGTAACAGCTGAATCTACGAATCTGCGATGTCCAGTTTTAAGAGTTACTGCGTTTTTTTGTTTTTTTTTTCTTCCGGAGCAAAATAGCAGTATCAATCGCAACTATCATTGTTCGATCCAAGGGAGAGACAGGGACGTAACCAGGGGGCTGCCGGGGCGCTGTCCTCTTTTTTGACATATAGGCCTAAAAAATTTTTATAGAGATAAATCTCAAAGGGCGAATGAAAACGAGAACTTCCAACAGGGCCTTTGGGAAGGGATCCAGAGGGTATTTTCGGTACCGGGTCCGTAAGTTTTTTTGGGGGGCGGGATTTTGAAGGCCGCGCGTAAAAATTTGACATACAGGTTTGCAAAGGCAATTTTAGTCTGAAGGCAGACAAAGTCACTCCTCGCCACCAACAACCGGTAATACCCTCACTCATACCGAGCGTACTATCCCTCTTCCCAGTCATTGTCACAACTGAAGTAGCCTACCAACAAAAAATGTCGTATGTGTTCTGACTCTATAATGCAGCCAGCTGAGTGTGTTATATTGGAGTATAGCTACTACAGTCAAGCCTCGATTGAACGGATTTCGGATTTAACGGACATTGATTTGAGCTGCAAAATTTTAAACTTTTGTATTTTTCCAAATAAATAGCAAAAGATTTGGTTTTCTGATACCTTTTAATAATTTCGGCCCAGTCCTTTCTAAATTATGCTCTGGCTATGCCCTCGGGCAAAAGAATTAGGTGGACTTAAGCCCCAGTATCCCTCCGTAAATTTCATAGCCAACAAATTGAACCATTGGTACTTCAATACTTGCAGACCTTCAAGACAGCAAGATATGTATTTTTTCGATAAATAGCTTCCCTTTAAAAAGTATTAGATCGGCTCCTGTCTATATTTTGAAAAACACAAGGGCCTGTTTTGTCGGCGACGACTCATCAAGTGTTACATATTCTACAAAACAAACGCAAAGCTATCCAGTTGACTATGCTAAAACGTAGATATAATGAACCGCTAAGACAATGAGGGAATCCCGCAAAGTGCCTTTCCCAACAGTACAAGTAAACTTGCCGGCTTGTTTTTCACACTGTATACCTAATGCTGAGCGTCAAGCAGGAAAGCTGTGTAAGGCCTGTACCAATTTTAAGGTTATTGCTTTGACGCGAGTCTACTGCTCCAGAGGCGGAAGTTCCGCCCACTCGGCAATCTGAGCGGTGTGAAGTAAATTGTGTTAGTTTATTTACCTTTCCCATGAAATACCACAATCTGGCCACGCCGACGAAGGATGTGGCTGGCTGCGATCTCGATTGTTTGCTTTCATTATAAGTACGTTTGGAACGAATCCAAAAATTATCGAAAAAATCCAAATTATCGCCATCGATTTCTGAAAAAAAGAAAACAAAGCCAGACAGTTGGCGTCGTGATTAAAGACGTCGCTACCGGTGTGGAAGGTCTGAGGTTCGATTCCCAGGATGATTAAATCGAACTCAGTGTTACCAACGCTGCGATTTTTCTTCAGAGTTGTGTTGCCCAGGCGACAGCCGCGGAGATGAACTCGTCACACGCTTCGGCGTAATACTGCGAGTAGTGAGTAGCCTACTGCATAATGAAAGTGTTTTTTTAATAAATCCGTAAAATCGCAATAGTTTTGCTGTTATCTGTTGCTATACCTGTTGTAAATCACATTTGGTGCTGAGTAACAGTAAGAACGACAGGTAATGATTTATTTCGTTTGCGCTTGCATTCAATGACAATATAATACTGTATTTATTACGATTAGATAGCAGTCATGCAGCAGCAAAACCGGACGGCGAAAGACCATTTCATGGTCATCAGAGTCGAGCTGCCCAAGCTATTTACTTATCAGTTAACTGTGAAGCATTGAAAAAGATAACAGTGGAGATCAGTGTTGTAGTCGAGACCACATGCTTCGAGACCGAGACCAAGACCGAGACCGGATAATTTTTCGAGACCAAGACCGAGACCAAGACCGGGTGTTTTTCGAGACCCATGGTTCGAGACCGAGACCAGCAAGAATCGAGACCGAGACCAAGACCGAGACCGGCAATTATCCGGCTTACTAAAACAGATCTAAAACAGCAACAATAAACTGTATAGCAAATTTTTATTTTTCTAAAAATTGCGAATTACACTTCAAATAAACAAGCATCTCCAACATGTCCGACGAGAGCCTTGCTCGGTGTGGCCGCATCATTAACCCACCCGCACTAAAAATTCGCTCAACGGGAGCTGATGAAGCGGGTACACAAAATGCATGGTTAGCAAGTTTTAACAACGCAGGAAATTCATTGCTCTTTTTTTGCCAAAAGTCAAAGATGTTTGAAGGCCCTGCAGTCATGGTTGCCACTTCGCTCAAATACTTCGTGAGTTGTGATCTTGGGTTCGCAGTTTGATTTACGGTCTCTGCAGTTCAATTTCTATTCTGTAACCCGAGGTCTATTCTACCTAGCTACCGCGTAAGCCATTGACTATATGCAGCTAACAAATGTTCACGTTTGCACTATAAATTGTCTAGAAGTAGAATGCCTACCTTCCGTCAGAAAAGAAAGCATCGGAAGTTTGTCATTACATTATTTTGTAACCTAAAATAAATCGTTCCTGCTATTAATTAGTTTCGCTGTATACGAAATCAAATTAATGTGGCGTGAGCGTGGGATATAAAAATTCTGTTTTGAACTTTTGAGTTATGTCGAGTGAGCGTGCTGGGATTTAGAGCATTCTGTATTGAGCTATGAGTTGCGAGCGTGAGATTTAAAAATTTTGTTTTGAATTTTTGAGTTGTGTCGTGGTAGCGTGCTGGGATTTAGAGCATTTTGTATTGAGCTATGAGTTGTGCGCGTGGGATTTCGAGAATTTAGCTTAAGTCGCGACACGAAACAACTTTCGCACCTCACAATCACGAGTTAAACCAGAGTCTATTGCGTCCGAGAGGGGCAACAATAGTACATGTTTTAAAAAACAGCCAAAAGGTTTGCATGGTGTATCAAAAAACAAGCCGGTCTCGAGACCAGTTTTGACCGTACGAGACCAAGACCACAACACCTCGAGACCAAGACCAAGACCACGAAAATATGTTCGAGACCAAGACCAAGACCAAGACCGCTAAAAATCGGTCTCGAGACCGGTCTCGAGACCGGTCTCGAGACCTTCATCACTGGTGGAGATACTTAACCATATAAATCAAATAATAAAATTTCTATTTCAATAAGATTTTATGGTTTTGCTTTCCCCCCTGAAGAGCCTTAGTGGCGAAACAACCCGTTGGGGCTTCTTATGACATTTTAAATAATGGTGATTGATTGTTTTATGTTCATTTTAAATGAAATAATATATTAGAAAATATGACATTAATATTTGTCAATTATAATTGCTTTGTGATTTGTTTGCTAAAACTATATTTTGACATTAGTTTTAAATTTTGCGCAACATCATTCCACGTTTTGGCATCAATATAGGTAAATGCAGTTTTTCCACAGTGCTACTCGTTTTATGAAATAGTTTTTGTTTGTGACAGATCTTGTTGTATGATTATGAAAGTTAGTTATCGGAGTAAAATGACTCTGAAAGTTCTCCGGCAGTTTTTGATGGAGGAAGGAATGCATAAATTTGCCAATTTCAAGCTTGAATATGTCGGTTGCTTGTAGAACATTCATTGATTTGTAGAGAACATTCATTTTGACGTGGTCTTTTAGCACTTTAAAATCAATAATACGAATGATTAGCCTAACTGTTACTTTTTATGTCAAATCTTTATTAGTATTATTCCATGCCAATATTCCATACTACAAGTGAGGGTATGCAAAATAATGTGTAGTATAGATTAAGTAGCATTGTTTTGCCAACAATGTCGAATCCTTGTTGCATTTACAAGTTTATCAATGACTGTTTCAATAAGGAAATTCCACTTTAAGTCGCGATCAATATATAACTTACTCCAAGATATTTTGCATTATTTTTTTCTTTCAGCAAAAGTGGTTTAGATGTTTTAGCAAAAATGTTAGACAAAAAAGACAATCTTCCACGCTGACTTCAAGCAAAAATTGTATTAGACTGCAGTGTTTTAAGGGATCCGACCAAGCTGACATAATTGACAGAGCGGTGTTGCATGGTAGCTGTGTCGCTTGGTCTTTTGTCTTTTTTGTCTGCAAGTGATTTTTATCGCCTTTTGCTTTCAAAGCAAATTCTGCTTCCCTGCGCTTTTTTGTACCTCTATCTTTTTCTGTTTTATTAAATTGCTGTTTGCGGCGTTATTTGCTGAGTTTTCATCGAGCATTCTGCTGTACCGGTAACAGCCATATTTTCAAAATACTCACAGTGCCATATTTTTTGGCGAATGGTTTGAATTGATAAGGCCATTGAAGAGATATGAACCGCAAGATGGCGAACCACAGAATGTGATAACTGGTGGCAAAGGTTGCCAAAACGGCGACACCATGGCACATCTAAAATATAAGCTACATCAAATTCATTGAGAAGTTTGTTTTTTTTATTGAGGTCAAACATACATAGCGGTTAAGGACATCACTATTGGTGCAGGAAGCTTTGGGTTCAAGCTCCAATCTAATCGAATGATAGTCACGGGACCCAGTGTCACCAATGGTCCGCCATCTGTGTTCCCCAGGCGGTAGGCCTAAGCAGCAGAAATGGGCCCCACCACTTATGCGCTTCGGCGTAATACCACGATTGCAATGAAGATTTTATTTTGAAACTTGTTTCTTTTCACACATTTTTCAAATACGGTAATTTTTTGTTTAATGTTTAAGTACAGTAGAATTTGCCTATATCGTCATCTGAAGAGGTAGACAAAAGTGATGAACTGACGAAATATGCAAACAGGTACAAACTCTGTAACGGCTTGTTTACTTGGCGCTTATTTTGCTATTAGCGCAGTTTGTAGCGTTTATTGCAAGTATGTAAGTAGTAATTTATTTCTTTGAGCGGCAGAAACTTTGAACGAAGTAAAATACAAAATTGAAATTTTGTAGATTTAGGCCTACTCGGTAGGAGGCTGTGAGTGACAAATCGTCTTCTAGCAACTGACCTCCTACAAATAGAAAAGAATACATAACAAAAGTCAAAGAGGAAATAATTAACCAATCATTAATTTTACCAAAAACGGATTATTAAAACAGGATACACAATAATTGCAAGTCTTATAATGATAGAATAAAAATGTCTACTTATAAACAACAGAGGTCAGTCAGAACACAAGCGATCAAGATTTATAAAAATCAATTAATAATGATTCTTTACATTGAGATTTAAATTTAGAAAAAGACAGTTGTTTTAAATATTGTTGAATATCATGCACTCCCACTTCGTCCTTATGTGTTGCTGCAGCAACGTTTCCCTGTGTTGACTACTGTATTAATTCGATAATAACTCTTTGTTCGTGCGAGATCTTACACGTGTTGAACTAACCACTGTGCAAGGACTTCAGAATGCAGTGCAGTAGTAAATTTTGGACTTCAAACTGAGTGACCATGCTGGCGGTATGTCTGTGCTGACAAAAGAGCATTATTCGGTGACAAAAGGTTTTGTTGACATTGAATCGAATCATCAAATTAATGACGAATTAGCCGAACAAAAAGCTTCTCGGGGATATGAAGAGATGACGAATGAGACGCTGGCGAATTAAACGAACTAGAATGCACGTAAAAGATGAAAATTTTGCCGGGACTGACAAAAATGTGACGAATCAAGCGAACTGACAAATGGACGAATTTTATTGCATCAATTAAAAAAATGCTTGATTGTTTGGCAATCAACGTTGTGAAATTGTGATGATATAAGCGACAAGGTTTTGAGCAATCTCAGGTTAATTTTCTGCTACTTATTCGAAGCTTACCCTGCAAACGAAGTCTGGCAATGTCCACCGAAGATAAGCCCATGATATAGTTAGCATGTAAAGTGGGCTTATAATCGCAGCCAGGAGATCAGAAACTGACAAACTCACGATCAGCTGATTCCACGTTGACCTGAAAATCATTATAAATTGCAGTTGTTTTATTGCAAATGCAAAGTCTCCTAGATAGTTTGCACATGGACAGTGAGGATTTCGCTACGTTTATCAGTGGTAGGCAGTCACAGTTATAAGTGGACCATTCAAAGTGTTCACCTTCGGTGGCCTGGTCGGGTTAAGATTAGTTTTGCAAATTCAGTAAGACTGCACATAAAAAAGCAAGATTTAGCTCACACGAAGAGGCTACGAATAATAAGAGTGTGGAAAAAAGGGAAATTAGTTGCGTCACATTTTAGTGCGTGCCCTGCCTGCCCCAAGAAGCAACAAGAACAACGTTGCCCAAAAAATAGTTTGGCCCGTCCAAAACGATTTTTTACTCAACTTACGGCCACTGTTTTTTATTAGTACCGCAGAACGTCCTTTGTCGATAGTTAATTTTTTAGAGAGTCATGAATGCTAACCTTTGGCGACTTTTTCACAACGGTGCTATGCAGGCCTATAACATACTTTCATGCTTTTTTGGAGAAACTTTTTTTTCTACAATAAAATGCTTCCCCCCCCCAATATAAACGCTCTGAGGACATGCCTGTGTAGTGTAGGCTCAAAATAATTTTACTAACAAGTAAAATGCATTTGAAAGTTACTTTTTCCTGATTTAAAACTTACTTTTTCAAGTCAGTATTTGCTTGGATTGTAACTATGGTAACAACGTTGGCAAAAGTTCCAAATACGCACAAAGGCGCTATTATTGAAGCGTAAGCGATCGCCTCGTATTCACTGAAGATCTTAAAGCTAAAAAATATATATACCGGTAATGGTGATCATTGGGCGAAGCTCATCGCTCTGCGATTTTCGCACTTTGGCAGGTGGAAAGATTTTTTTGCTTCGTGGTTGGTATTGCAAGCAAAAAATCTTTGGAGGTCGTTAAATTTTTTTCTTTTTCTTTCAATGTTGAATCCAGACTGCGCTAAGTTTTCTGTCAAGATCGAAAGAGGTCGAAACCGTGATCACAAAAGCAATTTGCCCAGGGCAAAGCCTTGCCATTGCACTTTGGTTTCACCCTTGCATGGTGGCCCGTTGGTGCCACTCAATATTTTTCAAAGAAATCAAATTGGAAATAAAATTGATTGCAAAAGATTTTTTTAAATTTAAAACAAAATTTAAACGGAAACACTTTTGAAAGCAAAATGAAAGCCTTTTAAAACCAAATAAAATCAAAAATGAAAGGAAAATGGAATCACTTTTAAAATCAAAATGGAAACACTTTTGAAAACAAAATGGAATTTAAAATGAAAGCAAAATGAAAACACTTAAAAACAAAATCAAATCAAAATGGAAACACTTAAAAACGAAATCAAAACGTTTTTAAAATCGAAATTGAATTAAAAATGAAATGGCGGTAGTGGGCCATGAGTGCCAAATCCTTTTAAGAAACAAGCGGAGTGGCCCATTAGTGCCACTTTCGCTGGAGCAATTACACTTCTCAGTGAGCGAGAGAGAGAAGTGCATTGGTGTAGCATAACTGTACAGTAAGCAATATACAATTTTTAAAGGAAAGTGTGGGGTAGGAGGGGGTAAGTGTGTGTGGGAGTGGGGGAGGAGTGAGAAAGTGTGTTGGAGTGTGGGGGTAGGTGAGGGAAGATGTGGAGATAGGTGTGGGATAATGTGTGGAGTGGAAGAGTGTATTGGGTGAGGGGAGGTGTGGAGAAAAGTGTTGGAGTTCCCCACACTTCCCCTCACCTCCAACATCTCCCCCCACACTTCTCCCTACACCTTCCCTCACACTTCTCCCTACACCTCCCCCCACACCCCAACACACTTTTCCTCTCCTCCCACGCTTAGCCTACCCTTAAAAATTGTTTATTGGTTACAGTACAGTCATACTACACCATGATGCACTTCTCTCTCTCGCTCACTGAGAAGTGTAATTGCTCCAGCGAAAGGGGCAATAATGGGCCACTCCGCTTGTTTCTGTAAAGGATTTGGCACTCATGAGTCACTACCGTCATTTCATTTTAAATTCAATTTCGATTTTAACAAACGTTTTGATTTCGTTTTTAAAAACGTTTTCATTTTGAAAACGTTTTGATTTCGTTTTTATAAGTGTTTCCATTTTGATTTCATTTTTGATTCCATTTCGTTTTAATAGTGTTTCCATTTTGATTTTAAATGTGATTTCATTTTGCTTTTATTTTGATTTCATTTCGTTTTTAAAAGGTTTCATTTTGCTTTCAAAAAAGATTTAATTTTGATTTTATTTTGTTTTTAAAAGTGTTCCTATTTTGATTTCATTTGGCTTTCAAAAGTGTTTTCATTTGGCTTTGATTTTTGATTTCATTTTGTTTTTAAAAGTGTTTCCGTTTAAATTTTGTTTTAAATTAATTTTTTTTTGCAAGAAATTTTATTTTCAATTTGATTTCTTTGGTAAATATTGAGTGGCAGCAATGGGTCATCATACCCCTGCGATCAAATCAAGAGCGGTTAACTCGGTCGGACAATTTCTGTAGGTGGGGACTGTGTTCGCGTTCTCCTTAAGGTAGAAAAATCATGACAGTGACTGTCAGGTGACTGAGTGTACTGATGATCAAAAGGTTTACAGCACTAGGAAGGGAGTCACGAAAACTTACGTAACATGCAAGTACGGTCAGGCTGCTATGTACTGTACAATGATTATGTTCTTTTATCTAAATCGGTTTATAAGAAATGTGCTGTGCTATGAGCTAGCCTATATTTAGTTTAGGCTATTTGCCGATTCACTGCCCTGGGACGAGTGGACCTATGGCCCGGGCTCTTGAATTTACATTCAAGGTTTTTCACTATTGACAAGTAAAGTTCAGTAGGCTACCGGTATTGCACAGAAACATTTACCTGGTTGACAACGAAGGTGATGAGGTATCCACAGTGCTCAAGTTCATCTTAGTAATACTGTAAATGAAGGTCTTTGTATGAATTCAGCTCAGTTTTTTTCAACTGCTTCGGAGGAAGTTGCAACACGTTGCTTTCCTCGACGTCTAGCAACTAATATATGACAAAATGAAATTTGGCAACTTGCCCAGTAATATACACCTTCGCCGTTTTTGCTTTTTTTCACATTCGTGGAAAAAACGTTTTTCGTCTGTTCATGAAATTGCTTGCAATTAAACTCGCAGCCAAAGATAATACGTAAAGAAAAGTCAAGCACCACCATTTAACGCTGGTAGGCCTACACCGTTGCTCGACGGTTGTTGTAGCAGAAAAGAGATGAATTTAACGTATCCAAATCTAAAGATTCGTGACCATTAATTCAAATCCGTATGGAATCCAATTCTAATCCTAGATAATACGGTGTCACAAGAATTTTTCTACAAAATTCAATTCAGTCCAAATCCACAGAAAGGACTAAATTCCGGTCCGTTGAAATCCTAATTTGTGGATATCTTTGATAAGGATTGCAAGTTGCTGTAATTACGCATCCACTGAGAATGAGTGATCCTTTTTAAAAGACGCGATTTACCAGTGGGCCCCTATCGGGGCAATAGCCTTCATAACCAGGAGCAAATTTGGGGGGGTTATTGTGCCATGACCTCCCTTTTGACTTTGCCTTTTAGTAAAAAAGAACAGATGGTGCCAAGTGATTGAATTATGCCAGACTCTTTATGGCTTTTGTAGCTTATGGCCAGAGGCGGATCCAGGGGAGCAGGATTTTTTTAGACGCAAATTTTATTTATCCTTCTATCACGAGAAAGCGATCAAGCGCTCTAACGAGCTCGCGTAGGAGTTGCCGGCCATTTGTCTACCACACCAAGATGGAGGAATCCCGCTAAGTGCCTTTTCCAACGGCACAACAAATAAACTTGCTGGCTTGTTCTCCACACTGTCATTTCCAGGGGCGCACGCTCTTACCACTCGGCCATCTTAGCTGTTAATAAAGGGTATGTGTCCCCTGACCAACCGTTTTCAACTATGTTTTTATTAAATGCAATTTTTCGAGATTTCGATCGAAATCATGGAAAAATTTTCCGTGATTCAGTAAACCTTGCACCATAAGCACTCAAAATTGAAAATGTACGAAAATGCATCATATTTGGTGAAGTAAGATTACTCAGAATTAGGGTCAAAAAAATTATACAAAATTTGCCTGAAAAATGTTGAGAAAGCACTAAAATAGCTATTACAGCATGTACTGTAATTGGCTACTTCAAAATTTTTCTCGGGGAGCATGCCCCGGACCTCTCTACAGCCTTTTCTATTTTTCGATCTGTTTCAAATTAGCTCTGCCGAAAAAAACTACGCTTGAAAAAATGTCGAAAATTATGCCCCCCCCCTTTTTTTTTTTAAATTTCTCGCTGCGCCACTGTTCATAGCCCATGCTCTTTTTAATTCAACCATGCTGGTAAGTGGGCGTATCATTTTAAAAAAGTCAACAAGCACTGCTCAAAAGTCGTTCGGAGATCAAGGACATTAAACATCTCATATTCAAGGTTGCGTATAAAAACTATCCGACTTAAATCTAAATTAATGGTTTTATTCAAAAAAACGCAATAAAAATTTTAAAAAAATTTTAATGATTGAAGATAATTGCAACGATTATGTGCTTTTAAATGCAGCGGTGAGCGCAATTAGAAGATTAATATTTTTCTCATTAGCTTAGCTTATCATCAATATTATAAACACTAAAAAGCAATGCAAGCATTCCTAGCCCTTAAAAGATTTTACTTACAAAATCTAGTCTAGAATGTATAAGAGATTGAGGGAGGCCTTAAAAGATTTACTAAGTGAACGCTGTAAAATTAATTCTACGATTAGTTTCGCTTTATAAAGACCAGGGCCGAACTAACGAGGGACGATAGGGACTGTTAGACCCAGTTTGCTTATACTGTTTGAGCTACACTTTTTTTGGCGATCGGTGATCTCTTGTCTGTTTCGGCCAACACGATGAACAGGGTTGGGAATCGATACCCAAAAAAGTAAAAAAATAATCGATATTCGATAGTTTACCAAAAAGTAAAGAAATAATCGATTTCGATGGTAGTTAAAAAAAGCAAAGAATAAAGAATATTGTAATCGATATTTGATAGCCTATTACACTGAGCATTCAGAGGTGTACGCCAAGCAGGTAACTTAGACAAACGACGGACATAGTGTATGCGAAACAACTTTGCTATTGAACATCTTTTTTGTTTTTTTGGCACAAAAAAAAATTTTTCCGCAAAACCGAGGTATTGACATACCGACGATTATTTTAAATTTGCTAAAGTGAGATAAAGTAACCTGGACAAAAAGAATCGAATATGGAATATCAAGGCAATATTCGATACTCATTCAGAAAAGTAAAGGCTCCAGTGCATTCGATGAAGAAAAAGTAAAGAATATCGCAATCGAATATCGATTACAATCGATTTTTCCCAACCCTGACGATAAGTAACTTAATTCTCATCTCTGGGAAACAAGCTTGTACCTTGATACTTCTTAAAATCAGGTTTTCAAAAAAAACAGCCACCAGTAGCTTCTCGATTACTCCAACATTTTCTCAAATTAGCCGTTGCTTCCATTTCTTTATCAATGCACTCTACCACTCGACAATCTTGCTATGGTAGCACATTCGTGCTCCCCTTTTCCCTGTGTTGATTAGGCTACTTCAACTTAACTCTGAACGGTTGTGAAGTTAAACCATCTTCGCTGGAAGGGAGCTTGTGATCAATGCTCTCACACCTGGGGTTTTAACCCCAGATCTTGGGTTTTCAGTGCGTTTTAGGAGTTCTGGGTTTTTTCTCTGAAGATCTTGGTTTAAGCGCACAGCAGTAGCACTAATTCAACATAGAAGTTACAAATCACGACATGATGCAGAATGATAATCATTTAAATATGAGTGAATTTTTCGGTTTGGTTCTTCAACTCCATGTGATTTTTGCTTTCGATTCACATCTTTGTTAAAATTTTAATCTAAAACTGATCAAAGAGGTTGCAGACGGCAGAGCGAGAAAGAGGCACCTGTAAGGTATGAAAGCCAAATGCTAGAGAGGGTTACCGACAATATCAAAAGTGATGATGAATAGTTAAACTAATCGAAACTGATTGAAATATACTGAATTTAGACTAAACTTTTTGCTAACTTTCTTTGCTTATTTTCCTTATACAAGTCCTAAGTTGTGGTTATTAAATTGATACATCACTCAAGGACAATTGTGAATGTGATTGAGCAGTTCTTCTCCAGGGCGTAGGCAAGAAAGGGATTTCGGAGATTCAACCCCCCATTGGTTTGGCAACGCTTGTGCTTTTATAGCCGATATTAGTTGATTTGTCGTAAAAAACGGTAATTTTGGTTCTTGCTTCATCTGCGATTGTTGTAACATCACAGCATAACAGAGGTGTCCGGAGTCTAAAAATTTCAATCCGAATCCTAATCCGAATCCGAAGAGTTAAAATCCGAATCCGACTTTGAATCCTAAAAAATTCAGGAAACAAAATCCGACTCCGAATCCAAATCCTGTATTGGCATTATATACAAATTACATAATATATCCAATAGGCCACTAGTAGCTTATTAAAATCATTGGTTATCATCCAAAATTGAATCCGGATCCTGATCCGGAAAAAGCAAAAAAATATCCACATCCGAATCCGAAGCAACATCCGGATTATCCGGTTTTTAAAATCCGGATCCGGCTTCTTTTCTATTGCTTCGTTTTCACATTTTATCGTTTTCTATATCATTTATTAATAATCTGAGTAAACCAAAAATCATCAGAAAAAACGACACGTTGATGTCATGCATAAATCCGTTGTTGCTGTTAAAACATATAATCATGTATCTGGAGTTTTTGTTACTTATATTGGGTTTTTTGAAGGGATAATCTGGGGTTTTACCGTAAAACGGGGTGAATAGGAACATGGGGGTGAATAGGAACAAAATTTAGGAAAATATTTCTTACATTACTATGACATAAAACATTGTTTTTATCGAACGTGTTGATGTTTTTTGTGTTGGTGTGATTATAAGCTGGGTTTTAAAAGTTTTCTGAATAGCGCACTGTTTCTGTGTATTTCAAAACTAAGGTTGTTTGAAAAGCTATTAGGGGGTTAAATTTTTACCACGAAAATTACTTTTTTTATTCAGAAGACGTTATTGAGGCACCATCACTGCTATATTGTTGAAGACCTCAAACGTGGTAAGTAGTTAAATTTTTTCAAAAAATTTTTGAGTTAAATTCTACAATAAATTTTTTTAGCATAGATTTTGAATCTTCTTCCTTTTTTTGATTTTGGGGTGAATAGGAACACCATGTCACGCCACTATCAACCTGATCCAAGAGGTAAACATACCACGGAAAATATTAATCGTGCTCTGGCAGACCACAGAAGAGGACTACCTTTTCGGGCCTTTTCAAAAAGCATAGTATCCCGATCGCAGTGCTTTGCAGGAGTGCAAATAATCCTGACCTGAAAAGTCAAGGAGACCAAGCTGCTCCAAGTGAACCAACAGAGCTTCATTTAACACAAAGGCCCGCTATTTGTGCTCTCTGGGGCTTCCCATTAAACCACGTTGACGTGCGCTATCTTTTAAATGGCCTTTTGACGGTTGTATTGTAACATCAAACAACAAACATCATGTTTTTGTCTGCAGTGTTGCCAGATTGGGCTAAAAGTCGCAAATTGGGCTACTTTAAAGCGTTCTTGCGCCTAGATTACAAAACTTGCGACTTTTTGGGCTACTTTTTCTAAGCAGCTTGCTATTTTTTTTTGTTTTGGGCTAATTTTGATTCCAGAGTTAATTGCTTTTTTTGAATAATTTTTTTTCGTATGCGGTATATTTTTTCTTTGGTTTTCCATAAACAAGATAAAAGATACTCTTTTGCTTAACAATACAATTAGGTAATTATTCAAATCAAAAAATCAAATCATCATGATACTCGCGGTATTACGCCGAAGCGTGTAACGAGTGGCGGGGCCCATCTCCGCGCCCGAGCGCCTGGGCTGCACAGCTCCGAAGAAACGTCGCAGCGGTGGCAAGCCGTTTTGTGCCGATTTGACCAGCCCGGGAATCGAACCCAGACCACCCGCACAGATAGCGTGTGCGCTAACTAACTGAGTTAACGTCTAGTCAGGTAATTATTGTGAGTTGTTATTTTTTAGGATGCTCAACAGTGTGACGTCATAAAAAGAGTGTACTTTAAATGGGACAGCTTGTTTATGTTGGAGAGCTCCGGTGGAATGTGCAGATACTGGTACTGGTACATTACCGCTTTGTATTCTTTCGACCAATGTGCACAAGTAGTAGATGATATATTTCAAATTTGCAGTGATTCTGAGACTCTTCGCTTCCTTGCAGTTAAATCAACCAGCCCATAAGTAAGAGATTGATGAAATTAACTTCTCTTTTTGTTTCAGGTATATTTGTAAGTGGAGCACACGTGCCTAATTGTTTTGTTAAAGAATTATTTGGGCTCCTTTTTATGGCAATTTGCTACTTTTCAGTGGATTCGGCTATAAACCACCTAAAATATTCGGGCAACACTGCATCAGAAGGGGCTTTGATTGGAGATGGCCATTGGCCACAGAGCGAAGATGTCATGTTTTATCCTTTCGATCAGTCTTTGCTTTCGAGGATTTTAGAAGCAAAATATCGGCACCAAAGTTGAAAAAGCGTGGAGCTTATTCTGTCCCTGAACTAGGCTCTATTTGGAGACTCAAAAGTGTTTGATTTAAACCTTTTGGCTGCTGCATACTTTCGTTCGTTTTAGTCGTTATTCCATGTTATTAAACTTTGTTGCTTTTCCTAATTTCTCTACCCAAACAGCCCCACAGCATTACCACGTGGTAAAGAATAGCACAAAATTGTTATCGCAGGCAGGGACGTAGCCAGCGGAATATTTAGGGGGGGCCAAATTACAACAGGCCAAGAACTTCAAAAAAATGATATGCTCAGGCCAAGGCGCTAGACTCACGTCGTTTTCCTGTCAGGGCCGGCGCAAAAGGGGGCAGGAGGGGCCAGCCCCCCAATCGCCATGTTTAGCCCCCCCAATCAACAAGTTTACTCTTTTTGAAGACAGCGGATTTTGTGCTTAATTTTAAACTTTGCCCCCCCCCCCCTTGACAAATGCTTGGCCGCCTTACAAATGCTTGCTCTGCTTCCCATATTTCGATTTTTGCCTCAAGTTATTGGTATTTATTTTGCTTACGGATGAACATGAAGTTGATTATTTACTGTTTTTACTGCTTCCCATATTTCGATTTTTGCCTTAAGTTTGCTAATCTCTACCCTAGTACTAATCAAACTGCCTTCTGGACGGCGTTATATAATCAAGAAAATCTATCAATTTTGTCACCGTATACTATGCCTATGCACGAACAAGAAACTCATAGAACAACAAACACAACGAAAAAGTTTCAATTCTCCGTAAAATTTTCTTTTGCTCGCTATATTCGACTGCCTTTTTGCGATACAATCTTGCTTTTTCTCGATTGCTACACTAAAACAGGGGTTCTTATCCTTTTTTGTCTTGTTTACCCCTTGCCGAAAAAATAAAGTGTAATTTACCCCCATTGTACCACTACTGCTTTTTCATTACTGAAAATTTTCTTTAAGTTTTCTTTAGTCTTTAATTCAGAAAATTTACCCCCTCGATAGGTAAAATTTACCCCCGGTTAAGAACCCCTGCGCTAAAACAGTTGATCCCATTGCGTTGGTATGATGCAAGAATACTTAACAAGCGCTTTTTACGGAGAAGTTATGTCGAAATTCAAAATCAAATCAAATCTTAATTAGGCCTATACTCGCGTTATTACGTGTAAGCGTGTAACGCGTGGCGATACCCATAATTGCCGCGGCTTAGCGCTGGGCTCCACAGCACCGAAGAAACGTCGCAGCGGTGGCGAGCCCTTGGCGACACTGAGCCGATTTGACCAGCCCAGGATTTGAATCCCAGACCTCCCGCGCCAATAGCGTGTGCGCTAAGCAACTGAGCTAACGGCCGGTTCGAAATTCAAATCACGCAAAAATTAGTCGTAGATGAAGAAGTGGTAAAGATGAGGGAGCTTTTGAAACAAAGTTTACGGTATTTTATAAGATGTTTTAATGACACTTGGCTAAGCCACTCATCGCGGGTGAAAATTTGTTCCGATTGTCAGATTTGACTAACAATTACAGAGGAACAGTTGTTTAAATTTCACTAGTGTTCCTATTCACCCCAAATATTGGGGTGAATAGGAACACATTGCTTCGAAAATGTTTTTAAAATGGACTTAAATTTTATAATTTTGATGATTCTAACGAGTAGCTCTCTAATTAATACGCACATTTTGACACCTTGGTAGCCAAAATTGCTCAAGCATTTTTAAAGTTGTGATCAAATAACCCTCCAATAGGCTCCAAATCGTTCCTATTCACCCCGTTTTACCAAAAATCTCGGTGGGAGCATTGCTTGTTTATCTTTTTGTTTACTGCTGATTTAAAATGCTGTTCTGGCTTTCCATAAACGCCAAGTAGGCTATATTCAATGCTAGAAATATTGCTGTGAACACGAGCAAGACGTCGAGATGAAGAATTAATTATTACAGATTAAAAAATGAAAACAAGCCAACTTTTCGTGGAGAGCTGCTTGACTGGACTGTGAATACGTGGAAGCCTAGCTGTTTGGTACCAACCAAGCTAGCCAGTCAAACTGCACTTCAGAGATGCTTGTGTCTGTTACCCAGTGATGGGCGCGATAAACCTTTTTGAACTAAAGCGGTAACGATAATCGATAATTTCAAAAATACCCTGGGCGATACCGATAATCGATAAATCTCAATTTCTTAAAGCGATATCGGTAATTGATGAATCATCGCCGATAAATTTTTTCCGATAATTGTTGAGGTAAATCTTCAATGTTATAGACGAAGTTTATTTTTTCGTAAGTCAAATTGCAAAAATGTTATTCTAGATTTTTCAAGAAAAGAGAGCAGCGGGCTTGGACTTGGACTCGTGCTCGACAAAACCTGAGTCCAGCAGTGTCGTGCAGAGTTGGACTTGGGCCGGGTTCGGGCCGTGATTTTCAGATTATTTCGGACTGATATTCAGCATGTCAACACAAAATATTTTTTATCTTTTAGAATATTTTTGCTGTATTTTTTATCTGAATATATATTCTGCAGCAAGCACTCGTTTGAATTTCTTTTATTTTATTTATTATTTTTTTTTTTTTGCAATAATGGCATAATAGTGACGTAAGGCCTGACTAAAGAACACAGCGTTTCGGTGACTTTATTTCGGGCCAACATCATGCTTTTGATTCTTTTGTCAGGTTCGGACAGTGAGTGTCGGGTTCGGGCCGAGAAAATCCGCCCGCGCCCAACTCTGGTGTCGTGCGCCCCAAGCTAACCCAAGTCCGCTGCATTTACCCAACACACTGCTTCAGCAGTTGCTGATTATCCCCTAAACAGTTAGCCAAAATCTAAATACACGGATATATCCGTAAACGGAATAGTAAACATTTCTCGCATCAGAACAAACCAGAGATGGCTCGGGCTGACTTTTTTAAGGCCCGGACCGCCCATGGCCCAAAACCTCTAGCCCACTAACCGTAACTGACCCGGAAACTCATACTAAAAGCAAAGCTCAGCCCGCCCGAAACCCTTCCTTTTTATGAACTTTTTTTAATCACATTAAACAACCTTAAAAGGATTTCAAATATTGTTGGCGGCTCATTAGCAGCCTAGTAAGAAGCAATAGATAGAACTGGGCCGTTAGCGGACCAATAAAAAAACGGTTAACGGCTCGTCAATGGGTCTCTTAGCGGTCCATGCCATCTCTAGAACAAACCCTAAAATTGCAGCTTAAAAAAGTCAACTAGGAAGCACTGCTCTTGAAAAAAACTGATAATTGACTCTATTCTAGTATTAAAAGTGTCCTTTAAAAATGTTGCCCCTCTCCCCCCCTTTGCTCTTACGACGTTCAGGCATTTCCGACTCTTCATACACACTAAATACAATTTGGTAGGCTACCCGGTAACTTTTGAAGTGGGGGACTGGAACCAAAGCGAATGCCTAATTTGCTGTTTATACATCTAAAAGTATCGAAGTAAACTGCCAATGTAGCTCAGTAATTAGTCTGAAAGTACGCTTGACCCCCTGGAACCCCAAATGCTACCTATACATAATGAAGGTCGCAGGTAATTAGCCACTTACTTAAATGTATTCATGCTTCAATCCATAAATCTTTTACCCAGCCTAGAGAATGCTTCGATTACCGGTTTTGCTGCGATTTCAACGATTACCAATTTTCGTTTTTTCACATTCCGTTTTTTGATTTCAACGATTACCCGTTTTGCTGCATGTGCCTTTTTCTGAGCTTTGCCAATACTTATTGAACCAATATGAATGTGTGAGTCTAAACGCTTTGGAATGAGGAAATATGAACGAATTGCTTGACTGCTTGAGAAAACCATGCGGTCATTAGTACCGCCTTTCTAGGCTAAACACGGCAAGTTGGTGAGGTGCTAATAAAACTGAAGCATTGTGGGTACCTTTTCCGCGAAGCCCATGTCATCTAAAAACAGTGCAATAATTTTTTCAGGCTTGTATTCTGCGGAATGCAAAGCAAACTTTGGGCGGAGAATATATTTAAACTAAACGAAATTAAAGTGCTCAAGAGTGTTTACACTTACATGCCAAACAAAACACAGAAAGTTGGGTCGTTCAGCAAAATTATTAGCTGCACAACAGTTTGAAATACGATGCACTATTCAATTAAAAACAATAAAACGATACAACCGTAAGAGGACACAAGTCATAGCTGACTTAAGAAAAGAAATTCAAGTAAATACAAATCAAATAGCTAAAGCTAAGGGACCCAGACAACAAAAACACGTTGCGCTGAGATCAAGGTATACAATTCACATTACGGTTTGGTATTAATACACAGAGCCCCAAGAAAACATAAAATCTGAAAACGCTTAACAACGTTTCGGCGTTCAATCTCATCACCTTCAAATGAACAATCCTGATTCGCTGTTTTTTAATGATCTTCCTTTCTTAAAGTTTCATACGCTGTTGCTCTATGTTTGCATTTTCAAGAATAAAAGCATTGATTGATTTATCTGCTGATGTCAGTACAAAAACCACAAAACCGTATGAAAATATGGCATATTTTACTCAGTCTAAACAGTAGCCTATGCACAGCCATTGCAGTTTATTCCTTACCATAACTAAAAACACAAAATCAGTAACTTAATAGGTTCAGGATTGAAATTGATTAAACACTGTCTGCAAATAAACCATTTGCTTCTTAGTTAAATCGGCATGACACTGAAAGATAATGTTTTTCATAATAAACTTGAGATGATGTTATACAACACCCATTTCATTGAACTTGTCACAGCTTCTCTGAAGAAAATAAGGCAAAATAAAATGAAAGAGGTTTCATTTATAACATGCAGTTCAAATTGTACCGGATTTCTTCTTAATCGATTTTTTTCTGTAGCAGTAAGGTGCAAACATTGCTCAAACATACTTTAAAATAAGTATAACTCGCAGAGCAATGTATTTTATCTATGCAGAAAAATTAACGAAATTTTCACGCATTTTTTACAATTTTTCAAGCATAAATCCAGATTGAAATCCCCAAACAACCGCAAGTAGGATATTTTAAGCAGGTAGGATACAAGGCACGATAAAGGCAGGTAGGAGACAATCTAAAAAAACGGAGGCATATTTTAAGCATTCAATATAACCAATACCACGACATGTGCACAAGCGTTCAACTACCTCGGTGGCGCAGTGACAAAATTTTACAGACCTCTTTACAGAAAAAAACGCAGCTTAAGAAAGATAACATAAAGCATATCAAAGCGACGTAAAATATCTAAAAATATAGATCGGAAAAACTTCAGATTTTTTAATCCACTCCATCACAAACGGTATCCACGATCTCGTGAAATAACTCCGGGCGATCTGCGTAGACGTGATGTCCAGCTCCTTTGACAGACTGCATACAAAGTAACAGTACTTAATTTAAGAAACACCAGCTAAATCATAAAATCGAAAACTTAAAATATGAAGTTCTTCTACGCCCACTGGGAATACTTGACAATCGAGATACTTTAAGTCAAGACTATACTGTAGGCAGATTTTAAAGCGTCAAAACAACTTGGGTTTTAAAGACCTGACCAACTAGAGATCACGCCTCCAAAACATATTAATACATGATATCTAAAACCTATTCAATATTCATGTTTGCCAAATCGCTATTAAATAGTAGCAAACATACGACAACACAGTAAATTTATTTTGACTTTTTTCGAAAGGTGCTTATACGAAACGGCCAAACGTACACTAGTGCTTAATGCTTTACTGTAATAACTCTTTAGTACAGTTGAAGTAGAACTTGCTGTTCAAGCGTGGAAGACCCAGTTTCATTCTTAGTCACCATAGTTTACGGTCAGTCAAGCATTCTTCTCAACGTAAACAGTCACCAGAATAACAAAAAAATTGAAGGCAACGATCTTGTTACTCTAGTCTAGAACTACAACAACTACACCTATACTAAATGATGTCGATCTTAATAAGAGATAAATGTTTGAGCAACTTACGAAAACTTCAACGTGACTCTCTGATAGAAGTCTCTGCGTCTCATGACCAGAGTTAATGTCCATCCATGACCTTGCTCCGTAAATAAATGTAACTGGAACATCGGCTCTTAAACCAGCTACAAAAACCAAAGAAGATTGTGTAAAACTGTCAATCTAACTTTTGACAAACTGATGCCCGTTAAATTCGCAGAGGTTAATTTGTTACACGCCAAATTCGTTACACCCTTCGGCGTGCTATTGCAGCTCAGAGAAAGAAACTGCAAGTGTGTCACGTTAATAATCTACTTCAGGCAATTGCATTTTCGTCTGATAAGGTATCACGACAACCAAGTTCAAACGCGCATAAGTATTCTTTTCAAGACATTGTATTTTACAAATAACCAAAAAAACTCTAATAGGTATGCCAAGTCAATTTTTACCCTACAAACATTTGTTAAACTAGCCTTAATTAGAATGAAGACCACCAAACCAAATTCTATTCAAGCAGATAAAAATATGCCAAGTTTGCATCATTAATCAGACGTTTAAGATAACCAGCACCAAAGCAAGAACAGAAAACTTCAGGGTATGAAAAAATCGATTGTAATCGATATTCGATTGCGATATTCTTTACTTTTTGTTTATCGAATGCACTGGAGCCTCTACTTTTCTGAATGAACATCGAATATTGCCTTGATATTCCATATTCGATTCTTTTTGTCCAGGTTACTTTGTCTCACTTTAGTAAATTTAAAATAATCGTCGATACGTCATTACTTTGTTTTTGCGGATAAATTTTTTTTTGTGCCAAAAAAAAAACAAAAAAAAAAGATGTTCAATAGCAAAGTTGCTTCGCATATGCTATGTCCGTCGTTTGTCTGTAAGTTACCGCATGAATAAGAAGATATCACAAAAAATGCTTGGCGTACACCGCTAAAGGCTCAGTGTAATATCGAATATCGATTACAATATTCTTTATTCTTTACTTTTTTAAACCACCATCGAAATCGATTATTTCTTTACTTTTTAGTGAACTATCGACTATGGATTATTTCTTTACTTTTTTGGGTATCGATTCCCAACCCTGGAAAACTTGCACATTGATTCAAACCCACAATAATCGCCAGTAGAAATGAATTACAAAATGCATATCGCTTACCAATTCTTGTTAACATAGGCCTGTAAGCATACCCAAGGTACTCTGTCATTCTCTTAAACGCAGCTTCTCCACTACAAAAAACGCATAGGTTAGTTAGTCAGCTGCATACATTATCTTTCTATCACGACAAAACGATCACAGCGATACAACGAGCTCGATTAGGAGTTGCCGGCCATCTGTCATCACTGAAAGACAGGGAAACCCTGTTGAGTGCCTATCCCACAGGCAACACAAGTAAAGTTGCCGGCTTATTCTCCACACTCTTCCTTCAATGATAAGCGTCAAGCAGGGAAGCTGTGAGTGCCAATTTTAAAGTGATTGGTGAAACCAAACGCGAATTCAAACCAGAGTATACAGCTCCAGAGGCAGACACTTTTACCACTCGGCCATCTAAGCTGATAAAAATGTGACATGCCGTCAATGAGCACAGTATTGCCAAATCATCGTTAAAATAACACGTTCCAACGTTTTATGTCAACTAAAATCAATTGATAAATTTATGCGACGACACATTTACCTCAGCTTCATGCAAACAGCTGTAAATTGGAATTTGTTCAACTTGTTTTAACCGTTTGCTTTGATATTTGAATTGTTTTCTATCCGCGTTAGCAACTATAAAATGCACACTCGGCTCAAATTTTTATACATACTTAACAAATAAGACCCCAGAGTGCTTAAAACCCAGGATAGCAAAAGTGGAGTAAAAGTAACTGAAGTTTTCATTGTAGTAGAATGTAGTTGTTGCAAGTTTGTAGTTTTATGATTAATCTTGGGCCGTACTCAAATACGTACACAGGGTCGCTTTTAATTTGAGCCGACGACTGAGTTACTGATCACGAATGCGACGTTATGAAAAATCAACGAATGATAAAGCTAAATATAATTTGACAAATGATGATATTTCGATTATAAAGGGCATCATACAACCTGATCAAGCAAGTTCTCATGGCCAGCACAACCTAATCACTCAAATTCGCTTCGCGCAATCACAGCTATTAATGACAAAAGACGAAAAAGACTATGAAAAATTGCAAAACTAAAGTAAATACGAATACAAAAACAGACGTTTCGACAACGTAGATTCAGTTGCTATCATCAGCAGTGCACGTATTTTTACTGCCTCGGATGTGAAAAGCAGTATTCCAGCAACCTTCAGGCTAAATACGAGCAACTGTAATAGTTTCAGTTTATTTACTTGTCGCTTTAGGATCATATCATAATAACACAAGCAAATATAACACACAATAAATTATCGAAAGAAAACGACTGGAGACTGGAAGTTGCCTGGTACGGTCATCTAGTCAACAGCCCCCGCTACATGGACCTTGTCGCTCACATATGAGCGTCAGGTATATTGGAATTATCGGTACGTGTTATTGTTAAGAGAGACTTCTTGAGACACCACACATCATGAATCTTTATTCGTCGTCGCTTAATGTTTTTTACAGTTAGTTTTGAAGGCACAGTTAATGTTTTCTTACCTTGGGGAACCAGCATTGCAATGATATATATATTCAAATACTGTATCTTCGTCTTCGTCGCATACGTCTGAGTATCGGGCTCTGAAGTCAGCTCGAAATCTCTTTATTAAATTCGGACCTGAATTCACATAAAACCGCTCACATGCATGACAATAAGTTTAATGAATTAATTTGTAAACTCCACACCAATAACAACTCTCTCTCTCTCTCTCGAAAGAAGAAACGATATTGTCACAATTGTGTTTTCATTCGCAACGCCGAAAAATATCGCAAATACATCAGTAAAATGTTACGTAGGGAAGGCCAATCGGCGTAGTGACGAAACGCATCGCAGTCGGCACGGGAGGTCTTGGTTGCGGTTCCAGGGTCAATCAAATCAGACATTGTAGCCAATGGCTAGCCACCGTTGCGATGTTTCTTCGGAGCTGAGTTGCCCACGCGCTGAGCGGTAGAGATGAGCTCCGCCACTCGTTACACGCTTCGGCGTGATACTATGAATATAATGAAGATTTGATTTTTTTGATGTTCGTTGCCAAACAAAACAAGCAGGACCCAAAATAACAAAACATTTTCCAGACCATACGGACCTGATTTTCATTACCATGTAAGGACCCAAATCGAGCCTTTAAAAGGCCACAATAGACATTACACACTGTTGCTGTAGTATTAAGCTCGGGTTCAAGTATTTTTTTTTCTTTGTATTTAGTTGCAAATTTATCCTCTTATCACGAGAAAGCGATCAATGCGCTATACGAGCTCGCTTAGGAGTTGCCGGCCATCTGTCTACCACACCAAGATGAGGGAATCCCGCTAAGTGCCTTTCCCAACGGCACAACAAGTAAAATTGCCGGCTTGTTCTTCACTCTGTTCCTTTAATGTTGAGCGTCAAGCAGGGAAGCTGTGAATACTGATTTTAAAGTCATTGATTCGACCCGAATCGGAATCAAACCCAAGTCTACAGCTCCCGAGGCGGACGCTCTTACCACTCGGCCATCTGAGCTGTAGTACTCAGCCATCTGAACTGAAATAAAAAAAAGTTTTGCAATTGCATTCATATCATGGCAGAGCGATAAAAAACACCAACTGCTATAAAAACTCCAATCAACCACACAGGTCAGAGTTTTACAGGGTTACATTTTTTTGATCAGAAAAATAATGAGCCAAGGTCGAAGATAATATATACGCAAAAAGATGACTAAAAATCAATATTAAACTGGCAGAATGACGCAGCATAATTGGCGAATTTAAACCAACAAGCCGACCTATTGCCGAGGATCAATACGCCACACCTTTCGCAAATACAAATCTACCGTAACGTTCGCACAACGCCAACGCTTCTTTAGTGACGGTAAAGCAAGTTCAGTTAATATGTATGCATCATTCATGAAAAAAAATAAGGTTTTTCGTTATGTTTCAGTACTTTGTTTTATCGTAAAACTTCACCTTTATCTTGTAAAGAAAGCTTTAAACGTGTCGCATGTGGACAACGAAATAACTTTGACGTGGAGAAGTGTTTATTAAAACGATAAGGGCAAGACAAAGTCCAGTGCAAGGGTACCGAAGCCAACGCGAAAGTACGTTTCTCAAAACTTTAAAAATGGAGCGTAAACCCGTCAAAAGCAAAATATGACGTCTACAACTAGTTTGAGTGGAAGTTTCCCCTTTAAGAAATACCATCATATCACAAAACTTTGCATGAGCTTCAAATTGTGGCATATAAATAGTTTCATTCTATGCATCTTTGAGATTAGGGGCAATAGTGCATTACGGAATAATAAATCCACTTTAATGGTGATCGAGCACCGAGATGTTTAGCTGACAATCAGTGGAGGAATAAACCACATTTACCAGATAGCAATTTGTTGTACACAGTCGGAGCGTTCTTTCATATCGCAACAATGACGTTTATTGCAGAACAAGCAACTATGCGTTATACTGCAACCACACAAATGATTGTTGATTAAATGACAAACTTACCGAAGGGCCCAGCAGCTCTTACAGCTGACAAAGGATTAAATGGACTGAGAAGACGGACCAAAACTCTGATCCACATTGGTATCCGACGAGCCGCTTCAGGACTGGGATCACGAATGTTGAATCCCCATGGATCGACCAACAACAACTTCTTAACGCTGTCAATACAGATCAGTTACCGCCAGGGCTAATACCGGTATTCCCAGAAAAGCATGCAAAAATATTGCAGCAGTTTAAGTACTCTTATACCAAAAAACAAGCCCAGCTCATTACGAGGATTGGTATTGGCAGGGTGGCACTGGCAAATCATAGCTTTTGATAACAGTTATTACATACAGTTTGAAAATCAACTGTATGTTTATAAATTATTCAAACACTACAGAATTTATTATGCTGCCGTGATTTTATTGACCAATTTCGTGGGCAGCACGAATTCGGACATTAAGTTAAGCATTCCTTTTATGCGTTTTACGTTGCAATAAATCGAAACTTTCAAGGTATCATTTCAGCCAATGCTCTTTGAGCACAACAGACTTTACGTCGTCAAGCACTGCTTGATGAAGTAGAGCATTATACAATTCATCAATACGTTGATAGCCGGTAAAAACTTCCGTTCATTACGTAAACACTTAATTACCCACGCACTATAAAAATAGCGAGTGGCTACGACGTCAGGGACATATCAACAAATCAACTCGCAAGCAACTAAAGCAGGTCAGAAATGATCGAATCATTAACAGGAATTCACTGTTTGTCCAAGATTTTAGCAAGTGCCGGTACGAATTTGATCAAATTTAAACTTCAGTGAAGAGTTGTTCAGAGTTTTTGCCATAAATTGGAGTTTGCAGAGTATGATACTTTCATTTACACATAAGATTGAACTCTAAAGTAGCAATCAGGCCAAAAATCATAATTACTGTTAGCAATCTCATAAAAAAAAATTACCCAAAAACTTTCACTTTTCTAAAATCTCGCATCTTGGAGGAAAAGTAAAATGCACGAAAGCTCATAAGTCAGCAACTCACTTATCTGGATATTTCAAAGCGTAGCTGCTTGCCAAATAACCTCCGAAGCTATGACCGAGTAAAATCACTTTATCAAGATTGAGATTTTTTCTCCACTCTTCTATTGATTCGACGAAAGTCTCTTCAGCTAGTTCTGGCTCTTGATCAAACTTTGGACGACTACTTCTGCCGAATCCAAGCAGATCAAACGTATACAAAGGACGCTTCTGACTCATAGAATCGTAATTCAAAGCCTAAATCGTAAGCAATGTAGGTTACAGAGACAATGCATACGGTACATCGCATTAAAATGGCAAAGCAGTTATCAAGTATATAATTTGATAATTGCTTTCCAAAAATAAAGAAGCGGACACAGATAACGTTACTAACCATATGGGAAGGCCTACTCGCTCATTTTTATGGCATGCTGCTTTGGTATGCACATATTGCGCAGCCTGGTTGCAAAACTATGCAAATAATTAGCGATCATCATTATGCAGAACAATTTGACATACCTTAATATGCTTTAAGAGAAAATATAACAAAATTTGCCTATTTAATCAGACACGGTAACAGATGTTCAAAACAATTCACACCAAAATACAAGCACTTGATAGCTGAAAAATTGTAATTCTTTGCACGGCTAGTAGAACTGTTCATATGCCTAACAGCAGCTCCTTTTTTTTCTTACCCACAAACCCACACCACCAGCGAAGCCATGAACCATTACAATCGGTGTTTTTTGTGAAACATTTTTGTTGGCGATTACTGTCCATAATTTGTTACCATTGGCCAAGTTGACAAATTTTTTTTCTAACGAACATTTCACATCTGCAAGAAACAGAATATTTGAGAAAAAGTAACGAAAATTAGCGAAGTACTGAAGAATATGTCATAATAACCTTCAATATTGCAGTTTCTGTTTAACTACACCAAGTCAATTTATTCGCATAACATTTACACATTCGTATATATACAAATAATTACATTTTTCGTGAAAAAAGCTCTTTATCATTTTCTAGAAAAAAAAACGTATTATCATTCTCAATCCAGCTCCTAATTAAGACATTTGAAGTAACTTTAATGCACTAAGATTAAAACTCCCCGAAATATGACCACTCATTTTCAGTGCTTTAACCTGAAACATGTAAACAACTTTTCATAAACAAGGCAATCCTTGATCAGAATTTTTTTGCATCCTTAATGTACCAGTACAATAATAATCGAAATAAAGCAGCAAAATATGATTTTAATACAAAAATCAATTCGTGCATGATTGGCTATCACTTTGGACCAGTATCATGAGCAACATTATGCCATAGCAATTTCATATACAATATACATACAGTTGAACAATAGTGAAATCACCGACTTACATTCCAACATCTTTGTTTCAGCTTGAACAAGATGGTTCAAGGAAGTAGGTTTCCATTGACACCATCCACTGAAGTTACACCAGCCATGAGCAGCTGCACTGTACAAAAAAACATAAGGAATTAACATTAATTGGTGTAAAAAAAATTATGTGCGATAATCTACGCAAGAAGCCATAGAATGTCAACATTTGTTTTGATTTTGCAACCATGTTACTGAAAGCATCTTTTAATTTTGTGATGAAACCCTATGCAATGAAAACCATTATCAGAGGGCAATAACACTGAGGATAGCGATAGCGATCACTTGCTAGAAGCAAAAGCAAACAAACTACCTCCTATCCGACTTCAAACAGGCATTTGACTACCAAGTGACTTAGCATATCAAAAAAGGTTAACTTTTCTGAATGAAAAACATTATATATAGCGATTAAATCTTGAAGTTATTGTTTCTACCTTGCCCTGATAGCAAACAAGGACTGCAGGTAGTTTAATAATCATAAGCATAAAAATAAAGGGCTTGATCCACTAAACTCTTAATTTTCATTCGAAATCCAAATGATTTTGAAACACTGTCGGTGCAAAATCATAGTTTACTGCAAAAAGGATATACCCCGGTACATAAATTATTTTATAACAATCATATTGATAAACATACATACTTATAAAGACGCCAGTTCATAGTAGAGACCAATTAATTCCTTATTTGGACATTTTGTCAAAGTACAACTAATCAGTAGATATATATAACATTCAGAACAGCTTTGAGCTAATAGATGCATAAAAGAATTCAACACCAATATGGCAAAGTCTCCCAAAGATTTTTATTTATTCATTTAAACTCAACCTCCTGACAGCCACTGTTTCGACCATACTAGGTCTCATTAGAAGAGCTTAGAGTAGTCTGGGGTGTATTCGTTCATATGCTACTATAGATTCGTAATTTCTACAACAAAATTTTTAAGACAACAAAATTTGTATATAAGTTGAGCTTTTTAAAGATGAAATAAAATATTTACAAAAATTCATAGAAGAGCCTATAGCTGTTCTTTGCTGTACGGTTGTCGGCAAGCTCTGGCCCTATGCAAGTCCTACCACCACCTTCTTAAACCATGCTCTGTTCATCCACTAAATTGTTGTTCAACAAAATATATTTCCAATCTCAAACACAGCTACCATGACTTCACAGAGCAAGAAAATGAGAAAAGCCAGGCTTGCAAGTCTCAAACTAAGTCAACGGAATTATGATGTAACAGAGTTAGCAGTGAGACTGCTACAAGCCTATTTCGCTGGTTACCAACTAGGCAACTAGCACAATACAGTTAACATGTTTTCAACAAACTAATTCATTTCTCTAAAATTTTATGTTTAATGGTTTAAACTTACGCTTCTAATTGATCTAGTCCCCCTTCATTTTGCAGATTCTCGGTTTCTTCAGACATAGCGGTAATGAAATAGATCAGTAGGCTATTGATACAATATCTGCACCATACAATGTAGAGTTCAGATATTCTTAAGGATATATTATGTGCAGTATGTGAACAAAATTAGCGAGATGTTCCTTACTGAAATTACTACAGGTAATTAAAACTGTAAAAAGAAAGTGAATTACAGTATGTATATATTACATTTATTTAGATATTGCAAAAAGTGGACAGGTGGAGGGTCAGCCATCAGTACAGGCCTACTGCATATATTACCAGTACTGTTCCCTCTAAGTTTTTAGCAGGTGCACATTTGCCCAAATATAATTTTGATAAAAAATTTGCTTAAAGATTTAAGGGGTTCAAAGAAATCTTGATTCAATATTATCTTAAAGTTGAGTTTTCAGAATAAATGACTTTGGTTCCTTTTACTCAAATTCAGTTAAAAATCACCATTCCATTCCGCAACTTAAAAAAATGGAAGCTTCCATTTCACTGAAAATTTCCAGTTAGTGAAGTACAAAAATTGTGGTTGCGTAACCAGAAACTTCCCCTAATGCGAGAATCGCACTACGGGAACCAAAAAACGATTACGCTATTGCAATTTTCAAACTTCAGTAATTGAAATTTCCAGTGAAATAGACACTTCCAAAAACAATTGGAAAATTTTGCAAAGAATTTCACATTTTCTCAAATTTTGCACTGTGATGCTGACATACAGTATATACTGGTATATATAGAATTATAGATGCCATTATTTGCAATTGTAGCTTCAGAATAGCTTTGAAAAAAGCTGTTTGTCCCAGAAGCTTTTTGTGACGCTTTCAAATAAAAAAATGCTTGTATAGGCAGTCATAGGTAGAAGGCTTAATTCAGCTGCATAGTCTATTGTCTAGCAGTGGACTACTGGTACCACATAGCCAACTGAACTATCCAAGTCTACAAAAACAGGTTCAGGATCAGCAATCCTGTTATCAGTATGATAACCTTTTGGCAGTGTCTATTTTGCCGTTAACGGCAAAAATTTACCCCCTAGGGGTAAATTTCACCTACTGAGGGGGTAAATTTTTTGAATTGAAGACCAAAGAAAACTTTAATTTTCAGTATTGAAAAAGCAGTAGTGGTATACTGGGGGTAAATTATAATTTTTTCTTTCGACAAGGGGTAAACGAGACAAAAAAGGTTAAGAACCCCTGGTTTAAAAGTACGTTGTAGTTCCTTGTGGTGTTTAGTAGGATCTGGTTAACTTGTTACTCTGTTGGAAAAGGCACTTAGCAGGATTCTCCCACCTTGGTGTGGTAGGCAGGTGGTCTGCAACTCCTAAGCAGTACAGAGTAAGCGAGCTCAGCTTGTTATACCCTGTGCAGCTGTACCGATACTGTTACAGCCTAGCACTTTGATTGCTTTTTTGTGATAGGATAAATATGCTACTAAATAAATAAAGGAATCGTCTATATATTTCACCAGAAATTATGGTTACCGAAGTTTGAAAATCGTAGTTGCGTAACCGTTTTTTGGTTCCCGTAGTGTGATTCTCACAGTAGGGGAACCATCTGACCTGTGACCATAGGAAAAGTTTCCGGTTACGCAACCACAATTTTCAAACTTCAATAACCAGAAATTGCTGGTGAAATAGAAGCTTCCATAATTATATCTCCTCACTTGTTTGTAGCCTACAGGTTCACCACCAGTATCACAGTATCAAAGTCAAAGTTTATTTTACTATAGACAAGTTGTATCAGTACTGTTGTACAGTGTTCCCTCTAGGATTTTGACTAGTGCGAATTTGCCCAAATGATAAATTCATTGAAATTTTTGCCCAAAGATTTCACTACTTTGAGGACCCATTTTACGAATTTTTTGCATTAAATTTGTTTTTCCAAGATACAAGCTACAGTCTTGGATTAAAATATTCAAGTTTTTTGTTTAAGTTTTTCAGTTTTGCATGTTATAGGGTAGGTTCACCACCCTGCGACCGTCACCACTCCACGACCACTTTCGTTTTTTTGTAATTTAAGATTGAAATATTAGTTTTTTTGCTTTCTTGTTTCACACAGCTAAGTACCTTGATCTTACCTATTAGTCCACAAAAAATGAGTTATTTTTGTTAAAATTTGAATTGATGAGACTTCGACAAACTTAATCTCGAAAAAACTGTCTCTTTTTTATCATAAAACCACTTTTTGTTTTGTTGCGTTCAAACTCTCGCCAAAATTTAATCGCTGCAGCTAGAGATTTGATTTTTTCGATGGAAACTTCTTGAATGACTTCGCAGATTTGGTCAAAAATCTGGTAACCTACCTTTAGACCCTTATATTTTATTTAAGATTTTTGCAGGGTACAAAGGAAAATCTTGAGGTAACCACTGTGCGACCACCTTGCTGATGGAAATTTTGCACGTGCTACGCAAGTTCGAATGAAATTTTGTTTATGATGTCAGAATAATATGTTTGTTTTTACATAATGCCACTTTAATGTAGTAGGTAAATAGGTAGGGCTTAACCTAAACGGAAGAAAAAGAAGTAAAAAAAACAAGAATTAAACTTAGGATTTTTTAAAAATAAAATTTAATGAAATCATGCCAGGAAAAATAGTAATTCATAAGGGGTATGGTTGCACACACAAACATTTAGAAAATGAGTTATCATCAATAAAAAGCAAAATATCGCAGAGAAGCGCTAGCAAAAAACACGGCATTCCAAAAACAATTGTCGCTAATTGAACATCAGGTTGATGTTTAAATAATTCAGACTCTTTGACGATTTCAAGCCCCATCCATGTATCAATGCAGCCACGTAGACTACCCCTTTACATCATGAAAAGACTGAAAACTTTTTAATTTCTATGGATATTCCTACCTGTTTTCTTTTCCCAGTATTAAAGCCTTCCGAGTTCGAAGCTTTTACACTCATTCAATCGCAGTCTCGTACCGGTATGGCGCTTCACGCTCTTGGGGAAAACTTTTTTCGAGTGAAAAATCTACAATCGATTTGTGGAGCTCTGCGACATCAGCGATGAAAAGTGTACGGCATGGTAGCCTACCACTTTACCTCGGCTTTTGCCCTTTTCGTGGAAAAAGATCAGTAAGGAAAGACGACATTCGGTCATTTTGTGAATATTCTAACTCCACCACTTTGGCGCGAAAAGAACTGTAGCCCTAACCGTTGTAACAAGAAAATCTGAACCTTCCAACCAGCATTATTGTCTTTTAACCTCTAACCACGCCTTCACCCGATTACAATCTAACAATGATAAAGCAAAAGACGCAAACGCACTGGGACGAACAACGACCAACGTACTTCTAGCAGAAAAATGTTAATTGGTGGAGAAGAAGAACCACAATGGATAGCGTGTGATAAATGCGACAATTGGCTTCATGTAAAATGCACTGATATATAACCTGGAATCGACACTAGGGAGAGAAGAAATAGAGCTAAATTGGATATGTGGAAATCGCTGTCGGATAAACCAATAGTTGCAATAGCTTTAGCTTTTACACTGGTCCCGTCGGTTAATAGTTCGCTTTTATTTGATTACATTTTTCTGTTGTTTAAGTAGTTGATTAGGTGTCATTAAAGTTTTTTTTTAACATTCAAGTTTGTTATACTTGCTGCAGTCACTTCTCACTTGGTCCAATTAATTCAGAGTTTATCAATATACGTTCGACTTTGTTGCGTGTTAACTTTTTACATTCAAATCTTCATTATACTCGCGGTACCGGTATTACTCGCGGTACCGGTATTACCGGAGTACCGGTACACTGAAGCGTGTAACCAGTGGCGGGCCCATCTCCACGGCTTAGCGCCTGGGCTACACAGCTCTAAAGAAATGTTGCAACGGTGGCGAGCCGTTTGCGACACTGTGTCGATTTGATCGACCTGGGATTTAAACCCCAGACCTTCCGTACACAGCATGTTCGCTAAGCAACTGAGCTGAGGGCCGGTCTAACGGGTTCAATTAGACACCGCAAAGAACGACAAAGAACTGAAAACACTGCAAAGGACGTCAAAGAACGACAACAGACTTTAAATTAGTTACTAAACACCGCAAAGAACGACAAAAGACTTGGAATCATAGTCTCGAACATAACAAGAAACGACAAAGGACTCAAATTAACATGATTCCAAGTCCTTTGTCGTTCCTAGTTATGTTCGAGATCATAATTCCAAGTCCTTTGTCGTTCTTTGCGGTGTTTAGTAACTAGAGATATGGGCGAATAGTAATCATTCGTTGAAAAGTAATGGTTAAGAAGAAGTTACGGATAGTAACAGATTCGTTTTGTCAAAATACCGATTCCAAATGGTATTCGTTTGCCATCCAGGGCCGAAACTACGCAATGCGTGGCCTCCCCCGAAATGATCTTCCGGGGCCCCAACGTCCAATTTTCCACCAAACATCGAGTGAAGACCAAAAAAAAAAGGTCTTCACACCATCCGACGTCTTTTCTAAAGTAATCACTTGGAACTGTTTCTCAAAAGTAACGGTTAAGCACATCTCTAGAGAAGATGTTGCATACTTTTTATCCGTTACTTGTATTCGTTTAGGTACTCACGAATCGATGTTTGGGGGAAAAAATGTTGGAAAGCGTGAAGACCTTTTTTTTTTTTTTTTTTGGTCTTCATTCGATAATTACGAGAAAATTGGACGTCGGAAGGCGTGAGGACCTTTTTTTTTGTTTTTGGGGTCTTCACTCAATAATTAGGGGAAAATTAGACGTTGGAAGGCGTGAAGGTTTGGTAGAGATGTGCTTCACCTGCTTAACCGTTAATTTTAAGTTCTTAATGATTACTTTTAAGTTCTAAGTTATCACTATCAAAGGGGCAGAATGGAGAACAAGCCAGTAGTTCGCATGTTGTACTGTTGGGAAAGACACATAATGGGATTCCCTTATCTTAGAGTGGTAGACAGATGTAACGGCAACTTCTAATTAAGCAAGCTTGTTATAGCCCCTTCGCCGCTTTCTTGTGATAGGACTAGGAGAATGTAAATGCAAATTAAAAAAGTTTCAAAGAGAGTTAAACCAAGACTATGAGAATAATCAGACCTAAAGTCTTGGTTAAATTCAACTTCAAACTCACGATCACACTATCATTGCCTTTCATGTCGGCAGCGTGGCGCAGTGGGTCGGCAGCGTGGCGCAGTGGTTCGGAGCGTCGTTTTTACGACGCACATGATCGCAAGGTTAATGGTTCAACTCCAACCTAGTTTCGTTGTTGCGTCCTTGGATAAGATGCTTCACGATGATTATCTCTGCTTGGTGGAATCCGGCGAGCAGGCAGCAAATTAAAGAAGTCAAAAGAAAATTCAACCGGAAAATTTGGAAACAAGGGCAACTCCTAAGCGAGTCTGGATTCGTCCTACGCATAGCGCCTCCGCCGCTTTCTCGTGATAGGAGGATAAAGATGAAGAAATCAAATCAGTCATGATGCTATGCTATAAATACGAATAACCTCATTCTGGAAAAATTTTAGTGTCATTTGACCTGAGACAAACAAACGTTCTTAGTGATGTCACAATTACATGAAACAGGTCGCAGAGTGGTTACTCGAAAAAAGATAAAAATGAAACATGGTCGCGAAGTGGTTACCTGGTCGCAGGGTGGTGAAGTAAAAGGGGGTGTTTAATAGGGGTTTTAGCCCCTTTAATGAAATCAAAAATATTGAAAAATTTTTATGCTGGTAGAACAAAGCAATATTTACATGGAGTGTGTTTTACGGAGTCGTGTTTCCTTAAATTGATAAGTTATGGCTGACTGATCACAAGTGGTCGCAGGGTGGTTAACCTACCCTATTAATTTCTGGTTCAAAATCAGTAAAATTTGCCCAAAAATTTTGCAGTTTTCTCAAATTTCTCACTCTTACTGTTGTATATACAAGAAAACACAGGCAGGAAACAGAGAAAAAACCATTGGTCAGTCATCTAACTGTCCAGATATCACTTATCAGCCTGCCTAGATTATCAGATTATTTGACTGAGAAATTAAAATTTTGCAATATACCGTAACCTGTACGTACCTTTGATACTTTTGTTACACTTGAGGTATACCGGTACACTTAGTTTAGACTAGGCCTAGATCACTGAAATAATTATGGTAATTTGTCAACAATCTCCAACTCACCTAATCTGTAATCTAGCCACAATCTGCAATTCACCTGCTGTTACAGTTTAGCCAGTTACCATATGGCATAGTGCATAGGTACCAGATACCCGTACCACTTGCACTGAGCAGCTGAGCCTACTTTACTGTCTACTAGACTAGTAGTTGTTCGGCAGCATGGCAGGTTCAGTGTTATTATTATTAGACTATTAGGAAATTTTACGGCACTTTGTAACTAAGGATCTGCTACATCAGAAAATGCTCACAGTCTTACTGCACCACGGCCTTGTTACACATACTCTGCAGTCTGCACTAGTCTAATTGACTGGTAGTGGTAGTGCAGTCTAATTATCATTGCAAACCCTAGACTAGTACCGCAGTGGTGTCACAAAGCGTCACGCAATGAATAATCTATTTATGCAAGTCATGGTGAATCGTCAAGACGCATAATTATGTTCGCAATTTTCAGTCGTGTTTCCAATTGCGAAAAATATCTCTAAACAAGGAGCATTAAGATGGGTTTTCGAACTCAGCTTCAATAAAAAGGTAATAGCCAGTACTCACAAATGTTTCGGTAAAAACTTATACCATCATCAGTGTGAAACTGCACACAGGTATGCATTAGCCTGGAATGAACAACACAAGAAAAAAATTGCTGTGTACAGCGTAACTATTACGTCGTAAACAGAGTAGTCAGGATTTAAATAAAATAAAACTAAAGAGGGCAAATAAAACAATTACATGGCTACCAGAGTTGATGCTACTCATGCCTCATGATTCCGACTTTTCATCACAATAGATTGTGACGTCATAATGTTGCAGGTATAGATCGGCCGAAAAGGCACTGGGTTAGATAGCAATTATCGACAAAAATGCGTGAAACAAAGCGGTGATTAATTTTTTCAAAAAATAATTAAATTGGGTCAAAGCAAAAATTGTGAGAAATAGTACAAATGTATATGAGCCGTGAAAATCAACGGTTTGGAAAAGACAAACTTTATTCAATTGCAATGGATTACCGGTAAAGACCGCTCTACATAGCGACTTAACAGTGGCGTGCGCTGTCTCTGCAAAACGTGAACAGTAGGCCTATGTGAATAGCTAATTATGAAACATACACAAGAAGTTTTTTTTTATGTTTAAATGCTTACAATGAGCTGGGTCAAGTTATTGCAATTATTTTAGGGTAACAAACTGTGTTCTCACCATCTTACGTTAGGGACCGCGTGACCATGGCATGGCTTGACTTTTGTAAACAAAAAATCTATCTGGTAAAGTGCATGCTGTCGGTGCGGGAGGTCTAAGGTACCATTCTAGGACCGGACAAATTGGCACTATGTTGCCAACGACTCACCACTGTTGCAACGTTTCTTCAGATAGCTGTGTTGCCCAGACGCTAAGTGGCGTAGATGGACCCCACCACTCGCTGCACACTTCGACATAATGCGGCGAGTGGATCTATAATGAAGATTTGATTTGCTTTGAACCTATCGACCAGGGCCGGATTTGCCAATAGACTGACGCCAATTAAGGGCCTCGGAGAAATAAAGGGCCATGCCTAGGATCACCATATTTTCACTGCACAAAAAGAGGGCAGGTTTCTTTGAAGGTCATCACGTCTGCAGATGTCCAATTTTCCGCCCAAAATCAAGTGAAGAGCAAAAAGAAAAGGTCATTACCTCCGTAGAGACGTAGATGTCTAATTTTCCGCCCAAAATCAAGTAAAGAGCAAAAAAAAGAAGATAAACAGCCTAAAAGGCAGAGTTGGACACAATTTCGTTAATCGTAAATTTGCTAATAACGAAGCTAATTTCTTCATTAACTAGTAATTTGTTAATTTTTTTTTGAAATTAACGAACTAAATTAACTTCCGTTAGTGCTTGATAACTTCCGTTAAATTTTTGTAAACACTTATTTCTTTTATTGTTGGTTAAATTTGACATCGATAAACTAGCAAAACACCACCAATAGGCAATGAGATCAAAAAGCGAGATAAAAACAACAAAACATATTGCTTGTGAGCGGAAGAATTGCTTAAATGCTTACGTAAACATTGATATTAAAAAATTTTCAGCTTTTTTTTATAAAAGAGATGCCGTTTTAAGTCAAAATTAACAATTTAACGAATTTAATTAACTTCCGTTAATTAGAGCTAAATTTAACGAATTAACGTTAACGGAGGTACATAACTGTGTTAACGAAATAGTGGTTAACGAAACTAACGTTTTGCATTAACTTGCCCATCTATGCTAAAAGGTCATCACGCCCGCAGATGTCCAATTTTTCGCCCAAAATCAAGTGTAGAGCAAAAAAAAGGTCATCACGTCCGCAGATGTACAATTTTCCGCTTAAAATCAAGTAAAAAAAAAGGTCATCACTTCCACAGGCTGTTGTTTGAGTTGAAAATTCCCAAAATTTTCGTGTAACCATGATTTCACATGTTTTCACTGTTCAACATGCCAAAAAGGAGGACATTTGGGCATTTTTTAACGTCCTCGGAGGACAAATTATTTTTTGTTAAAAAGGAGGACATGTCCTCCAAAAGGAAGACGTATGGTAAGCCAAGCCATGTCACTAACAACGAAGACCTTTGTTTTTGGAGATGTATACCTTTTCTTTGTTTGGAGATCGACCATCAAGACCGTTATGTTTGTAGAGTTAAGTCTGATCATTGATCATTAGGGCCTCATTGTTTAAACAGCCTAGGGCCTCCCATTGTCTAAATCCGGCCCTGCTATATGGAAATGACTTCTTGACTTGTTTCAATAGTACAAAATTATACTATTTTTCTTATTGTCGAGATCATGTTAGTTATCACCGTTTTACAGAATGATGCCGACAATTGGCGAAGTGTTCAAGAACATCGTCAAACCCAACACTGTCCCCAACAACTCGCCATTGCTGTGAAGTTTCCATTTTGCCCAAGCACTATTATAGCGCTGAAATTGGCTCCGCTGCTTGTTACACGCTTTAGCGTATAGGCCGTAATACTACGAGTACAAGTAGAATGAAGATTTGATTTTGATTTTGTTTTACAGATTCTGTTTGCTAGCAAACTGTTGACTGAAATTAAAAAGTCACTTAAAATGCCCATAATCTGAAAAGCCACTTCTTTGGTGATGTTTTTCTTTGGTTTGCGCAACGATACGCAGAGCAGTTTATGTTTTTAAATTGCCGAATTTCTTTTTCAATTTGATGAAACATCTAAACAAAGTTGCCATTTTTTTAATTGCTGTAAAATATTCCTGCATGCCGCATGGCTGCCAGAGATAGTCACTGATTCAGCTTAGACATTGTCGGATAGAATTTTGGTGATTTTGGCGGATTTCGAAGGAGTTTCAATTTTGATGTGTTTCTTCGTTTGGATTTGAACCGGGTTTCAATTTTTGAAGCATGATCATTGTTCGAATTTGAAAAGAAAAATTAATGTCACATCGGATTATTATATAGAGATTCGGTTTTTAATCCCCTTAAACTTCGGATTTGCTCTTGGATTTATAGTAGTTAATTTAGGTCGCATTGGGATTTATTGCATCCTTGAAAATCCGAGATTCAAACATCAAATAATGGCTCAGGGTTCAAACGGAGAAGAACAACGCATGTGCTCAATATACGCTCAATTTATTACGATAAAATATTGCCGCTATGCACACACTTCGCCTAAGCTGCATACGTCAAATTTATTTCTCTTCACGTTTCGAATAACATTGACGAAGCTTTCCGAAACTAACAACAACTACAGACTGAAAAATCAGTTGCCGATACTTGAATACAAAAAATATAGGCAAAACATGATGCTTAGGCTACTAGGGCACATTAACCACTGTTAAAAACAATTATGGAGAACTTGGACAAACATTTAATAACTCTCAATATGTCAATTTAGGTTTTGTGTCGTGTTCCGATTGACCCAGCATATAGGCCTATTTGTTTTTGTAGCCCCAATGTCTTTTTGTTTGTTTTCTTTTTTGTTACTCCATAATGCCTAGGCCGACGAATTAGCAGAAATAAACTATATGCTGGTATTATACGGTAGTTGTAAGAAACTTAAACAATATGCGCGAAAACCGACTATGTAAAAAAAACTGCTACTCCAAAATCGTACTCATATGAACATCAAGAGTGGTTACCAGCAAGTTTTTTTTTTTTTTCTTTAAAATGTCAGTTGCTTCATGCTCTCATCTTTTGAGCATCAGCCAAGTACTTTTCCATCATTAGATTCTGATCTGGATGTACCAAGTCATCATCCCATCGTGACTCTTCTGGAAATTGGATTGAGATTGGTTGTTCTGGAATCACTCGTTTTTGACCTGCTGTTTCGATTGGTCTACCTTGCTGGGGTTGAAATCCACGCAATGGTTTTCCAGTGAAACCATCTCTGGTAACAAGCTCGTCGTTTTCTACCATTCTTCGAAGATAATCCTCATGCGCATCATTAATTGGTTTTCTTCCACCTTCTCTATGGTGGTGTCCGTGGTGCTTTTGGTGATAGATTTTGCGATTATGATGTGGATGACGTTGATGATGATTGTGTAAGATTCGTTTTCCGTGGTGATGGTGATGATGATGTTGATGACCTCTTCGTCTCTTACTGCGACGTGAACGATGATGATGATGATGCCTGAAATCTATCATCTCTGAAAAGTCTCCATGATGTTTGTGCGGCATGGTGTAAAATTGTCTTCCCGTACCGTTTTGGGAAACAGATGGATAGTTTATCGATTCTTCATCGGAATGAGCCAGAAGAGGGAACTCTTTTGGAGAGATTACTGGCAAGGTGGATGTTCGTTTCATGGAAGGAAGAGCGATTTCGCTCTCATCATCCAATATATTATCACCAGGTCCAACATCAGTTCCCAGAGCAGCCCGAAGCCAATCTGGCATTGACTTTCGACGCTTCATCGACTTGTTAAAGTCGTCATCGTTGAATCGAGAGCCGTCGCGATCGAATCCCATGTTCGTGAACGAATGAGTAGATAGCTCCCTCGGAAAGCCATAGCCAGTTCT
Source organism: Trididemnum miniatum (assembly GCA_964006365.1). Lineage (NCBI taxonomy): Eukaryota > Metazoa > Chordata > Ascidiacea > Aplousobranchia > Didemnidae > Trididemnum > Trididemnum miniatum. The sequence goes on from OZ023241.1 coordinate 3,293,971, forward strand.
GAAATGAAAACCACAAGAATTGCTAAACTTATCAAACAGTCCAATAACTTATTTGTTAATTTGAAGAACAAATTTTGCGAAGTTGATGTCATTTCAGCTAATTTATTTCCATTACCTATGAATTTATTTCCATTACCTATTAAAACAGCTCAGATGGCGGAGTGGTACAGAGCGTCTGTCTCTTGAGCTGTAGACTCGGTTTTGATTCCGAGTCGGGTCAAACCAATGACTTTAAAATTTGATATTCACAGCTTCCCTGCTTGACGCTCAGCATTAAAGGGACAGTGCGGAAAACAAGCCGGCAAGTTTACTTGTTGTGCCGTTGGGAAAGGCACTTAGCGAGATTCCTCCATCTTGGTATGGTAGACAGATGGCCGGCAACTTCTAAGCGAGCTCGTGTAGCGCATTGATCGCTTTCTCGTGATAGGAGGATAAATATGCAACTAACTAACTAACTGACTAACTAGAATGAAACTGAAGGCAAGCCTAGTGGCGCAGCCACGAGGGGAGGGAGGCTCCTGGGACACTGCTCACCTGCCCCCACACACACATTTTTTTGACGTATGAAAATGATTTTGTTTTTTCTTCTTTACGATCGTTTGCTAAAAGCGAGAAAACTAAACCTCTCATTGTCTAAATCAAGCCGTGTCCCAATATATCAGATTTTGTAGGACTCAGATTTTGTAGAACTTTTGTAGGACTCCTTGGGGCACCATTCTCAGAACTCGCACTGGGAGAAGAAAAGTTTAGAGCGGCCCAACTAATACATTACATCGGTTGAAAAGTTATCACGCACAAAATGTTTACTGTATATTTTACCTTCCTCTCTTGCGAGCGCTGTTTGTTCGTCTTGCCTCGTGATCAGCTGCTCTACCGCCATATGGTCTGTGGCTGAGATGAGTGAGCGGTTGTTTTTGCAGCACATTATCATACTTTTGGTCCATATCATGCGCACTGGCTGTTCTGCGCATTTTTGGAGGTATTACTTTGCCTCTGGTCGGTGTGATTGTGCCTTCACTGTACGCGGAATCCTTGTCGGAAGCGCTAAATATGAAGTTAGGTACCTGCTGTGTAGGTAAGGCATTACAAGTTACTCATAGAATCTATAGCGTTGAGAGATGGGAGAAAACGGTGCAAATGCCCTGGGGTCCAAGTCGGGGTAGATAACTTTTTTGATTAGAATTCAATAACGACCGAGCCAGGGACGTATTAGAACTTGGGGGGGGAACTAATTTTTCGGATGGAGCCTGTGAGGTTTCGCAGACTGATTTTGACAATAGCAGCAGGCTTTTTCTTAGAGGGCACCATTTTAATACCGGTTTCTTTTTTAAGTTTGTTAAAGCCTCTGTCCTGTTTTTTTGTTTTTTTTTTTATCACGGAGGTCCGGATTTTATCATGCATGCACAGACACAGTGCCTGCCTTGTCCCCCGCTTTTTCACGGGCGAACAAGTTGGGCAGAGATTTTTTTTGCGCGTTCTGGTAACTGGTACAGTTACAAACCACAAGCAAAAAATTCCTTCTCAGGTAATCTCCCCTAATCCGGACCGGGACCTGGCTATGTTGTTACAGGGCTGAGACACGAGTCTGCGAGCTATGCTGATCGGGTTAGAGTTACCTGTAATGTCTTCGTCTTTGATTTTTCACTGGATAATCTTGGTTTTCGTAATATTGTTCTTTGAGGTGCGAAGGAAGGGAATTATTTTGTCTTCCGAAGTTCAAAGATGGCCTGCGACTAACACAATATGTTTTGAGTTTTTTTAGAATATGATAGCAGAGTTATCGTACAATAGTTAAACAAAATTTGGTTTCACGTAAAATAAAAATGCATCTAATTAGGCATCTCAACATTTATTTTTTTACTGACTGGGAGCTCGGAAGTTATTGACAGAGGTGAATTGATAGCCTATATTCAGGTTATTTTTGGGGGGGGGAGGAGCAAGATTTTGAAAATGCTTATGATGCATTTTTTTGCGTCTAGATCTAGGTGTATTAAAGTACCAATAGTTTAAGAGGATGTTTAAACTCCTTAATCAATCTCCTCCCTAGACCCGTCAATGAATGATCATATTTACCTGTTGTGCTCTGAAGCTATTTCTCCATCTCGTTCTAAGTTATCTTTTTGAATAGAAGCGGGTGTAATAGGACGTTTCGAAATCTCGTTTTCTTCATCTTCATTCTCATTTGCTTCCACGTCTTCCATAGCAGCTTCCAGTAATTTTCTTCTTTCTTCTTTTCGCAATTTCCATGTAGTCCAAATATAATATATAAACGTAAGAGTGGCAACAAACCCAAAAATCTAAAATAATACCGAAATTAGCGTTTTTTAACATTTTGCTCCAGAGTTGGACTCGGGCCGGGCTTTTCGGGTCGGGCTCGGGTTCGGGCCGTGATTTATATATTATTTCGGGCTTTTTTCGGACTGATATTCAGCATGTCAACACAAAAAAATTTTTATCTTATTTTTGAATGTTTTCGCGGTATTTTTTATCTAAATCTGTATTCTGTAGCAAGCGCTCGTTTGGATTATTATAATTTTTTTTTTACGATAATTAATGGCATAATAGTGACGTAACTAAAGAAGTTTTGGTAACATTATTTCGGGCCGATTCGGGCTTTTGATTTTTTTGTCGGTTCGGGCCGGGTTTGGACAGTGGGTGTCGACTTCGTGCCGAGAAAATCCGCCCGGGTCCAACTCCGTTTCGCTCAATGCCTGATTTTTCATTTCTTTATTTTAAGTTGCATTCAAACCGCTTCTGTTTGCATATATCGCCCAAATTTTGTAGTAAGCTGCAACTGCAAGTGAATATTTGCATATAATTTACACTTTATAATACTAAAGGTATAGCTTTTGGCAAAAGATGTTTGGAGTTCGAATACCGGGCGGGTCAAATTTGACGCAGTGTTGCCAACAGCTCGCCACCGCTGCGATGTTTCTTCGGAGCTGTCTTGCCCATCAGACGCTAAGCTGCGGAGATGGGCCCTGCCACTCGTCCCCAGTGGCGTAGCGAGAAATTTTATAAGGGTGCTGGGGCCATAATTTTTACATTTTTTCAAGTATGCTTTTTTCGGCAGAACTGATTTTGAATTAGATTGAGAAACAAGAAAGGCTCTAGGGACCAGAGGGGTCCGAGGGCATGCTTCTTGGAAAAAAATTTGAAAATTTACTTGCTGTAATGGCTACTTTAGAGCTTTTTGAATCATTTTCACGCAAATTTTGTTTAAAATTTTTGACCCTAATTCTGATTGCTTCGCCAAATATGATGCGTTTTGTTCGCACATTTTCGATTATGCTTGCTTATGGCGTTAAGCTTATCGCTTTCGAAGAGGTTCGAAATTATGAAAAAATTGTATACATCAAAAACATTTTTGAAAATGGCTGGTGGGAGGATGCATACTCCTCATCCTACCCCCTGGATCCGCCCCTGGCCATAAGCTACAGAAACCATCAAATGAGTTTGGCATATTTCAGTCCCTTGGCACCATTAGTATTGTTCTTTTTTTTACTAAAAGGCTGAGTCAAAAAGGGGGGTCATGGCACAATGGCCTCTCCCCCTAAATCCGCTGCTGCTCGTTCCAATACCGCGAGTATAATGAAGATTTAATTTGATCGTAAAGGTTTGTTATCGTACGTTAAGGACTTACGGCAGACACAGTCAAGGCTGCAAGGCCTTGTGAATTGCTTGCTGCAAGGCAACTGCCTAGGAAAATAATCGCGCCAAACAAGATGAAATAAACCAGTTCCTAAAAAACACAAACAGAATAAATTAGCCCGTAAGTAGTGCAAAATTACATTAAGATTGTGATTTATTTGTAATGTGCTCAGCTACGTTGGCATGCAGTTTCAAGGTATGCCAAACTAATGGAAACTTCAAAAACAGAAAAAGACACGCAAATAAATCAAAGCAGAAGCTTTTTCTAGCAGAGAAATTTCCTCCAAAGTTTGCAGTAGGGCCTCACACCAGCGACGCAAGCAGGGAAGCACCGGAACGTTGGCCTCCTCATTTTGACGTACAACGACTTTTTTTAAGAGATCGATCACTATGGGGAATGAAAACGGAGCTTTCATTGTTTAAATCCGGCCCCGCCCAACTTCAATAATTTGTTGCTGGCTACGACCCTGCCTCACACCTATAACTACGTCACCGGGGTAATTTACCATACAGAATTACACGATGCATCATAATACAGTAACGACAGTTGATGATAGTAAAAGCGGAAGATTATCAGAAAACCTTTTTGTAATATTTTGGCAACGTGTTTTCCTATTTAATTCTTTGATTAGGGTTGTGTAGGCTGTACATTGCTTTTTCCTCCATTTTAATTTGCGTTACTTTTTTACGTAGAAAAATACCGAGAAACCGTAACAATTTACTTACCAACAATGTCCAAGAAATACCTGAAAGCAAAACGAATCGTTTCAATGTGGAAACTTTGGTTCTTGATTTGTGAAGCACAAGCTGTTATAATCATTGCATTCATCTCTGTTTTTTTTATCCATAATAAAGTTTATAAAATTAACAAACTGAATTCTTGAAGAGGTAGGCCGAAGGCCGAAATAAGAGGGAATTCGGGGAACTGTAGCCCCCCATCCGATGAGGGTCGTGCCACACAAAAAAGTAGTTAAATTGCAACCTCTAAAAAAGAAGGTCCTCAACTAACGTCAAAATTAGTTTTGCGAAAAAAAGCTGTCCCTCACCCGAAAAGTTAGCCCGCCCAACGTCTTAATATAGCCCTTGGCAAGCAGAGATGGGCATTTATCGCGATAAATAATCGGCGATAGTTATCGGCGATAATTTTTTACCGATTATTGTTATCGCTCAAAATAGTTTGGATTTATCGATTACCGATATCGCTTTTGCAATATATTTTGTTATCGCCGATAAATTATCGCGATAAACGATTTTTCATCAAACACATTGCAAATTTACCGCAACATTTATCGGAAAAATTTATCGGCGATAATTTATCGATTACCGATATCGCTTTAAGAAATTGAGTTTATCGATTGTGGGTATCGCCCAGAGCATTTTTGAAATTATAGATTATTGTAATCGCTTTAGTACAGAAAGGTTTTTCGTGGCTATCACTGTGGGCAAGCATACAAGAATCAGTGGTAATTTAGAAAAAGAAAAAAGAAAAAGGCTTTGCTACAGGCCTATGGCTAAATAAATACAAAATAAAAAAAGCAGAGGTCAACAAAACAAAACACCTGAAACCATTTGAAATCTTGACAGCGGTTTGAATTCATCTAAGGGGAAGAAACATAATGAAACCTATTAACCAGCATCAATAAAAACTTACCGCACAACGCGTCTCCTCTCAGATCAGCGATTATTGAAAAAAATAAATAACCGCTGATAAAAACTCCGAAAATAAGAAAAATGCAAAAGAAGGTGAAAGAACCCTGGTCCGGCCATTCTGACGCAATAATGAGGCATATGAACGCCACGAGCATGATGAGCTGAAAAGAAATATACGTGGTAAAAAACGCATGCAATGCAGTTGGTATTAAAAACAATAGAAAGCACTTCTTGGATTACAACTCACTTGATCCATTTTTTTGTTGTTAAAGAGCTTTAATTGCAACGCCCAGTTGGCGTAGTGGTTATAGACATCGCTATCGGCGCAGGAGGTCTGGGATTCGATTCCCGAATCGGTCAAATTGGACGCAGTCACCAACGGATCGCCACCGTTGCAACTTTCATCGGAGCTGTGCTGCCCAGGCGCTAAGCCGCGGAGATGGACTCCAACACTCCTTACACGCTTCGGCGTAATACCGCGAGTATAGTGACGATTTGATTTGGTAACAATTTCCGACTATGGGCAAAGCGCTACTGCGCTGTTGCGTGCATCTATAAACTTACTATTTGGGCTAATCGAATGAGGCCCGGAAAAGTTCTGGGATAGGACATATCCAGCTGAAATGGGCCCAAATTCATTTTCTTCACCGGTTTGACTTCTTGGGGTTCTTCTTTTTCTGCTAGGTCGCCTGGAGTGCCCCCCCATTCCTCATTTTCCGCTATTTGTAACGCTAGTTTGGGCCTTGCGGTCCCCCCGTCATTGTCGGGGTTCATCGACAGCATACCCATTTTTTGCGTCTCAATGAAGCAAAAAAGAGCCCAAACTACGCTAGTAGGAAGTCGCTTTATGCATAAAGCTCCACCTACATTTTCATCCGCCTATCATCACGGAAATCTAAAACAAACGTGTGTTGTATCAAGAAACATGTTAGGTCCTCAAAGTATATGGCGACTCAGAGACCCAAAATAAATCTGCAGCAACCTAAAAATAAAGCAAAACGCACTTCACCTCTTTGATTTTTTTCTAATTCTGGGAACACAATTCTATAGGGACCCACACGGTGTCTCTAAATCCTTAAAAAAACTGATAAACGTATTTTACTTAATAGTCTGATTAAAACTATACGCAGAAAGTCTAATCAACCTAACTTCCTCTCCTTTTAGCGTAGGCGTTTTTTCTAAATAACAGCGATTTAAGTTTTTGCAAGTGCTTTAGCCTTGCATAACAACTCACTTCTTCAACCAGCTGATAACCTGTTCAACTCGTTTTTCTCCAAATCTTCGCGTGGCCTGAGGCAAGATTTTTACTATTGGCAACTTATCGGCAGATATATCGGAAAAAATTATAATGCAAAGTATTTTGTATGAACTGCAAACGCAAAAAATCTGCCCAAAAATAACCGTAATTACATTGGGACTCAGTAGATCACCGATAAAGATATATCGTTATTGGTGATTTATACTGAGTTGCATTTACGCTCTGACGTGTACCATTGAGCTCTCTGCTTGACGCATCGGCTAAATCTTATCACATTGAAACTACATTGGTCAATTTATTATTTAATTTTTGGAGAAATGAAGCCTTAGTAACTTTTATAAACTGGACGTTTCGACAACATAAATTCAGCTGTCATCATGGTAATTTTATACTGTCTTGGGTTGCACACACTGATGATGATGACAGCTGAACCTATGTTGCCGAAATGTCCAGTTTTAAGAATTTCCGAGACTTTATTTTCCCCCTTCAGTTATTTTCGTCGCATATTTATTGTATTTTGATATTTACTTTCATTGTCAACTGTTCCTAGGTGTAGGTTGGGACAGATATACAACTGTATTGAAGTTTGACTCATTGTTTGACTAAATCTTGTGAGTTGGGAAATTTAAGTCTTATAAGCAAAAATCGCCGTTTATTGGTCGATTTTTAGTTAAAAAATGATGTCATGCCCATTTCAATTCGGCATTTAAGTTATCTCAGACATCTTACCAAGGTACTATGCCACGTAGGAGAAGAATCCCGCCACTCGTTACACACTTCGGTATATTATCGCAAGTATAATAAAGTTTTGGTTATTGATGTAATGTGCACATTAGAGATTTTTTTATTTTTTCAGTGGGAATTGCCATTGAAAGCTAAAAAATGCAAACATTCGCTCAAAAATTGTGTTTTATCGATTCAATTTCTTCAACAAATTTATGGTATTAAATCAGCGTAATTTTCGTAAACTTTGGCCTATCGCATTTTGCCTCCCTTCTAAAGTTTCCCTTCGCTGCGCTCCCTGCTTAATTGCACAGGTTTGTACTAACATTTGATTGTGTTAATATAGTTGTTGCTAACGATGTTACTTTTTGATTAGCAACAACAATTCATCCGTTGTAAGTTGTATGGAAATAACAAATTAAATTTTCGTTAAACAATACAACTTATTTTAAATTTCGTTTATGTTTGATTTGCAAGCAAAGTCTCGCAATGAAATCAACAAAATTCAATTTTCATTATGTTCGCTGTAATTACGCCGAAGCGTGTAACGAGTGGCGGAGTCCGTCTCCAGGGTTTAGCTCTGGGCAGCACAGTTCCGAAGAAACGTCGCAGCGGTGGCGAGCCGTTGACGACACTGCGTGCGATTTTGACCAAACCTATGAGACTACCCGCACCTACAGCCAGAGTTGGACAACTAGAAAATTCTCAGCTTTTCCAAATTAGATTAGAATTAGAATTATAGCAACACAGTTTTTTCCAAATTAGATTCGAATTAAAATTATAGCTACATAGTTTTTTTCCAAATTAGATTAGAATTAAAATTACTGAATTCGCAAAAACTTGGAAATAGAATTAATTTTCGAATTAGAAAGAAATAAACAAAATCAAGTTTAGTTCATATCAAATCCGAGTTCATTCTCATAAGCATGAGTATGGCAAATGTCTGAACACCAAGATTGGCTCGTTTCGCACTATACAATTCGCCTGCATGGCTGAAAACTCTTTCCGACGGAGTTGATGTTGCAGTCATGTCTAAGAGTTCTCGAGCAGCAGCCTTGAGATGAGTTTCATGCCTAAGAGTTCACGACAACCAGCTTAATCTCTCGTGCTTGTCAAATAGCCTGCACGATGCATATGTTAGAAATACACAATGATAACGATCATAATAAGTTTCTTTTCTGTCTGCTTATACTTTTCTGCATGCTCTCCCTCCAACATCTTGCCAAGTTATACAAATACCCTGCAATAAAGCGCAAACAGTGGCTTTTTCATGGATCCCACTGCGATCTCATGCTGCGAGCGACGCAAAAGCTCCTCGCTTACATTGATCTTTGGGTTTGTAACTTCTGTTGTTACGTCATATGACGATATAAACTGGCCTCTGCGCCATCAAGTTTGTTCAGAGCTTGGTGACAAAAACGCCTTTGGACAAACTACTGTAGCATTTTCGAGAAAACCGGAAATTAGATTAGAATTAAAATTAGAGCATAGAAACATTTCGCAGATTAGATTAGAATTAGATTACCGGCATTTCGCTCTAATTTAGTCTAATTAGACAACTAAAATTATCTAGTTGTCTGAGTTTGCCCACAGCTATGTGTACTGCAGAGCGTAATAGTATTATTTTGGGCTGTTAATCCTCATCCGCCTCACCAGGTTAACTTCATTCAATAAAATGAGAATAGCCCTATTAATAAATATCAACACTTGCATAGCAAAAAGTCACGCAACTTTGCAAGCATTTTGGTGATCTTGAGTATTATTTTCTCTTGGTACTGCGGTGTAAATACCAAATTTCAAAAGCGAGTTCACCAAAATATTCAAAAGCACGCGTGCAGAAATAACGATTTTTTCGCTTAAAATATTATTTTGGTTTAAAGAAATTTCCGCGTCTTTTTTCGAGTATCGTTTTAATCGTTATGCAGTAAATACAGTTAGCAAATTTTTTTTGACGTTTTATCTTTCCCTTTTTTTTTTTTTTTACAAATTAGTGGATGTGTTCTTTTCAATTTTGACAACAGAAAAAAACATACATCAATGATCTTATACTTTAAAACCTTACCCTTTCATCCCAGCCAGATGTAGTGGTTGAGACATCGCTATTAGTGCGAGAAGTTTTAAGTTCGATTCCGGGTTGGTCAAATCGAACGCAGTGATATTTTTTTGCAGCTGTGTAATCCAGGCGCTATACCGCGGAAATGGGCCCGCCACTCGTTACAATACCGGAGTATAACTTTTCATCGATTTGGGTTGTCGGTCAGTCAGTCAGCCAAAGTATATCGAACCGGTTCGATGTCACGTGATTTGTAATGACGTGTAATTATGCGAAATATGAACTAATAAAAAATGGCATCGCGTCATAAAGGCAAAACTTTGAGCGTCTAATTACTACGTAGCCCCACAGATAACTAGGGTTATTACAGTAAAGTATTCCTCAAAGATAAATGTCTGGACATGTAATGGTTGCCTCCAGCTATACATTCAAGCAAAGTGGCATTGCTAGTTTTAGCGATTACTTGACACTTAATATGACATTTGTTCGTATTGTACTTGCATAGTTTTTGTGTTTATATATTGAGTATCAAAATGAGTTTGTTTTGAGGAATGAGAAAATTTTTCAAGTAGAGCTTTCAGTTTTTGCAATTGTCTGCGGCGCCTAGAAGACAGTTTGGTGGACTATATCGCTCCAGAAATTGGAAATCCTTTTTGGGGTTAGGCGGGTGAATCTAGTACATTGTAGCCAGTGACTTGGCACATGCATAGTAGCTTTTTATCTCACAGCCGCAGCTTCAAGAGTTACCGTTACCACTGTTGTTCCCAAACACAACTGATTTGCAAAGATAGGCACTATACCTTCATGGTCCTCGCAACACGTAGAGTATAAGAAGAAAAGAATTGAAATCTTATCGTAAAAATTGGAGCTTCAACTATATAATTTTTAAATTCAATTTCACTTGAGTGTGATGTGGCTATCTACGTACCACAAATCAAAAATCTTCATTATACTCGCGGTATTACACCGAAGCGTGTAAGGAGTGGCGTGGTCCATTTCCTTAGCTTAGCGCCTGGGCTACACAGCTGCTGCTAAGAAAAGCCGCAGCGGTGACGAGCCTTCGGCGACGCTGTGCCGATTTGACCGATCCGGGATTCGAACCCCAAACCTTCCGCATCGATAACGTGTGCGCTTAACGACTGAGCTAACGGCAAACCAATAAATTTTCTTGGGCGTTTCAATCTGGAGGGATGATTACTCCTGATTAAGACCATTATTGTTCTAAACTGAGAGTGTGTCTTTTGCGTGAGCAAAGCCGATGAGAAATAATAAGCTGAAACAGCACGATGTATAGAATCTCATATGGTTCTTAGTTATCAAAAATTTGATTGGATATTTAATTCAGAAATTGTTGAAACGATTTTAGTAGATTTACTAATACAGGCTGTGCTTGGTGATCTTGGCACCCGACAATGTCCAGATATGCGAGAAACGCTGAAAGCACTGGTAACTAAAACTTCCTTGATGTGTAAAAATGACTGAACTAAAATTATTTTCAAAAATATTTTGATTAGAAAACTCAACAGCAATTGAAGAAGACCGCTAAGTGAACTTGCGCTCTTCGTGTGAGCAGAACCTGGTGTATATGACAAATGCGATCGGCTCCAGCCGTGAATCGAACTCGTCACGTAGGATCTTTATCCCGTTCGCGGTACCGTTAGTCCTTGCTGACAGCTACAGCTGCTATCGCGACTGACGCTGCTGAAGTTGTAAAAATTTTTGGGTCTTTAACCAGATGGCCTTTGACCAAATGGTCGTTAACCACTACATCAGTCGTCTGGTCAAATATTGACTATGACCAGCAAAATTAAATGTGATATAGATAGTTTTTCGTCTACCATCTTCAATGAAAAACCTTTGCCAAACCCAAGAAAATCGCAAAAATATTGAAGAAACGTTCATCCTTATAACAAAAAAATGTTCATTATACTTGCGAAATTACGCCGAAACATGTAACAACTTGCGGGCTCCATCTCCGAAGTTTAGCGCCTGGGCAACACAGCTCCGAAAAAAAAAAACATCGCAGTGGTGGAAAGCTATTGGCGACACTGCGTCGATTTGACCGTCCCCGGAAATGAACCCAGAATTTCCCGATCTGAGAGTGATGTCATTACCCACTGAACCAAACGGCCGGCTTAATCCTTGTAATTGCTGCTTTTACAGATCAAAATGTCTTGACCATTTTCCTTCCTCTTCTTGCCGTTGCCCTGACCATCTGTGCTGGAGCTTGTTGCTACATGGAAAAAAGAAGAAAACAAAAAATAAAAAAAGGAGCTGGTAGGCAAAAATGATAACATAAAAATAAGCAATTTCTGCAATAATAACTTGCTATTTCGAAATACGTATTTACTTCATTACGGGATATTTGCTCGAACCAATTTATAACTACATGTGTTGGTTTCTCACATACTTTCCAGCAAGGTTGTAAATATGTAAATTCCTTCCTTTTTGATTTTCTTACACTTTTTCTACACTTTTTTTGATTTCCTTACTTTTTTCTATAATTTTTTTGATTTTCTTCATTTTTTGATTTCCTTACTTTTTTTATAATTTTTTATTATTTTACTTTTTTTATTACATCAATTCTCCTCCGGCAGCTGCCCCAAAGAGCGCAAGCTCGCTTCACCGTCGTACGCATAGTCTTTCGCTCTCTGAACAAATTTTTTGTTTATTTGGATCATTTTCATGCGGCAGTTTTTGCACAAATCATAATGTTTCCGTATTTACAGCTGTACTTCAAGAAGACAGACGCATCAGCGACGTAGAATCTATCATTTCAACGAGTTCAAGAAATCGATCTTATCTTCTTCCCAGCACAACTGCAGCAGGTGAAGCATACGAGCAGACTTTTCTTTAAAAAAAGAAAAAGAACACGCTACTTGATCTGTAGTTAGCTATTGACTAACGGCTTCGTATTTAGGCTTAATAGGCCACAAAAACAAAAAATTTAAACTCTTCATTACACTAGTGGTATATCACCACGAAGCGTGTAGTGATTGGGGAGGTCCATCTTCATGTCTTAGCAACACAACATCGAAAAAATGTCGCAGAAGTGGCAAGCCGTTGGCGACTCTGTGTCTGCTTTGACCGGCCCGGGAACCGAACCCCAGACTTAACTCGCGAATAACGATGTTTTAACCTCCACGCCAATCATTCTCATTGGATGTACCCCGCAATGTTTTCAGGTCGATCTTTCCGAACACCTTCACGAGCAGGATCGGTAAGAAGTGCTTACGGAGGTGCTTCTACATACGGGGAACCACCTCCTTACAGGTAAGTCAGCTTGATAAACCCCTTAATAATAGACTACATCAGTGTAAGCGAAGTAATTGTGTGTTGTTATTGTTGTTTATTTATTTCAGTACTGTTAATTTAAAATAAAATAGGCAAAACCAAAAAAAGAAAACGCAGTAAAGTTAAATTGAAGGAGAGCACAGTAAGCAGCTGAAATTTCAAGGGAGACTGCGAAGTGACTGTATAAAGTCTTTGAGTCAAGCAGTCAACTAAAGATGTGCTGTATAAATCGTCCTGCGCACCTGAGCTAGCAAAAACGCGAATTCTTGCAGATTTATTTCAAAAATCAAACCTCAAGTGCTTTTCGATCCAGTTCACGACATGTGGAAGTCTTGTCTTCAATACTTGTTAATGTCGGATGTTAAAAAAAAATAGCTCAGATGACCGAGTGGTAAGAGCGTGAAAATTGGTATGCACAACTTCCCTGCTTGACGCCCAGAATTAAAGGACCAGTGAGGAGAACCAGCCGGAAAGTTCACTTGTTGTGCCCTTTGGAAAAATACTTAGTGGGATTTCCCCATCTTAGAGTGGTAGACAGATGGCCAACAATCCCTAACCGAGCTCGTTATAGCCTTTGGATCGCTTTCTCGTGAAAGGAGGATAAACATGCAGCTAATGTAACTACAGCACAGTATATTTAAAGGTAACCAACAGGCTTTTTCGCCGTGAAGCTCCTCAGGAGGAATGCTAAGACGTAGTGGCCAAATCTTATCTAGTTTTAGCATCCCCCCTGAAGAGCCTCACGGCGAAACAACCTTGTAGGGGCTTTAAATACATCTTTATCTGGTGATATATTGTGTTGAATTTATGCTCTGGCGCATACCATTAAGCTCTCAGTTTAGCGCAACGACCAAATCTCATCACAATAATTTAACTAAATATGTAAATTAGTGGCCATTGTTGACAAAATTCCCAATCGAATGTTTATCCGAAAGTTTCAGACTTTCAACATTAGAATCAACTCATATATGCGGACATTTATTGCAAATAGGCTGTTTTTTAGATGATTCAGCTACCTCATTGCTCACCTGGAAGTAAATTAAAAGAATCCCGTATTAAATCTTAAAAAATTCGGGAAATAGTAAAAGCAAAGTTTGGTTTCTAGTTTCAAACCAAATCTTCATTATACTCGCGGTATTACGCGGAAGCGTGTAACGAGTGGCGGGGTCCATCTCGACGGCGAAGTGCTTGAGCAATGCAGCTCCAAAGAAACGTCGCATCGGTGGAAAGCCGTCAGCGACGCTTTGTCAGACATCATCTGCCAAGTAATTGAACCCAGGACCTGCTGCGCCGATAGAAATGTCTGAACCACTACGCCAACCGGCTCTCTGGCATTTCAAGTTTGAAAAAAGTTGTTGTTTTTGAAGTGGAAAAGCATCAAGACGAACATCTTTGGCCAGTACGAAGGCAAGGGATGAAGATAATCCAGGAAAAAGAAGAGGGGTATTTAATGAAGGATTTTCTGGATCACATAGATCCTTAGCTAGATCTCGATCGCTTTTGGATCTCAGCGGTGAACTGGGTCAAGCTCCTCTTAGAAGAACTCGTTCCTCTTCCAATCTGCGCAGATACAGTTTCCAAGACAACGGGTATTCTTCGGATCGGCGATCAAGGCTTGATGATGATGACATAATGGCGCCGCGACCAGCTCGAGGCTACTCTGCTCAACCAGAAAGACAAAGAAGACCGTCGCGTTCGCAAATTGCCTCAATGGATGCTGGTTATCTTTATGACCGACCCAATTCTGCTGCCGGACTCCCTGTGCGTGGAGCCAGAAGCAGCATGAAAAGGTCGGCGTCACAACCAAATCTGAGAAACAAAATCAGTAACACAGGGACTTACCCTCAAGGAATACTGAAAAGAAATGGGGCTCCTAGTGAAGATGGGTCTAAATACGGATCAGTAATAAACGGATCAGTTTCAAGAGGAAGACTTCCAAGTCAGGTAAAAGTTAATTTAACGATATTGTTTGGGCAATGAAGTTTTTGCATCGGCAATTAAATGCTGTAAAATATTATTTGTGTAGTCGGCGATTTTACATTCACATTTTTTTACGTTATGAGAGCCTCTTCTATTTTTAAGCATTTAACTCATAAGGATAAAATTAATGCAATTAGTGCTGCGCCGCACTGAGGCTACAAAAACCTGTGTTTACGCAAAATGTAAATCAAATTGCCTATTACGCTAACGTCATTCAAGGATTGGTTGCTTAGCTTATCGCTAACCGTCGATATTATTGAGGTTGGTGGATGGTTTATATGGTATGGTGTTCACTTCCATACTGTAGACCCCTATAATAACAATAGTATTTTGTATTTTTTGTATTTGATTGCTCATTTATCCTCCTATCACAAGAAAGCAATGAAAACGCAATAATAAACTCGCTTAGGAGTTTCCGGTTATCTGTATATCGCACCATCAAGATGAGGTAATCCCGCTAAGTTTTTTTCGCAACGTCGCAACAAATGAACTTGCCGGCTTGTTCTCCATAGCGACCCTTTAATGCGAAGCGTCAAGCAGAGAAGCTGTAGATGCCAATATAAAAAAGTCTTGTCAATAGCAAACTACACCCTTCAATCCTGAGAGTCAAGCAGGGAATTTGTGTACAGCAATTTTAGTTTTTAAAGTCATTGGTTTAACCCGATTTGGAATCAAACCCGAGTCTACAGCTCTAGCGGCAGACGCTTTTACCACTCGGCTATCTGCGCTTTTAAATCGCAATACTAATTCCCATACTTTTTTTAGTTACCTGGTGGGGCTCGATCGATGTCTCGACTATCTAGCTACGCTACAGGACCTACTAACTACGATCGTTACACAAGTGAAAACACTGCCGGATTTCCCAATAATGGAAGGATACAAAACGGAAACTTTGACGGATCCTCGTACAAAGGATCACCTGCTGCTTCGTACACACAATATCCAGGTAATGGAAAACAATGGAACCCCCAATATCCGCCCAGTTTTGATCCGTACAATTTGAACGATAGCTATTGGGAGCAAGGCAGTGTGAACATGGGACAGCCAGCCCAAAATCCTTACGGATACGGTAGCACGATATACTAATTCAGAAAGTGTTTTTACCGCCATTAAACAGCAGGAAAGACAAATGGCTTTTAAAAAGTCACATTGATCGATATGATTGCTTAATATTTTTTAGACTTAGCTATTCAAACTCACAGAGCAATGCTTTTCGACTTCTTTAAGCCCTTGAAGCATTCTAGTAAAATCTACTGTACAAATGCTTTATAAGAAACAAAAAATAGGCAATATTAAGTTGCCGCAAAAGTAGTTATTCATTCTGTAATTGCATTTGGGTCTAGACCTGGGCCGGATCAAGTGGGGACTGGAGCCCTGGGCCGCCCGTGACAGGGGACTACCTGGTCAGAGGCGCGCCAAAGTTAGAAATCGCGTTCTTCAAAGAAAAAAAATCTGCTGCTAGCTTTAAAATAAAGTCTGCGAAAAAAGCTTTGCCCCTTCCAAAAATCAGCCCTGGGACACCCCAAATTTTTAAACTGCTCCGGTCCAGACCCATTGTTTCACCTTTACGAACCTCTTAGAAGTTCCTGGATATAGAGTTAAGCACCTCTGTCTTAGAATAAGAGAGACTTTGTTGTATATTATTTCAATGCTATATTTGTTACCGTATCAGCATAAAGCATTTATAATTCTTTTACGTTGGTAATTTACTTTTGTTTACGTTGAGCGGTTGATAGAGCATTTAAAAATATCTAATCTTGCAATTATAAAAGAAGTTACTTTTTATAAATTAAAATTGGAGAAGGCAGGAGAGTGTTTAGAGGCGAGCATTGTGCCATACTCTCCCTTTTGACTTTGGCTTTATCTCTAAACGCCAGCGTTTTATACCGACCGCTGATGTTTTACAGCAGTTTTTCCAACATTTTCCTATTTTCATCGTGGCCCTTGCCTTCTTTTCACCATGCTAATGCTGGCGCACTAATAGCCGCAATCTAAAATCCTTGGCCCAATATAAAGCAGTGAGCTGCTACCTGCGTAAACCGGTCATGTCCAAACTCACATGGCGCCTTTAATGTTTTTAAAAAAGCATAATGTCTGTAGCCACCAATTGTTATTCGTAAAAAATTATAAAAAAAAAATTGATTGTCTTATAAAATTCATGTCGTTTTTATATTTCCATAAAAGCAGATTTACAGTACTGTGTTGTTTTTGTTGTTACTTCGTGTGTCGATGAAGTTTATTAGTGTTTGGTTTTGTACAGCTTTTTGTTGTTTGATGCTGTTTTTACACATAATTTGTGGGCAATTATTTTAAAAGTTTTTTTTGAAAACAATTTTCTCAAATTGCTTTTCATTTTCAATCACAGTAGTTTATCGATTTTTACTAAGAATAACGTAATGACGCAAAATCCGTCTAAATGCACTGCATGTTACTTTCGACTTACAAAATCGATTCTGGCAAATTATCATCAGTATTGTCATCAATATAGCAGAAAATATAAATGTTTGGTGACTGCTTAATGTGCTTAGCCGAAATCAACTATTTTTGCAACTCGCGGTAATACGCCAAAGGGTTTAACGAGTGACGGGACTATCTCCGAGGCTTAGCGCCTGGGCAACATACTGTAGCTTCGAAGAAACGTCGCAGCGGTGGCGAGCCGTTGACGTCACTGTGTTCGATTTGAACGGCTCTGGAATCGAACTCAAGATTTCTCTCACCGATATCCTTAACCACTACTCCAACTGGGTGGTTTTAAGGTGCGTTTTCCAATACGAGGCCAGCGGCAATGCGACTACCATTACAAACTGTACAGGCCTGCGATTAAGGCGACATAAAATTTGCTAGCCTGCGTCAAGTAAGCTGATTGTTCGATGATGTCGTAACAATCAAACGTGCATTGTCTCATTCCCGTCGTCAAGATTATTTCAAACATTTTTTTGATACGAGGCGATAAAGTGATAAAAATTGTACAGGTACAATTCCTTGATATCGCGTGGATTATGTCGCGTTGCTGCGTCAAAATTCAACCTCAGAATGAAATAAACAAAAAAATTCGTTAGTCGCGTTGTCGCTTGCCGAGTATCGGTATACACGCCTAAGTACTGTAATCGTCATTATCGGCTTTGTTAATTGAAAAAAATTGATCAGCCACCCTGGAAAACAACTTTTTTTCGTGCAAATTAACTTGAAAAGATCAGTCCGCTATGTGATTACTTTTTAGGGATGATTAAAAAAACACGACAAATAAATTCTTACAAAAACACAGTGACACAAAAACCTACTGCGAAAATAATGAGGCAAATAGCAAACAGCAAATTGAAGGAGCATTAAAAAAAGTTTTTACGGACTATCCTCAAAAAAAATGGTGAACACTTTCGACATGGGCTCTTAGATTGGTGTGAAGCCCGGGAAAATTCAGCCCGCTTCCGCTATTAGCGCCCAAACTCTAAGTTTGTCTGAATATCGACATTAGCAGGGGCGTATCCAGGGGGGCCGCTGGGTCCGCGCCCCCCTCTCCCGCAGACAAATCCATTAAACGTTCGTGGTGTAAAGGTGATATACGTATAAAGGACAATCTGAGGACGCCATGACCTTTTTTTTGCTCTTCACATGACTTTGGGCGGAAAATTGAACATCTGCGGAAGTGTTGACCCTTTTTTTGTTGCTCTTCACTTAATTTTGGGCGGAAAACGGACAGCTTTAAATAGCGGCCCCCCCTTTCAAATTCTTGGGCACGCCCCAGATTAGTTTTTTTTGCAAGAAACACCTTTGGTGATTGGCTTACCTAGGGTTAACCATTCTGAAGAGTAAATGTACTTTTACCTGATCGGGGCTGATGAGGGCTAATAGCCCGAAACAGCGTTGTTCCGCTTTATGGTACCCCAATTCTACTTATAAGTGCTTTCTTGTAATTTTTTTGTATAACCAAATGGAATAACTTGATACTGAGTTTTGTAAGCTGGAATAACTCGCCTAGTTCGTGGGTTGCAAGTCAGTCGTAGACAGGGTGCGGGTTGTTCCCATACATCATCGCAGCACCTGTAATGGAAGTGAGTAATCGCTTTGTGGAGGAGCGGGTCTTCAATGTTCAAGAAATCAAACTTTTTCACTTCTTTTACTTCTTGACCGGTTTGAATTTTTGGTCGGTTGGAGAGAGCTTGACGACGGACACAGAAACAAATAAGAGACACAAAAGCAGCACAAAATGCAAGCGAAGCCACAGCTATGCAAGGAATCAACCAGTTTTGTGAATAATAAAGTACGAGCAAAGCACACGCAGAAATCATCAGAAAAATGATTCCACTGCACAGAGAAGGTCGAAGGAGAGGATTTTCGTCACAAAATTGCTTCTGTAAAAGCAAGATAATTAAATTATTCGAACTGCATATAAGTCAAATTTCTTATTTCCATTTTACCATTAGCATCCCTAAGTATAGAATGGATTAAGGCAACACTTAATTATTGACAGTGAGTAACTGCGACGAGGGAATTAACAAAGTCACGCTTGATTACAGATGTCAACGCGGCTCAAAAATAACTACTACCAAACGTCGGAAGCTCTATACCGAAGTGCTTAGAGTTGCTAGCTTCCTATTAAGAAAGCCTACACTAAAAATGGAGTAATCCCATAAAGTGCTTCTTCCAACAGCAAAACGAGTCAACTCCTCATTGACATTTATGAATTAATTAGTGCACAACTTGCTAAGTGTCAGTCTTTGTTGCCTTCTGAAACTGCTGGTGAAATTGACCCCGAGCGTGAATCGAACCCCGCATAAAGAATTCTATTAGCGCTACCGCCCATACCTATACAAGGTTAAGGAAAAAATGAAAGTATTTTCCCGGAAAACCGGTTCTATAGAATCGTCTAGCGGAACTAGCAAACCGACCTGCGTTGCCGTTTATATTCAATCCCGTTTGTGCAGCGCTCTTTCTTCACGAAAATTCAGATAAAAAGCGCGTAACAGTGGAAATGGTAGAATTAAACATGGTAGATAAAGTATGAAGTTTGCAATGGTGAAAACAATATTAACAAAAAGAAAATTATAGCTCAAAGACTCAGTTTTCATGAGTAATAACTCTACAGTTGAAATTGGATAATCGAAAATTACTGCAAATGGTTAAAGGCCGCGAGCCAAAAACGCATAGCCTACTTCCTCTGAGAGAACTAATGCATTTGGCGTACTGCCTGTGCAAAGACATAAGCTACACGCTAATTATCGTAAGTTTTGACGAGTAGTTGAGAAATTGCGGTCCGTTTCACTTGAATTAAATATACTTTTCATCTCACAAAGTGTATGGAGTGTTGCTTGCATAAAGCTGATGCTTTCTACAGATAAAAAATAGCAGGAACGAACCGATAATCTCACCAATCAATGGAATTAACAGGAACTTACTATTGAAAAAATTCCAAACGAAAACGCTTTTTTTCGTCCTGGATTGTTTGAATTCTGAAGAGATCTATCCTTTAGGAACATATGAGTTTGATATTTGCCTCCATCTCTGTCTTTCTTTTTATCCGCAGCAGCATTTTTAACCACATTTGAAATCATAGTGCTCCTTACGGCTCGGTGGTGTCAAAAATAAAAATAAAATCTGATAGTAATGATTTTATTGTTATTTTTGAAAACTCTATGAGTCTAACTCATCCTTTCTGCGAGCAACAGTGCATTGCAGTTGGTGTCTAAAAAGTTATCTCTTATTATTCTAAAAGCTTTTCGCAAATAAAAAATCAAGCAAAGTAACAGATTAATGCATTTTACGAACAGATTTCCTAAGTCTAATCGTCTTATTCGTCATATCTATTGATTCAAAATTTTACATGCATATTTGAAACGCCCTTCTTTGCCATAACTTCCATCATCGCAAAAATCTATACACATCGGCTTTGACAAGGTTCTAGTCTGGAGCCGAGATGATGGAAGGTCTCAGTGGAATTGCTTGATTGGAATTTGAGCTTTCTTTTATGAGCTCTCGACACGAGCTTATTACCGACTACGCCTCAGTAGAAGGTTTATTCATAAATTCTTAATCACAGAATGCTAGATATGAAGAATGCAGCGCGTCTATAACTAAGCGTCAACGATTCTCCATTTTCTCTCCTTAAGTGTTTGTGACATCTAGCAGCACGACCAGATTGAAGATAGAGGGAGGCTATGGAGCTACAGCCCACGGCCCCCTCGTGATATAACGTCGAAATCGAGTGTGCAAAAAGCGTGGGGGCCCGAAAATCAGCCTCGGAGCCCACAAAGTTTTACTGCGGCTTTATCTAGCAGCCCGACAACCCGCTGTACATCACTCAACAAAATAGTGGTAAAAATCAGAAGAAATGTTTGTATTGGTAAAACGAACTTGAAACGTTTAGTAAATAAACCGCTTATGAAACGTACTTTGAAAAATTTTGTTGTCTCTTGATCGCTTGAAAAAAATTTTCCACTTTTTTTTTGTTTTCACGCAAACTAACGCAAATATCTCAATATTTGTTTGCAGCGCTTAGGTAGCCTTTAAGCTGAGTACAAAATTTCCTTTTTGTGCATTATTAAAAATACGTAATACGCTTGACCACACAGCAGAAATTTCAAATTGAAACCTACAAGGTGATCGAATCTCGGATTCTCGAATATAGTTGCAGACTTGGCTGGTACGGCACTTAGCATGCACGCTATTTTTAAGTGTTTTCGCTTAAAAAAGTGCAGTTTTTATCAGCTGATTTTGGCACACCAGCAGCTGTCTGCCCTCACTAATAAATACATAAAATCAATGGAGATTATTGGGAATTGCTTAGCTGTTTATATTATCGCAAAAATCGAAATTATTCTCCGACAATGGAGCATGAAAAATTGATGACTACAAAAATTCTTTGAGGAAACACTGTCTCAGATGATTTAAAAAACAGTAAAATTACTGCTCGCCGCCAACATGAATTTGAAACGTGGAAGACACAATCAAATAGCGGCTTCAAAACGATTTTGAATCTGGCGAACACCTTTGTCGCACTTGTGTTGGCCTGCGTAGGGAGGATGAAGGACCAACGTGTTCGTTTCTCTACTGCTCACCTCTAGACGGAGGGTTGCGGGCAGTGTTCGCCTTTCCCCTGTCTCGGTTTCCACAGCACTGCAGCGTGCTGTCGAGACTGAACGAATATATTGAAAAAGCAATCAATCGCGAACAGTAAGTCAGTAATTCAGCTACAATCAGGGTTGGAAAAAATCAATTGTAATCGATATTCGATTGCGATATTCTTTATTTTTTGTTCATCGAATGCACTGGAGTCTTTACTTTTTTGAATGAGTATCAAATATGGCCTTGTCTTTACTTTGTCTTCGACGCAATTCGATATTCCATATTCGATTCTTTTTATCCAGGTTACTTTACCTCACTTTAGTAAATTTAAAATAATCGTCGGTGTGTCATTTTCTTGTTTTTGCGGATAAATTTTTTTTGTGCCAAAAAAAAAACAAAAAAAATGTTTATAGCAAAGTTGTTTCGCATATACTAGGTCCGTCGTTTGTCTGTAAGTTACCGCATGAGTGTAAGGACATCACAAAAAATGCTTGGCGAACACCGCTAAATGCGCAGTGTAATATCGAATATCGATTACAATATTCTTTATTCTTTACTTTCTTAAACTACCATCGAAATCGATTATTTCTTTACTTTTTTGGGTATTGATTCCCTGCCCTGGCTACAATCAATTAAAGTACTCCAGTTGGCTGGTCATAAAAAAAAAAAACTTTGCAGCACAAACAACGCATAAAGTCACGACACGGGGGAAAAAAGTCAATCGCAAAACACGGCGACGCAGCGCCTCTGACGTAAAACCTAAATGTAGCTGTTGCTACATGCATATCCCCCTTTTTCTTCTGACAAAACAAAAAAACAAAAGCGACCTTATAATAAAATCATAAAAGCATCGAGAAGAGAGAAAACGTTATGAGATCCAGTAAAAACGAAAAGAGCAGTATAAATGAGTGAGGGAATTAGGACAGTTCAAAAATTAACGTAAGAATAGTCAGTGACTTGTGCATATGAAAATTGTCAATTTTCTGAAGCTCTTTACATTTTATGCTACACTGTACTCAATAAAGATTAATGTTACTCAGTAAAAAACACATTTTATGCTATAAATACTGAACGTTTCGCTGCAAAAGGCGGAAATTTGGAAGAGAATATTTACAGTAAAAATTAGAAGTAAAACTATAAACTTGTTGCGTTGCAGCGTCGCCGCTAGATTACGGTAGCAAGCTAACAAGTTTGGATACGGTGTATGTATTATTTTTTTATTTCGCTGCACATTTACATTTATCCTTCTATCACGAGAAACCGATCAATGCGCTGTACAAGCTCGCCAGCCATCATCTGTCTACCACACCAAGATGGGGGAATCCCATTAAGATATATGCCAGATTCTTTTGATGGTTTTTGTAGCTTATGGCCAGGGGCGGATCCAGGGGGGTAGGATAAGGGGTATGTAACCTCCCACCAGCCTTTTTCAAAAATGTTTTTAATGTATGCAATTTTTCTATAATTTTAAACCTCTTAGATAGCAATAAGCCTTACGCCTAAGCACGCATAATTGAAAATGTGCGAACAAAATGTATCATATTTGGCGAAGCACGCAGAATTAGGGTCAAATATTTAAACAAAATTTGCCGGAAATTTATTCAAAAAGCACTAAAATAGCCATTACAGCATGAAAATTTTCATATTTTTCCGGGGGAGCATATTCCCGACCTTCCTAGAGCGTTTGCTTCTCAATCAGCTTCAAATAAATTCTGCCAAAAAAACAACACTTGAAAAAATGGAAATTATGTCCGCCCCTCCTTCTCATTTCAATTGATTACTACGCCACTGATTGAACGTTTTCACTACTTTTGCCAAAAAAAGAATTTTTCTATTTACTCAAATTTGCTGTTTGGTAGTATATGCCGTCCGCATAAATTTTGAATGAAGTCCTTGGGCTGAAAAGTTTGTTATCTCTGGCCAAACGGTAGGCCTACGTGTACAACTGCATATCAGTCCATTATACGTCCAAATCAAGTGTAACCACCAACCACTCACTCGTTGCTATATCAGTATAGGCTTATCTACATCACATTCAAAAATTTGGTGGTGACAACATAGATAACGACGTCACACTTTGTTCCCCCAATCGGGTTACCATGTTTTCACAATGCAAAAGGAGGACAGGTTCATTGAAGATCATCATGTCCGCAGACGTCCACTTTTCTGGTCCGCAGATGTCCATTTTTCTGCTCAAAAACAAGTGAAGACCAAAAAAAAAGATCATCAATTCCGCAGATGTCCATTTTTTTGCCCAAAAACAAGTGAAGACCAAAAAAAAAAAAAAAAAAAAAAGGGAAAAGGTCATTACGTCCGCAGGCCGTAGTTTGCTCTGAAACTTTTCAAACTATTTCGTGGAAGAATGATTTGACATGTTTTCACTGTACATAATGCCGAAAAGGAGCACATTTGACCATTTTTTTTATCGTCCTCGGAGTACAAATTTTTTTGGTCAAAAAGGAGGACGTATGGTGATCCTAATTAAACGTGTTCTCAATTTCCCAAATGGCAGCATGATCAATTAATTTAGAGCATCAGATTCGTAAAAGTGGCTACGTATCACGCTAAGCAATCAGCAACCTCAATAACGCAGGCATCGTGTCATCACTGGTTTGAGCGCTATTGAAGACGTCGGAGTTTGGCCGATATACCAGATTAGGGTTGGGCCAGCTTTTTGCTCGAAGGACCACACTTGAAACAATGTTGAAGTCACGGGCGGCACGCTGATTGGAAAACAAGGTGAAGATTTTTTTTTTTTGGAGATCACCGTCTGCAACGCATCAGAGGTGTCCGGAGTCAAAAAATTTCAATCCGAATTCAAATCCGAAGCGTTAAAATCTGAATCCGACTCCGAATCCAAATCCTGTATTGGCATTATATAGGCCTACCCACCCACATAGATACAGATACATAGGCCTATAGCCTAATTACATATATACCCAATAAGCCAATATTAGCTTATTAAAATCATTGGTTATCATCTAAAATTAAATCCGGATTCGGAAAACGCAAAAAATCACAATCCCGATCCGGATCCAAATCCGAAGCAACAGCCGGATTATCCGGTTTTTAAAATCCGGATCCGGCTCCGTTGTACACCTCTGCAACGCATGCGAATGTGATCTCCAAAAAAAGGTTTCCACTTTGTGTTTCATTCTAATTTGGCACCGCTGAGGCTTATTTTTTTGAAAATCACAGCCTCCGTGATCTCTAATAGCGAAAAAGGTCTTCCGCTCGATTCACGGTGGATCGAGATTAGGTTTCCGTTAGTACCGATGGGCCGGATTTGGCCCGCAGGCTGTAGTTTGCCCACGTCTGCTCCACATCACGGACCAGCAACTCTAAAACCAAGAGTCTTTCCTTTTATAACCTCATATTGATTTAACAGCTCAGTCAGAGGGCCGAGTGGTAAGAGCGTCCGCCTCGGGAGCTGTAGACTTGGATTTGATTTCAAGTCGGGTCAAATCAATGTCTGTAAAATTGGTATTCACAGCTTCCCTGCTTGACGCTCAGCATTA
Source organism: Trididemnum miniatum (assembly GCA_964006365.1). Taxonomy (NCBI): domain Eukaryota; kingdom Metazoa; phylum Chordata; class Ascidiacea; order Aplousobranchia; family Didemnidae; genus Trididemnum; species Trididemnum miniatum. Next base: position 3,319,157 of record OZ023241.1, read on the forward strand.
AAGGAACGGTGTGGAGAGCAATTTTACTTGTTGTGCCGTTGGGAAAGGCACTTAGCGGGATCCCCCATCTTGGTGTGGTAGACAGATGGCCGGCAACTCCTAAGCGAGCTCGTATAGCGCATTGATCACTTTCTCGTGATAAGAGGATAAATAGGCTATGCTACTAAATACGAAATCCTGTCTGGATTCCATGCAAGGCTATAGCAATGATATACTGTAGTTTGGCGAGCTTCAAGTATCGTCATTCGTCATCCACAAGCAACGGACCACATGTTCCTCTTGGTGCACGTCGAATTGGGTACACGAAATTAACATGATCTGCGCTATACTCGCAAATCGCAATCTGGTGAAGGAGCGAGATCCCACTTGTGAATGAATGAGCAACATTGTCCTACGCCAGTTCGTAGAAGATTTAGCCTTACTTAAACGAAACTGGGCAAGCTCATTCCAAAAGAATGGAGGCCAGCTCTCGGTATAACATCACGGAACCTGGGTAAACTATCAAGCAAATACTCAGTGGTCCATTGTAGTTTGCCTTTCCTCGTCCATTTGTAGTTTGCCTTTCCTCGCAAGGATGCGGAGGTCTGACCACGTGACCATGAAGGATATGGCCCGGGTTCTAGATGCCACGATTGGCCTAGGAGAGTGCAGCTCCTTAGCGGCGAAGCCCAGCTAGTTGTACACCAACAAGAATAAGTAACTTGTACGTTGAAGTTGGACGGATGAACGTAGGCATTCCTTAACAATGCGCAGAGAATTATTTAGAACACTATAGATGAGACTAATGCGTGAAGTGTGAATACAACAAAACAAATCGCTTATTTGTGCGGGCCCATACAAATAAGCGCTGCCTATTTTTTTTTTTACAAAATTTGAAGAGTTTCTAGTAAGTTTATTTGATTGTTACAATAATATTGAGCAACGTCTCATTACCTAGTAGATTAATTAGACTGTGAACGCAGCTCGGTAAAGCTTATCCCTACTTTTATTTCGTGCATGTAGTTCAACCAGATTAACAATTTTTATTAGTTTCTTGCAAAATGCAAAAACAAAAAATTTAAAAGTGGCAACATAGTCTAACATCTGATGTTCTTTGGAAAGCATGTAGCATTTTTGTGGGCATACCAGAGGAGTACAATGGAGCCGGATCCGGATTTTAAAAACCGTATATTAATCCGGCTGTTTCTTCGGATCCGGATCGGGATTGTGATTTTTTGCTTTTTCAAGATCCGGATTCAATTTTGGATGATAACCAATGATTTTAATAAGCTACTATAGTGGCTTATTGGGTGTAAGTGTAATTTGCATATAATGCCAAAACAGGATTTGGATTCGTAGTCGGATTCTGTTTCCTGAATTTTTTAGGATTCGAAGTCGGATTCGGATTTTAACGCTTCGAATTAGGATTCGGATTGAAATTTTTAGACTCCGATCACCTTTGGGACATACGTCACTAGGCTTTTTTGTTAAGTGAGCTCGCTGTATGATCATAAATACGCTGTGGTTTGGATTTCTTGTTTAATATCGGTATGTTTTGGGATTTGACTTTACCAGAAAGTGCTGGATTTCTTGGCACAGTGTATAACCATTCAGTGTTTTATTTTATTTTTTTTTATTTACTTGTTTATTTCAGACTCAAGCAGCGAGCAAAAACAGCTTGAAGCAAGGTCCATGGAAAATAACACAAACAAAAAAAAAAAAAAACGGATAAATGATAGGTAGTGTCTCCTTCACCGTAATACGGTTTCCCTACTTTAATTTTCAACTTCGACAACCATTTTGCTGCTACCGAACCATGCTTTTCGCTCTAGAGGAACCGGAAAATGGCTCCCGAAGTTTGAGAATCCAAGTAGGGGAACCAAAAGCACGGCTATGTTCGAAGTTCGAATTCGGGGTAATAAGCCCTAACCCTTACTAATAAGGGTACATGACAATTTGACGCGAAGACGATTTGATGCGAGGACGATTTGACGCGAACCTCAACCCCCCCAACCTCACCCCCACAGGAGCTTTAGAGATGCTGCTGAATGTCATGCCAATTAATGAATTCATACTGTCAGAGGCAGTAAAAGGATCATATCGGTTATCCCGTGTGAGCTTTTGGCCAAGACAATTGGTTCAACAAGAAAAACCAAAAGTCACGTAGACATATGCAATGAAGCAAAGGAAAAGTTGCCTTTGCTGAGTATGCCAGCAGACCTAATAACTAAAACAAAGGTATTTCGAAAACAGCACAAATGCCTCGTTATGGAACGCAAGGACGCAGTGCAGTATGAGAATGCTTTAGAACCAAGCATAAATAGATGCTACTCTGACGGATCCAAGTTCAATGGAAGAGCTGGTGTGAGTTTTTACATAGAATACGCATCAGGCTCTCAAAAAGATCAAACTTTTTTCCATCTGGGAAGATATAGTATTGTCTTCCAGGCAAAAGTCTTTGCTATAGCTGAAGTAGCTAAGAAAAGGATCATGGATAGAATTGTAAATGAAAAAATTATAATTTTAGTGAATAGCCAAGCAGCAATTCTGGCAATCCAAAATGATATTGTGAAATCTAACACAGTATTAAAGTACATCAAAAACCTGAATGTATTGGGTAAAGACAATGACGTCACTATTGCCTGGACGCCGGGCCACACCGGCATCCACGGAAATGAGAAGGCGGATATCTTAGCTAAATCAGGATCAGCATTAAACTGCTCGGGGCCTGAACCTTTTATTTCCATCCCATATGCTAGTTGTCGCGCTGCAATAAAGGATTGGAGTGTCAAAAGATGGAAAACATCTTGGATAGAACGAAAGTACTGCTTGAGAACAAAAGAAAATGTAGGATGGGCTTCGCCCCAGTTAAATCGACGACTTTTGAGGCTCAAAAGACCTAGAATAAATGAAGTGTTGCAAGTCCTCACCGGTCACTGCAACTTACAGAAACACAGGTGCACCATTGGACATGACGTAGGTCGACATGTCCAAAATGTAACCTGGAAGAAGAAACTCCAAATCACCATGTTGGAGAATGCACTTACTACCACAAGCCCTACGAAAGAATGTTTTTGGTAAAGAAAAAACCACAATAAAGTCGGTGGTCGAAAAACTAAATATAAACCTACTAACGAAGTATTTACAGCAAACCGGAAGACTTGCTGAATACGGCCAGTAGTGCATTGAAATATTGAATAAACGAGAAAGCGGTGAAAGTTGCAATGGGCCTAAATAATGGCCTACACAATGTGCCAGAGAGGATTGAACCTGGTCAGTCTTCTCTTGCACCACTGCCCTTTAATAATAATAATAATAAATATCCCTTATGCTGGGATACGGCTGATCAATTGCGCTTTTCGGTGAAGATTTCGAGTAGCTGGAGAAAAGGTTCCGCTATTGCGAAACTCAAACAACCTGGGGAACCGAAAGTTATACCCAAATATGGCAAAATTTCCAGTTACCGTACTTTGAAAATCGTGGTTGCGTAACCGTTTTCCGGTAAAATGTAAGCTTTCTAACAGGATGCATAATAAGCATTAACCAGAACCAAGAAGGCATCACGAATGATCACAAAATCATGCAAAGAGCAATTTGTTGTAACTGGCATAAAACTTGGATTCATGGAAATAGGCAGATGTCATTATGGAGTTAATTAAACTGTTAGAAATTCTCTGACAACGTTAAACAGAAGAGAATGTAAATTTGTGCAAAATACAGTCAAAGGTATTGATGTGGCATTCAATTTGAGATCAGCAAGCACTACTGGTAATCCATCGAGAAAGATTGTGAAAAATGCGGTAACTATCGTTATATGAAATCCTGAGTCGATGCATTGCACTTTTGCAATGCTTTTACACCATAGTCAAATAGTTGACTTGAGTAAAACAAAGTGCAGTAACATTGAATTAGGCCTAAGTGGTTTTTAGCAATCCTAGAGGAATCCTACTAAAACCTGCAGGAGCACAAGGATCACAAGGTCCGCTAGTGGCGCAATGGAGCTATTACCAAAAGCTGCAGGAACACAAGGAGCAGAGGAGCGCAAGGAACTCAAACCTAACCGACCTAACCCCAACTGAACCAAACCCTAATGGAAACTAATCCGAACCGAACCCCAACTAGTCTAAACCTAACCCCCATTGAACCTAACTCTCATCGAACCTATCCCAAATGTGCTCCATGCGTTCCTAATTGCGCCACTAGTGGTCCTTGAGATCCTTGCACTCCTTATGATCCTTGTGCTCCATGGGCATGTGATCCTTGTGCACCTTGTGATCCTTGTGCACCTGCTGGGTTTAGCAATACCGTCCATCCTAGAGCACCAAAAAAATCAAAATTTTAACAAATTGGCGCAACATTGCATGTAGTGTACTTGTCTTGCAATATCATGATTCACCAGTTCACAGGTCAGAGTATTACTTAAATAAATGCCCAAATATTTAACAGAGTCAACAAATGTAGACTAATTTGATTACCCGTATGATTCAAGGTTAGAGTAAGAACACCAGGCAGTTGGAATTTTCGTGGTGAAAAGTAAAAAACGTTACACCAAAGGATTTTGGGCTATTAAAGATCAAATCATTTTCCAGAGCATATTCGGAGCGTAAATTAACAATAGATAGCAAACCATCAAGGCTAGCAGATAAACAACATAGCGAGATCATTGACATATAGAATATCGATACATGGTTTATCAAACCATTTCCAATGCCACATCCTGCTTGAAGTTTGTTCAGTTTGACCGACAGCGACAGGTCATCACTTACTGAGACGTTGAGACCTTTGAGACATTGTGCAGGTTATTTTATATATTGTGGTATGACTTTGTGGGAATGTGATGTCACAATAAGTTAAACCTGTGCAATGTCTGTAACAGTGTAAGGTCTCAACGTTTCAGTTAGTGTGATCGAACCTTTACCTATGCAAGATAACTTATCCATATATACTGTACTGGTACTTATGCATATAAGTCTGTCTGTGTGTAAGTACCAGTACACTGTGGTTTAAGGCTCTGGGCTAAGTCAGCAAGCAGATAGAATTGTTGCAGTTGCTAACTCTGTTCCCTCTAAGATTTTGACTAGTGCAAATTTGCCCAAATATGAAAATCACTAGAAATTTGCCCAAACATTTAAAGGGTGTAATTCAAGGTCTGGAATAATTTTTGTTTAAAATAAGAGTTTCTATGGTAAAACACTTTCATTTGACACAAAGCACTTGAGCACTTTCAACTAATTTGCCTTTAAATCATTATAGCCTAGCAATGTGCAAAAACTGAAAAATTTTGCCCAAAATTTCTCATTTTTCTCAAATTTCGCACCTTAGAGGGAACACTGGTTGCTAGTATAGAATTTGTAGTAGGTACCGATAGATGCTAAGCTCATCACGATGAGAGTTCTCTTTCGACTAAACAATGAAGGAAAAATTGTAGGAGTGGAAGAAGGTGAGTACAGATGAGTAAGTAGTAAATAGTCTAATCCAGTGTTTCTCAACCTGGGGTCCGTGAAAAAGTTTTTTAGGGTCTGCAAAAATGTTAACATGAACTAGTAGAGTGATGTTTGAAGTATTTGTATTTGTTAATGTGAGAACAAAAATTTTATTTTATCAAATTGTTTTGCACTTTGCTTTGCACGCATTTAATCAAATTGTTAGAATTTAGAATGGCTTACCTCATGACTTAGTATCTGCCACCAGTCTTCAAGTATAAATATATGTAAAAAGCGTTTGAAAAAATTTGATCTGCACACTGTATGTTGTCTTATATATTAATTTTTGTTGTGTTTTTGTGTTAATTTACTCCTTATATTAGCCAATCTTTTGTTAGTTTTTGTGTAGCTATATATATTTTTTCACATGTTGGTTTGATGCCAAGCACCACTGTGTATTTGTTCAAATAAAAATAAATGAAATATGAATTACCGGTACATGCATTTTGAGGCAACAACACTTTGGACTTTTATATATAGCCAGTTTATTTTTTTCTTCAATAACAAATTGTGCAGTTATCACAAAAATGAACTATTTGATAATTGCTTTCCCTTGTGCAATTTTTGCTTCTGTTTCTTTTATGACGTAAAATGTAACAGCTTGATTTGCAGTTTTTGTAATTGCCGACGCTTTGATGTCTTGTAAAGTTTTATCTATCTTCAACACCTGCGGTTTTGTCAATGAAAACGGACAATTCAATTTTATAGCAGTAGCATACCAGTAGTCATTATATATGTGGTATACTGCTTTTTTATTAGCAGTTGGACATATTTTTATCTGCATTGCTTTTGATTTTTTGTGATGATGCATTCGTTCTGTGTAGAATAGATTTGCTTTGCACTCATTTTCAACTTTTTTCCTTGGCTTTTGTGATTTTCACTTCGCTAAAGCTGCATTGTTTTTCTTTAGCGATTATAGGATATATACTTTATTTTAGTATGAACATTTGACTAATGTGTTTGTTACTACTTGTAGAACCGGTAATGACTATTATGCAGTTGCAAAATTATTGTGTACAATTGCTATGGTATTTAGTAGATGATGGGGTTTCCAGATACTTTCTGGGTCTAAAAAGGGGTCCACAATTGGATAAAGGTTGAGAACCCCTGGTCTAATGCTATTTAGGTGTCAGTATGGACATTTTTTACATCTCAATGGCTGAGCAAATTTAGCATGTGCTTAGGCTGTCTTGGAGTAGTACCGGTATAAACCTAAGGTTAGATTTCGATTAAAAATTGGTATTCACAGCTTCTTTGCTTGATGCTCATTGCTCAACAATGAGAAGTGTGCAGGACAAGCTGGCTACTCTTAGCTCTAGTTTTGCTCAGAGTTGCATCATTGGTTATAGGCTATTCGCAAAAGACTGGACTTTACATGCACAGTGCATATATAGGCAAAAGCTGCTCTGTGCTAGACTACCAGTACTGGTAGTGGTTAAACTGGTGATGGTTGATGGCTAAGCAAGCTTGTTACAGCTTGACAAAAGGCTAAAAATGCTATTAGAGTAGGCCTATTACTGCACAGTGCTCACTGCTGCATGTGATATGCTTTTGACAACTGTGTATTGCTTTTAATTTTGCATTTTACAGGCACTAACAAACCTGATATCATTAGAAAGTTCTATGATGTATTTGAAGTTAGAAGTGGGAAAATATTACAATACAAAGGAATGGTTCAAAATGAACCAGTTTGGATAAATTGTGATGATGATTACACAATAACTTCAGCCACAACACAACTGCGACTACTTCCATCAAAAGAAGAGGTGATTTCTAAATATTTGTGATTTTTGTTATTTATTGGTTAAATTGGTATTTGCAGCGACAACCCAAGACATAAATAACAATATTAATAACTAGCATTTTTATATGCTTTGAGATGGCAGACTAAACAACCACCTGACTAAGGGGTACATGCCACAAAACATTTCAAGCAAACGAACAGCAAACAAAAAACATAATAAAGCTTAATGCAACATACAAAATCTATAAATCAGGCACATCATTAAAAGCTATTTTGAAAAAATGACTTTTCAAGTTTCTTTCAAAAACATTCAGTTTATCACTTTAACAGATTTTGGCAAAGCATTCAAAGTTTTACGGAGGAAAACATATCATAGATTCAGCTTTAGAAGTATTAACTGCACACTTGTTGAAGCAAGGTCCTATCATCATTGTCTCGTAAATTATACACACTTGAAGGTTGCTTAGTAATAATTAAATCTTGAAGATATGATGGAGCACATCCATGTAAACATTTAAAAGTCAACAAAGGGGTCCTACAAAAACCTGCAGGATCACAAGGACTGCTAGGGGCGCAATTGAGGTATTACTGAAAGCTGCAGGAACACAAGGAGAACAAGGAACGTAAACTTACCTAACCCTAACTGAAGCTAACCCTAACCGAACCTAACCCCAACCAAATCTGACCCTCATCGAACCTAACCCTAATGGGCTTCTTGCGTTACCAATTGCGCCGCTAGCGGTCCTTGTGCTCCAGTAGGTTTTAGTAATAACTCACTTGCGCCGCTAGCGGTCCTTGTGCTCCTGCAGGTTTTAGTAATAACTTACGTGTGCCCCTAGCGGTCCTTGTGCTCCTGCAGGTTTTAGTAATAACTCACTTGCGCCCCTAGCAGTCCTTGTGCTCCCGCAGGTTTTAGCAATACCGCAACAAAGTATTTTTAAAACAAATACGAAATTATTTACCACACACAATGACGCATCCTTAGAAAAACTGAGATATCACTGGATATCATCCACATTCATGTGAATACTGATATATATTATGAAAAGAAATATAATCTTCAATTTCACAAACGTATAGACTAAACAACAGAGGGCCTAGAATAGAGCACTGTGGTACACCAGTCGAAACTTTTACAGTGTGTGATACTGCAGAGCCAAAGTTAACACAATATTCTCTATCAGAGAGGTAGAAATTAAACCATGAAATTACAGTACCATCAAGACCATGCTTAAGCTTAGCTTGTTAATTAATAGTAGATGATCAACAGTATTAAATGCATCAGACAAATCAACAAGAACCAGCACAACGTTCAACTTAAAATCTATGTCGTTATGAACCTTTACTAAGGCGGTTTCACAACTATGATGTGCTTACTAAGCAGACCGAGAATGACCAAGTAAACAGTTGATTTCAAGATGTGTCAAAATTTGAAAGTAAACATATTTTTTGATTAACTTAGATGTAAATGACAGATTGCTCACAGGTCTATAATTTTTCATTACATCTCTGTCAGCAGATTGGTTTTTCAATAGTGGAGGAATACTGGCATATTTAAAAGGGGAAGGCACGATACCAGTGCTTAGCGACATATTAACAATATCTACTAAAAGAGTGGGCATTGCTTTTAAGCATTTCAGAAGCAATGGATTAGGCATAGGGTCCAAATCACATGTTTTACTGTTCATACTGTCCATTCCTGTTTTTGAATCACTGCAACTAAGTTTTCCAAATGTTGAAAAAACAGAAACGACATGTGCTAATCGACCTAACTCCTGCGAAAGAGCATCATTACAAGTATCCATCATCAACCAGAGTCATCAACCACTCTCCAAAACTGATTGACAAGTAAAACAGCTAAGATGGCCGAGTGATATGGAACGTCTGTCTGTTGAGCTGTAGACTCGGGTTTGATTCCGAGTCGGGTCAAACCAATGTTTACTTGTTGTGCCTTTGGGAAAGGCACTTAGCGGGATTCTCCCATCTTGGTGTGGTACACATATGGCTGGCAACTCTTAAGCGAGCTCGTATAGCGCTTTGATCGCTTTCTCGTGATAGGAGGATGCAACTAAATAAAAAAAAAAGAAAAAACAATGTTTAAAATATCATTAACTTATCCATATCTAAGATTTAAACAAGGTCATATATAGGGATAAGCATTTTAGAATACCGAATCCAGAAGTATCCTAATCCCAAACTATGCGGAATAGTTTTTGCAGCATAAACCGGGTAATTATTTTCGATTTCATCGTTTTGCATTGTAAATTTGTAACAAAGTGTTGTAAGAGTTATTTTTTTAAATGAATTCTTTTCACTGCTATTGCTGGTTTAGCGTTGGGTCTTTCGCAAAATAGGTTGATTTAAAAACAGAATAGGATTTGGTATCCTGGATTCGGTTGGAACTATTCGGAATAATTCCAAAATAGTAAACTATTCTGAAATGCCCATCCTTATATCCATATTTAAATAGAGCCATATTCAGATTTTCTCATACTGTCCTTTTTTTGTAGTAAAACAATATAATATTTGACTAATGAGACAAAAACTGCTAGATTTAATTTAACTTCGATGTTTTACTGGTACCGCGCACTAACATCATGTCCTTTCAGCACACCAGTATAATCATGTTTTACGTGGCATGTCAACAGCATTTTCATTTGGCTGTGGTAAAAGACTGAAGCCTTCAAATTAATGCTGATGGTTTAGTTTTTGATTAAAATATTTGTATACTTTTTTGTATATATCATTTTCTGATGTATTTTCTGTTACAGTTACAGTACAAGAATTAAGGATAATACAGTACTACTTCTGCTGTTCCCTCTTAGGTGCAAAATTGAAAAAGAGAAAATTTGGGCAAAATTTTCCAATTAATTAAGCTTGCTGATTGGAATGGTGATTTTTCCCAAATTTGAATCAAAGTGTTCCATCTTTTGGTGCAAAACAAATTTTCATACCCTGAAATTTTGACTTCAAGGCAAAAATTAAGCCAAACTTTTTTTAATTTCCTAAATCTTTGAGAAATTTTTTTATTAAAATTTATGTTTGAGCAAATTTGCACTTGGTAAAAACTGAGAGGGAGCAATAATTACATCTATGTCAGCTATCATTAATTTTCAGAAACTGGGTTTGGGCAATCTTACCCCTTCAACATCTCTTGTATTTTGCTGCGACATGCAAGAGCGGTTTCGGCCAGCAATTAAATATTTTGAAGAGATTGTTGCAGTGGCAGGGCGAGTTTTGAAAGCTGCAGAATTACTTGATGTTCCAGTGATAGTCACTGAGCAGGTAGGTCTGTTTCAACTTCGTCTGTTTGAGCTTGGTTTTGAGTTTTTGTCAACGTCATGGACTGGCGGTACCGCGCGCAGGTTGCAGTCCTACGTGACGGGTTCAATTCACTGTTAAGCTGATTGTATTTGACATTATATACCAACTGGCTGCTGACTCGAAGAGCGCAAGCTCACTTCGCAGTCTCCCTCAATTGTTGTTGAATTTTGTGTTTACAGTAGAACTCGTCTATAATGGCATCTCTCAGGGGTTTTAAAAAATTGCCGTTATAGGCGAATTGACTTGATAGCCGAATTGCCCCAAATCGACGTAAAACTGTTTTTTCAGTTTTATTACCCTGTAATCCTGTGAGGCGATCGGCCGGTTGGCGTAGTGGTAACGACATCGCTATCTGTGCGGGAGGTCAAGAGTTTAATTCCCTGGCCGATCAAATTGGATACATTGTTGCCAGCGGCTTGCCATCGCTGCGACGTTTCTATGTTGCCCAGGCGCAAAGCCGAGAAGATGAGACCCACAAACTCTTTACACGCTTCGGCGTATTACGGCGAGTCTAACGAAGATTTGATTTTTTCTAATCCTGTGAGGTTTATGGTTTAATGAAAACCAGAAAGTTGTTTTATGATTGCCTCAAAAGTACCGGAAAGCCGTTTTGTCAACAAAAGGTTAACTGTTTTGTCTCGGCGCGATACGTATTATCTGACGACTTTGCAGTAGAGAAATTAGGTCGCAAGACAGGGAAAAGTGTATAATTAAAAATTTCAAATGCCGCAACGCCAACAAGCGTCTGAGGCACTGAAAGCGCTTGATCATTTGTCCGTGATAGGGGTCGAATGTCGTTAAAAGCAAACAAAGTAGTCTGGGCCCTGGGGGATAAAAACAGAGTGCCGTTATATTCGAATTGACGTTATAAGCGATGCCGTTGTAGGCGAACTGAAATGTACACGAACGATGGGAATTTCGCCGGGACCAAGCAAAATGTGACGTTGTGAGCGAATTGACGTAAAAGCCGAAGCCGTTATAGACGAGTTCTACTGTAATTTGAAAATAACTTCAGTTATTTTAAGATCATAATTGTAGTATAGTGATTACATTTAACACTTCGCAATTATGAACTGTTTGTAACAAGCACAAGAAGAGGATCTTTTTTAGTTTTTCACGCGAGAAATAATTGCATGCGGTTATGTTCAAGATTATCTTTGAACAGCATTCTCAGAATGCTTTTTCATTACCTCCTAGAATAAGGATTTGAACCAAAGTTTTAAATTTACTGTACAGAATAATATAAATTCTGATGGGGATGTTTTATCTGATCTTAAATTTTGTGCAGTATCCTCGTGGTTTGGGAAACACAGTGGAAGAGTTGAACTTAAGTGATAAATGCGTTAAATTTGAAAAAACAAAATTCTCGATGTTAGTTCCTAATGTAAAGAAGCATCTTCAAAATTTTCCACAAGCAAAAAGCGTGATTTTATTCGGAATTGAGGCAAGTATCTTTGTTTTCATGCATGCTGATCTTCAAGATTTCAAATATTTATACGATTTATGTCAAAATGTTGCGAGAAGAAACTGGCAGCGGAATGAAGAACGCTTAGAAGTTCCATATTTTTGTGATGGCCATTTGGTTCGCTCGGCCATTTGGTTCGCTCGGCCATTGGTTCGACATTTATCTTGGTTTCATTATTGCGTCCTTGAATAATGATTATACGGATCTGTTTGGCTAATCTCAACAAACAGCAAACTGAAAACGCAAGCAGCAAAATGCAACTAAAATAACAACTTTTAAGCGAGTCTGAATTAATGCTTTTTAATAACAATGAAAAAATGGTGCTACATATAAGCCGTACAAACTTGCTTGATATAGCATTTTAAAACCCAATAGCCTAGATTGATAAATCTGTTACTTCCAGACCCACGTTTGCGTCCAGCAAACCGTTTTGGATCTAACCAGTCTGGGATTTGACGTTCATGTTATCGCTGATGCAACTTCATCCAGGTCTTTGAGTGATAGACAGCTTGCATTTGAAGTACGTTTTCTAAATATAGCTTAAGAGATAGTACACCGTGGATCTCAAATTCTTAAAGTCTTGTCTCTCTATCTTTTAGACAAAACTAAATTTTAAGAAAATAACGAGATTACTCTCCAATATTTTGCGTGAATGGATTGCATTTTTAATATCTTTCAAAATCAAGTAAAGCTTTCAATGGTGTAAAGTAACGAAGTAGTTTTACTCAAGTAGACTACTTAAGTATTATTGTTTGGTAACTGGTACTTAAAGTGATTTAAATTTCGACTACTTCTACTTTTACTTACGTAGTTCAATCAGAAAGTAACGCTGCTTAGTGGCTTTAAAAATGATAAGTAGTTAATATTAAGCAATGTAGTACGCACATGATAAAGAATCATGCTTGATAATAAAATTGGCAACATTAGTATTAGGTGTATTGTTTTATATATACGAGTTTTACAATTTCGTGATATGAAGTGGTCTTTTGTGGTTGGAGTTTGGCGTGGACAATGAGGTTGCATTTTGCAGATTATGACACACTTCACTTATCATTTTCGTCACATAAATGTACTAATTATACTTAAGCATCGGCAAAATACATGTCGAGTTTGGAAGTGAGCAAATTATCTTTTATCAAAGCTCAGCTTTATGGCCTTGGTTTAGCAAACGCTACTTTTTACTCAAGTAGCTACAAATTGCTGGTACTTGGTTACTTTTTACATCCCATACTTTCTACTCTGCTTCAAGTAGTTTCCGCCATCAGTAACAATACTTTTACTTAAGTAGATTTCTGGACCACTTTTACACCACTGAAAGCTTTCATAACGTTTATGGTTAGCTGCTACTTTAATTGCTTGGGGATTGAGGAAACAACTGCACGCCCCTGGTTCAGGTAAAACAAGGTAGTCTCTTATTTTGTCCTAGTTTTGTTTTTGAAGGAACGTAACACTGTACATCTTTTTCTTGCAGAGATTTCGCCAATTAGGAGCTTTTGTAACCACATGTGAAACTGTACTTTTGCAATGGGTCGCAGACAAGCTGCATGAACAGTTTAAACCCATACAAAATCTTATAAAAGAGCTGCCTCCTGATACTGGGTTGGCTACCAAGAGCAACATGTGAATCAAGAGCCAGTTTCGTTTTTGCTGTTGATTAGATTAAAAAATTAATTCGTGGTGATTCCCGCCAGTAACCTTGATCTGTTGCAGTGATTTATATATGCAAAGGTTGGTTCAGTTATGCGTTATCGATCATCATGATCTTTCTGCCATTTTTTACTTTTGCAATAATACTCTAGCTTGCAACATATTATTACTTGTGATTGTTATTGCGTTAAGATCAAAAATAAATTTCTGAGCAAGCGTGAGTGCACCATGCCTATGCTTTGTGCAAATAGATTTTAACATCGAACTTTTGGCAGCAGCAATTACCAGCGGCAAATCAACAGAAACAGAGTGCAAAGTGAAGTATATTTTCAAAATTCCGAGTAACAAGTAATATAATCTGAGAAAATCTGTATATCACAACATTAACTATTTTACGCTAATGACAATGCGGGTATAATATCTGTTAGCTCAAAATGCAATAAACGCCCTGGCAGATCCTGGAGTGGGGGGCCAAAATCCAACCAAATGGTTTTGTACTTTTTAATATAATAGCACTTCTGCACACATAACGCTGTAAGATAAAAATTTGACTTCTCACCCCCCAAAATAATTATAGATCCTCCATGGAATGGTTTCAAAAATTACAGCCGAAACAAGGTGCTTCAGCAGATAGAAAATGGAATGAATTATTGCAAGCTTTGATGAACAAGACAGCAACATCACTAAAATTATACTTCAAGCTGTTTCGTCTGCACAACAGTTAATGTGACATAAGCTTTGCATTAATAGCATTGTTTGCAAATAATAAAAACAAATCGGTCGTAAATGTCTTCACAAAGCAATAAGTGCACTTGAATAAATACATGATAAAACACATCTAGTAGCCACAATAATCACAGCAGTTAAACACGATTGAAAAATGAATCTTGATTATCATGATCGTCAAAAAGAGCTGAGCAATTTACAATCTCTTCCTGTCAGTCAAAACTCGAATTACGCAACCCATTCCTCCCTTGGCAACAATTTTTTCATGCCAAGAAAGCAAACAAGCACACTGCTGGCCGTCCAAGCTGGCAGAAAACCCTTTATAGACGTATTTCAGCAAAGTGTCTAAATCTTCACTGCTCAACGACTGCAGAGATTTTGGAATATCATTGGTTTTTATTGATGTAATAACTCTAATGACAAGGTTCAAAGCTTTTTCTGCAGACTTGCTGCGATAAGGCGGACTTTTCAGTGAAGTTTTTAAAGCTTCTATATTGTTTCCACCAAGCAAAAATTGTGAAACTTGGGCTTCATCTGGACCTACAGCATTTTGTTCCACTTGCTCATCTTTGAAATTTTCTTCATCATATTGGTCAACATCAATCCTTCGAAATCCTGCTTTAGACATTATTTTATGTGCACACCCTGGTACTACACAATATCACAAACCTAAAAATGTATCTGGAATAGATTTTACGTAAACAATTACTATTGCTATTATCTGACATATCCACTAGTACCAAAGCACGAAAAAAGAACTAGAAGGTCTACTCGTTAGCTAACTTCACCTCTCAATTCAACTGCTTAAAACTTTTTCCTCAGCATAAACGGTAAGGTTAGAATCAGTCAGCATACAGAAAATGCATGCTTCCACCATCTATTTATCAGTATACTGTGATGCTCTAATAAAGAATAGCACCTACAATATTAAGTATCGTGAGATGTCAGTAAAACACAAGTGTAACACTACAAAAGACAAAATAGATCAGGAAATGAGAACTTTTTGACAATGAAATTGTGTTCTGACTTCGAAACCAATTTTGCAAGCTGATTAGCCAGCCCTGATAAAATTATATGAAAAAGATCATGCTTTTGAGAACAAGGTTAGCCTCCCATTCAAACAAATTAGCTACCGGTACTACTTTAGTCTACATTCTCCAAAGAATGTTTCTCTGTGGTATAAATCAGTTTATTCTGTAAAAAACTGTTTCTAAGATAAGCAGTTTTGTCTGTTGGTGTTAATATGCTAGTATTGGTACTGGGTGTAACCTATTTGTGATTCCACAGAGCGTTGGACTAAGTTGCTAGGCTTATCTGCAGTCTCACTAGCTTACCTGTGTCAACAAGGCCTCTTTTCGACTATAACAAACGTCTCGTCAGCCTTGCTACACACAGCCAATCCAGGCTAAACTCATTCCAGACTGTAAAGACTCTTTTTTTTGCATTGCTTTACCTGGACATCTCGACTTCATCTCTTTTCCATTATGCTTTTAGCTCAAAAAATAGGGCACAACCTAGAAAAGAGATGAAGTCGAGATGTCCAGGTAAAGCAATGCAAAAAGAGTCTTTACAGTCTAGAATGAGTTTAGCCTGGATTGGTTGTGCGTAGCAAGGTTGACGAGACTTTTGTTATAGTCGAAACATTAATTTGTCCCTAGCAAATTTCTCATCTAATGCCTCTTTTGTTTTTTTCTATATTTGTTACTGGTATATAGCCTATTTGCATGTCATAAGTTGTTGCAAGTTCTTGCCACACTACTGCTTATCGAAAATTTCTGCACAAATTTAAAGGGCAAGTCTAAAGCTGTAAAGGATATAACCCAAATAAATGAACAGATGAATATTGACTCAGAGTAAAGCAAATTTCTGCTACCGACCTGGGTCTTACACCCATGTCTACACTTGTTTTTTTAACTCCAATCTGCATGCCATAACGTTGATCGTTTCTCTTTTTTCGTACCACAGTTAGATCAGTGTTTTTTCATAAAGACAATGTTTTAAGACCAGCGCATATAACAAGTTAACAACACGGAAATACTCGATACTGCAGCGCCAATCGTCTTTACGCCGTGTGTGATCACGTGACCGCAATGAAGTCGCTGTAGCTGTTTTGTTGAAAGTGTGCTTCGCATATCTGGCTTCTCACCTTATTGATCAGCATGCTTCCGATTGTATGGGCAAAATGTCGTTCGGATTCGAAAATTCGGAATCTGAGCCCATAGAAAGGAACTGCAGGTTCGACCATTTGTCAGCTAAACACTTCAGGTTCGAAGATTCGGCACCTGAGCCCATACAAAGGAACGTTTTTGCTACGCCATTTCGCCCATACAAAGGGAAAGAATCTGATTAATAGGGTGGGCTTCTCGTGTGCGATTAAGCACAAGTGGCGATATATGCAGCCACCGAGTAAAAGAGCTCGAAAGCTCAGTGCCATCCGAGATCAAACGATTTTTCAATTAGCCAAATTTGCATTTTATGCACATAATCTTGAGACGTAAGTTCACAAAAAAATTGATAAGCCGGTACTCAGCGGCCATTTTTTCACCATTTTCGAACCAATTTTTCTTTGGGGTCGCATGTGATGGGATTTTCAATTAATCAATTCAACTTTTATTCCCGTACGCTAAAAGCATTAAAAATACACTAGAACACTAAAATGAATAAATATTGGAAGCCTACGGAAAACGGAACATGCAGCAAAACGGATGAGCTTTGAGGCATCAATGACCTTCCTAATTGTTCCATTGATCCACCTCGATTATTTGCCAATGATACCTGTTTAATCTTGCATGGAGATAATTTGCAGAATCTTGAACTAAATTGTAACGAGGCACTAAAACATGTATCAGTCTGGATGAAAGTTAACAAACTAACTGTTAATACTTCAAAATCTCAGGTAGGCTAATTGTTTTGTCTCGCCAAGTCCTCAAACAGTACTCCTCACATTAACGTCATAATGAATCAAGAAAAAATTAGCTGTTGTTTAAACCTCAAATACCTAGGACTATTTACTGATGAACATCTCGATTTTAGAAAACATTTAACCTACATTGAAGCTAAATTGGCAAGGGCAGTCGGAATATTATTTAAATGTAAAGCATAATTCTCCACAAAAATACTAAGAATGCTGTATTTTTTCCTAATGTACCCACATCTCACTCACGGCATGAATGCATGGAGATCCTTATTTAAAAGTTAGGTTAAAAAATCGAGGTTTTACAAAATAAAGCAATTCGAGCAATAGCGAATGCAAAATTCAAACAAAGACTTCTACCGCTACACCACCAAACTCGATATTTTACATCTGAAACAAATATATGCTTTACCCAGGCACGCCGAGAGGGGGGGCAGAAGGGGTCATCGCCCGGGGGCCCGGAGACACAGAGGGGCCCTGGGTTCAGAATTGTCAAAATAGAATGCAAAACTACGGCCTACGGACGCCACTAGTGTATTTAGGGGGTGCAATTGTGCTATGCACCCCCCCCCCCTTTTGACTCTGCTTTTTAGTAAAAAATAACAATACCAGCAATGGTGCCAAGTGACTGAAATATGCCATACCCTTTTAATGGTTTCCGTAGCTTATGGCCAGGGGCGGATCAAGGGGGGTAGGATGAGGGGTATGCATCCTCCCACCAGCCATTTTCAAACATGTTTTTGATGTAGGCCTATACAATTTTTCCATAATTTTGATCCTCTTTGATAGCAATTAGCCTTACGCCTTAAGCACGCATAATTGAAAACGTGCGAACAAAATGCGTCATATTTGACGAAGCACTCAATATAAGGGTCAAAAAATTCGAACAAAATTTGCCTGAAATTATTCAAAAAGCACTAAAATAGCCATTACAGCGTAAATTTTCAAAATTTTTCCGGAGGAGCATGCCCCCTTTTGTTTTTCTCAATCAGCTTCAAATTTGTTCTGCCGAAAAAAAATACGCTTGAAAAAAATGTGGAAATTATGACCCCCTCCTTTTAAAGTTTCTAGCGTTGCCACAGGCGATAATGTTTTTTTGATTTCGGACCGAAATTTGAACATCTGTGGACGCTATGACCTTTTCTTTTGCTCATCGCTTGATTTTGGGGCACCACTGACCAAGGGGCCCAAACGAAATTTTTGCCCCTGGGCCCGAAATTTCTCTAGGCGGCCCCTGGCTTTACCGCATCAAGTGACATTAGTAGGGAATCCGAATAAAGGCTCAAAGTGATATTTTCTGGAGATATTGAAAGCTTTAAACAGTACAGCTGCCACAACTTCTCGCTATGCTAAAAACAAATTCCGTTGAAAAAAGGTTAGGTATGGTCCGTCACATGCTCTTGGATATAAATGGTGCAATTTCTCACGATAATGAATAATGCAATGTGAAATAGTTTATTGCGCATGGCTTTCAGTAGGCCTATCTCCAAAAAATGTCACTTTGCGCCTTTATTCGGACTCCCCACCAATGCCACTTGATGCTGCGAAAACGTTCACTTCCTTGCCTGCCTCTGTAACTGTTTTCGTGCAATTGAGAAGCAGATCAGCAAGGTTGAGAATTTTCTTCACTGCTCAAAACAAAATTGCGCCTTGCGTGTGACGGGCCAACGTACCCGCAACTTTTTGGCGGGCTATTGATAATAACAATCGATGTACAGAGAGACGTATTGGCAAACTCAAAAACACACTACAAAACAGACTTTGTGATTCTCATTATGATGGTGGAACGGACATGCGTTTACGAGCGTACTTGTGCAACATTGAGTTTTGAGTGGTGCCGGTTAGTGTTCAGCAAAGTAGCTATTTCATTAGTTGGTGTTAAGTAAGATAGCTGAGGTCCAATTCAGAAATTTAGTGTTAAAAATATTTTTCCTATTGATAATAACAATCGATGTACAGAGAGACGTATTGGCAAACTCAAAAACACACTACAAAACAGACTTTGTGATTCTCATTATGATGGTGGAACGGACATGCGTTTACGAGCGTACTTGTGCAACATTGAGTTTTGAGTGGTGCCGGTTAGTGTTCAGCAAAGTAGCTATTTCATTAGTTGGTGTTAAGTAAGATAGCTGAGGTCCAATTCAGAAATTTAGTGTTAAAAATATTTTTCCAGCTCTTTATAATCAGATTATGACGTCATTGTGACGTCACATATTTTACGTTGCAGTGAAGTATTACCGACATCAAATGTAACTTGCTCTCCAAGCATTTCACCCCAATAAAACATCACTCGACGAAAACAACTCGACTTCTATTATGATTATTTGCTCTAAAAACAATACCATGTGACGTTATCACTTCATCTTCGAAAATTTGTTTTTTCCAAATGATTTATTTGTGAGGCAGATACGACTTCCAACTGTATTGAACACATATAGAAAACCGATTATTCTGCGTCGATTGACAGAAGTTTTGTGCACCTAGCATTTGGCGTTTTTAAGATATCGAAAAATCGCGAAAAATGACGTAAACAATCAGGCGGTGCCACCACAAAATGACGTCATAGTAAAATCTGTTTTTCGAATCAGTGTCGAAAATCCCATCACATGCGACTCCAAAGAAAAATCGAAAAAGTGAAAAAATGAAACATCCTAATAACGATACCTACTGGGCAATCTACTAGCATAAGGTTATGGACCTTCTAACCAGCTGTAAAATCTTTTACATGGCCAATTATTTCCAATTTTCCACAATTTCTGCTAGAAAGTGGCTTTCTGATTACAGCCAGATCTACGATAACAATAGCATAACTAAGACACAAGAACAATGTTTATTGAAGTAAAAACTGTTCACGTAAGCTAAAAATACCACAAATACAGCTTCAATCATAGAGTTTCACCATGTGTTAAATAGAAGAATTTGAAATTCAATCAAAATATTACCTCAAGAACACATAGAAGTCGAGATATCTCGGCACCTTCGAAGTAAAAGCAACTCAAACTTTAAAGCAACATCGCAAGGTTTTTGATGCAACTATTTGAAATATGACAATGATGTATCGTCTTTTTGTGGCTCGCATAGCAGGGATTAAGTTAAAAAATGAAACCAATCTCCCTTTGCCATCCCTGATTTCCAACATTTTTGCTTCTGCGTTTTCGAGTTATACAAGATATTCCAAAGTCAGTCAGTACTCAGGAGGCACTGCGCCATGCCCTGCCTTCTTAACTTTGACTTTTAGTATAAAAAAAATCAAATGAAATACACCAGACTCGCTTTTGCAGTTTATGCTCCCTTCCTTTAAATTCTCTCGTTACGCCTCTGCGTCTTCCCCTCTTTTTCAACAGAACTATGGGAGGGCATGGCACAATGCCTCCTGAGTACTCTACCCCTCTTTTTCAACAAAACTAGGCTCTTTTGAAGTCGTCGTTTTAGCGAAGTTACTAATTTTTTATCTTTGAAAACTTTTGATACTATTTTTAAAATTGCTCGTTTACCCCTCCAGTAAAATGGCTCCCTCATCCGAGTCCTTCATGAGACAATTGTAACGGGCAAGTCTAAGGGATTGTTTTTTAATCGAGAATTTTGCAGACTGAATGACATATTGATATTATAGTGGCTTACTGAATAGAATAGGTTGAATTACACTGTTCCCTCTCAAGGTTTTGCAAGTGCGAATTTGCGCAAAGATAAAATGGTTTAAAGAAAGTTTGATCCCAGCTTGCCTCAAATATGAGCTTAAAGAGCATGAAACTTTTGTTTTGCATCAAAATCTTGAACATTTCAATTCAAATTTGACCAAAAATCATCATTGCAGTCGGCAAGCTGGAAAAATTTTGCCCAAAATTAATCACACTTTTCTCAAATTTCGCACCTTAAAAAGAATAGTGGTGCAGTGCTCAAGGTTAACGATGTAATTTTGCGATTGGCAATTCTACAACAACATAATCATCACGAAGCTATTTAGGCACAAGCATTGCTCCGCGTCAATTTTGCAAAATACACATGTTAATTGTTAATGCTTTGCACAATAAAAAACAGAAAAAATGGGAAAAAGAGTCAACTAAGCACTTTTCATTGACTCAAAGTTTCGCAACAGAGATTTCAATACTAATTTTAAGTTGGTTCAATTTTTCACATTAATTGTACTTTAGTAGGAGCACTGGAGTATCTAACAGGCAACAAGCACAAGTTGACCGGCGCAAATGGTATTATGCAAAAATACACAACCGCATTTTAAAACGAAAATGAGCAGAAAACGTTAAAAAGCACCAATGATTATGAGTAGGCAAAACCGTCACATCTGCACAACGAAGTTTCTGATAACCAGTAAAATCGGTTCCCTGCAAACAGGACAATTTTTGCCTTTTTTTTGTAATCGCTTTGCACATCGATAACAGCAAAACTGGTGACCACTGCGACCATGAACCATGGTAGCGTTGTTTTGACTATTTCGGCAGATATTGCACAAGCCAATATATTCCATCGCTTCGTTACTAGAGTTTGTGGTAGAGGTGGTGGCTGACATCGGGGATGGGGATGGGTCTTGGATGTCTAAGTGCGGTACTTTAGGTTTGCTTTCAGCAGACTGTTCGCTTGTTTTTGAATCGTCAACCTCTAGCTTGTGTTTAAGAGCTGATGAAAATGAAGGAATAATAGAAGATATAGTGGATTGAGATCCGGATTCGCTTAGTCCGCTTTTTCCACCAACTCCGTCGCAAACATCCAAACTTGCACTCCGACTCAGATCCATTTGCTGAGAACTGGAAGTGATTGGATCAGTGGCACTTCGCGTAAGTGTCTCTTGTGCTCTAACCCAACCTTTTCTTAATTTCCAACACCGCTGGCAGTATCCAACTGTTGGGGAATTTTTCGTTCTACAAGCATCGCAACTCCAGTATTCCTGTGGAAATAATCATTAGTTGTTTCACTCCAATCACTAACAAATGTGTCGTAATATTATCTTGTTACTTTAAAACCGTCACATTTTTTGATTAAATAGGTTTGATCTGATTGAAAATCAAACTAGAGTCTACCGCTTCTAAGGCAGATTTTCTATCCACTAAGCCATTTAACGAACAAGGGAGAATTGTATGCCATCACGCCAACCACCAAAAAACCTTGGTATTTGAAGCACCAGAGACTTGAAAATGAAACGAAATTAAAGCATTTTGCCATAAGCTTCTAGTAAACTCGTTTTCAATACCAGTGATGAAGTTACCAGCTTGAATATCCAAAAGTAATACAAAAGCAATTCAAGATCATTTGCATGCGAACGAGTAACTTTACGAACATTTTAATTATCAAATTTATGCGACTTTAACTTACCTCTAAAGTAATATCAGATTCAATGCTGAAGTCTGTGCCTGTTGTTTCGCCATCAGATTCACTGTGCGACTGATATTGCTGCAAACTCTCGATTTCATACTGTCGATATAAAAAAAATCATATCAACCAATGACCAAACAGATCGCAACTGCGCTGGTAATATAGACATGTGACACGAATGCACCAGGAAAGAACAGCCAAAAAAATGCTCTGTTTAACACCGACTGGTCGAAGACCTAGAGCAGGGGTGGGCAACGTTTTAACCCAAGGATAAGGGCCATTTTGAAAAACGTAATGTTTACTGGGGGCCGCACTGCAAATAGTCACAGGCACATTTACGCAAAAATAAAATTGCGACGTCATGGACTGCGACGTCTCTACACAGAGCTTCACATGACCGGTCTAACCTTTTCTGCCTCCATAAGCAATACGCGTTCATGCGATCGATTGCTGCACCAGTGTTGTGAGATATCTATGATTGCGTTTAAATAGGAAATTAAAAAAACAATAATACCAACATAATTAACAGTGAACTCCCACATAACTTTATTTGAGAGAAAATAGTTAAAAGAGAAAGGGCCAAGCAAAAAGTGGCAGTAGCAGTCCCAAAACTCAACGGCAAGATTACGTTGAAAATCTTAGTTGGTCTTGCCTTGGCATCCCACCAGAGCATCTACCCTTCGTTGCGGAAGACCGAGATGCTTGAAGGTTCCAACTCGAGCAGTAGCCCCCGCGACCCCCGAGGATAAGCGTGTCTAGAAGAGTTAGTCAGTTGGACATAAGATTTGGCAACGCAGATAGTAGCATCATCTTTCCACCAATTCTAACTTTCATGCTGGACGGTTGAAGCAGCAGTTGAAACACCATTATCGGCGTAGAAAGTTCTGGGTTTGTTTCCCAAGCCGATCAAATCGGACGCAGTGGCGCAAACGTCTTGCCACTGCTGCGATGTTGCTCAGGCGCTACGCCGCGGAGACGGTCCCCGCCACTCGTTACACGCTTCGCCGTAATACCGCGAGTGCAATGAAGATTTGATTTGGTTTTGAAACTTTTTAACCAATACTAAAAGCAATTTTTATGGAAAATAGATTCTAAACTACAAATTAGTTCATTACACTTAAACTAAAATTTGTATTCCACAATCCATTACATGCATTACGCTTGTGAACGCTGTGATATCAATTATGAAAAACTTACCTGGGGAAACTCATCTTCATCACTGGACACCGGAACAGTTGCATCCGAATCATCCTCGATGTCAACAGGTTCGTATTCCTCATAAAATTCAACTTCACTTTCCTCTACATCACTGTCTCGGACTTCAATCGTTTCACGTTGCTGCAATTACAATTACAAAATTGAACCCGAATTACAAAAAATTTGGGTTAAAAAAAAACTTTAAAAAATGTTTAACCGATATACCAGTATCACTTAAGATATACCAGTATCACTTAAGTATAAGAAAGCTACTTAATTGACATAACCGACAGTTTAACGGTACTGCTAAAGATTATTAACTTCATAAAAACAAGAACAAATTTTCACATCATAGCTTCCTCCTCCAGTAGTTTGACTTGTTCCACCATCATCTCGCTTTTTCTGACGATCAACAAAATACCACCAGGGAAGTTCTGTCTCTTGACTCGAACTCGGTCCACCTTCCTGAAAAAGTCACATTTATTTGCAAATTGGCTTGCATGAAAATTTCAGGTATCAGGCAGAGTCTGATGATCTTTAATAGCTTCGATGGCGAAGTGGTAAAAGCGTCGGCTTATGGAGCTGTAGACTCGGGTTTGATTTCGACTACGGTTAAACCAAAGACCGTAAAGCATGTTTTCACAGCTTCCCTGCTTGACACAAAGCATTAAAGGGACAATAAGAAAAAAAAGGCCAGCAAGTTTACATGTTGTGGCGTTGGGAAAGGCACCTAGCACGACTCCCCATCTATGAGTAGTAGACAGGAGGTGGGCAACTCCCAAGCAAGCTTGCAGCGCTTTAATCGCTTTTTGGTGATAGGACTAAATACAAAATAAAACTGGTTTGTTTGCATGGTGTTAACGTCACGCTTATAAAGCTTGATTAGACAGGAACTTCATACCAGTAACACGATCATTCAATTAAACGAATGTGAATGAAATGCTATGTTCAATAACGTCTAATTATCCAAGGTGAAAAATTTCATAAACTGTGTGAAGTGTGCGGGCCAAATATGCACAATTTCAAGCACGTTTGCCGAAATGTGGCAGCCGACAATTTTTTTTTTGAACCTTGTTTGTTTCGTTGTTCTGTTCATCGATCATATGAAACCCAGCTACAATTACTAATATTATAATCGTTGCTTGCCGCTTTGCATGTCTTTGCAAATGCACCTTTAGTTTGTGTAAATACCACATCTTTTAAACTTCCTCACAGATAACCCAAAACATAAAACAACAGCTTGTGATAAGATTCCAATTCTCTTCCCACTCAATCATCCTTTAAGGGGAACTGAAGAGTGAAACTGTTTTTTCAGAAACGGCGTTAAAAATTACACTGAGTTCTATACGGACTGCAGAAATTTTCAATCATTTTTAATTAACCAAAAACTAAACGTTGAAATTTGTGATGATGACATCATGGAGACCGGTGACGTCATCGAAAAATGCGTGAGTTACAGCGGTAAGGTTTGCGTAAGTTGCGTGCGTACAGTAGTGCGGTGAGTTAATAGCAACTAGATTAGTAAGACACGGCTGGAAGCTTTGGGCTGCTGGTTGCTAGTGAAGTCTGGTGGTCCTGAGTGACAGTGACTAAGAGCTAACAGGCTAAACTGCTAAATAGTATCTACTGGTCGACAAGTTTTTTAAATGTTTGTGATAGTAAGTTGGAGACTGATGTCAAAATAGACTAGAATCAAAGTTCATACTAACTGCTCATGAAACCCTAAAGCTATAACAGTAGACTATAAGCAGTGCTCACTTTTAATTACAAATGATTTTTATAACAAAAAAGCAAATCATATTTTGTACGTGATGTTCTCATCCAAGCCAGGCGAAAGTCTATGCGTGTGAACAAATACTGTAAAGAGATAAGTATGTTAGCAGTTAGTATGAACTTTGATTCTAGTCTATTTTGACATCAGCCTCGTACTACCACAAACATTTAAAAAACCAGTCTATTAGTAGATACTATTTAGCAGCTTAGCCTGTTCCAGCAGTTAGTCAAGCTGTCACTCAGGACCACCAGACTTCACTAGCAACCAGCAGCCCAAAGCTTCCAGCCGTGTCTTACTAGTCTACTTGCTATTAACTCACCGCACAACCGCACTACTGCACGCACACAACTTGCGCAAACCTTACCGTTGTCACTCACGCATTTTTAATGACGTCACAGTCCTCCATGACGTCATCATCACAAATTTCAACGTTTCATTTCTGGTTAATTAAAAATGAAAATTTCTGCAGTCCGTATAGAACTCGGTGTAATTTTTAACGCCGTTTCTGAAAAAACAGTTTCACTCTTCAGTTCCTCTTTTAGGTTTTTCACTGAGCATAAATGAGATATGATATGATATACTAACTGTGTTAGGATTGGGTTCTTTTGGTGGCGAGTCTTTCTTAGAAGAAACGTAGAGGTAAGGCGAAATTAACTTCCACAAATTTCTAAAAAAATAAAAGAAATGTAACTTCTTCAAAAAGCAATTCAAATTGTGGGTCAAGTGTACGATCTGCCGTCACTATGGACAGTTGCAATCGTGATATCATGATACAACAGTGTGGTCCAACTTAATTATATCGCAGGTCATAAAAAGCTGTTTACTTCTTGCGCGAGCCCATGTTTAATAGAAGATGTTGCTACTTGCTAGATCAACATAATTGTTCGTTACAACAAAAATCTAAAATTTGTTGTTTGTTTAATTTTAATTCCAGCATGCGTCAGCGTGTTTCGCTTTGTCGTTGTGCCCTTTTTCTGACTTGATGTTGTTTAGTTTGTTGTGAATATTCTCAAGCAAGCTGAAATAAAATGAACTACGTGCTACTAATGATATTAATTCGGCATTTTGCGAAGATCAAATTTATCCAGTAAAAGTCAAATCTTCATGATACTCGTCGTTCTAAGCGAGTAACGAGTTAGCGGGGCCCAGCTACGCGGCCATGCAACACAGCTTCTTTCGAATAAATGGCGCAGTGGTGGTGAGCTGTTAGCTCGCTTTGTTAGCTGTTAACACGTTAACTCGCCGTGTCCGCTTTGACTTGAACCAAGATTTGAACCCCAAACTTACGCTCCAGAAGCGCGAACGTAAACACCTCGGTCATCTGGTGTAGATAAACTAACTTTGAATGAAATATAACCAATAACCGCACAAAGTAGATGTCACTCTCTCTTTTCAGTAAGGTTGGGCGATTAAAAGAGATCATAAAAGACTATACGTCCGAGAGTTTTAAGCAAACGTGAGGAAGTCAAGTGTTTCATCATTTTGTCTGTTGGCCCCGGTTTTCCTCCATGCTACCGACGTGGACCTGCCCTTTGGCTCCATTAATTGCTATAAATTGAAAAGTAATCCGTTGCAATTCGATGAATAAAACACCACATAAGCGGTACAAACTGTTCAGAATTAAATTTAAAAAACAAAAATGTAAACGCAGTCGAAAACAACAGAAACAAAGATAAGTAAGCTAAATATTTTCAGACCTAAACGTGCAAATTACCGCAACTCATAGCGGGCCAAAAAAATTACTTCGTGGGCCAAAATTGGCCCGCGGGCTTACAGTTGGACCACCCTGTGCTATAACAATGTGGACGGTCGATAGGTAATATCACCACAAATTGGTTCTCTTTCACAGTTGCACATGAAATACAGCATTGCACATCAACTAACTAATATTGTATAGGGCTATTTGGTGCAACGTCACAAAACCCATTGTTTGGTTCTAAACAAACTGGAACCTAGCTCCTAAGGCTGGCAAAACACAATTGGTTAAAACTTGCTTTCACTAAACTTGTTATATCTGTCAAATCACGATGCGTGCGCCGGATTTACTTTTAAGTTAGGATGGTTCAAGGTTTTGTTCCCGACTGCAATCACTGAAATGAGTCCTCGGATTGCAAATTTTAAAAACTTTCCAAAACTCTAACTGCGACTCCACTCGGTAGTGAAACATTGGACCATCTTAATCTAGAAGAAAATCCGGCGCACGCATCGTAATTCAACAGATATAAAGCAAGTTTTAACTAAATGAGTTTTGGCAGCCTTAAGAGCTAGGTTCCAGATTGTTTGGAACCAAACAATGGGTATTGTGACGTTGCACTAAACAGCCCTATTAGTTGCATATGTATCCTTCCATTACGAGATAGCAATCAAAGCGCTATAACGAGCTCGCTTAGGAGTTGCTGGCTACTTGTCCACCACACCCAGTGATGCAAATAGCTGGGGTGAAAATCGGCAAGGATTTCCAAAAACGCGTATCAATGTCTGGGGGGCAAAGCAGTGTTGGGGAGACTCGAGTTGCAACAAAAAATGACTTGACTCGAGTCGTTGCACGAAACAACTAGGACTCGTCTTCAGTGACTCGACTCGAACCACTTGCTGACAATCTAATTATTTTCCTACTGAAACCGGGTGAAGACCAAAAAAAAAGGTCTTCGCGTCCAGAGCTACTGTTTTCCTACTGAAATCGGGTGAAGACCAAAAAAAAAGGTCTCCACGTTCGCAGAGCCAGTTGGGGAACCCCTGGCCTAGTACTTTCGTGGCTATTCGAGACTCGGGACTCGACTCGAGTCTGTGTGTACACTGACTCGACTTGACTCGAGCCTGTAGTGCAAACTGACTTGACACGAGTTGTTGCACTAAAAGACTAGGACTCGCCATCATTGACTCGAGACTCGACTCAACTTACAGCGTTTCGTTCCCAACACTGGGGCAAGGCCCCCCAGACCCCCCAACAGGTACTTTGCGTTTGTATGTCCAGAGTCTAGATTTTACGAAGAGATTCGTATTTTGCGAAACTCAGTATGTGGAGACTGGAGAGTCAAAACAACTGTTTTCTAAGACTACTTCGCTTACAAACCTTTTTTTGCATGAAAACGGGGTTCGAGTGAAAAGCTGTATGTGCCAGGTTTGTGCCCAACTGCCCATAGCATAACTTTTCCGCATTAAAAATGTCTACATAGCTGCACTTTTGAAACTACTCCCATCTAATGTTTTCATACCTATGATCCTCGATGAGTACCACTGCAACCAGGGGCTGGGCAGTGATGTGCGTTGACGTCGCTAATTTGACGGCGTCAACTGTTTGTTGACGCTAGCCGATGCGCGGTCAATTTTCAAAAAGTTGACGCTGGGCGTTACGCCGTCAAAATTTCAGCTGTTTTAGCGTCAAGCGCCAATTTTTTTTAGATTACAATACTTTTCTTGGCTTTTTCCAAAACAAGCGAGGTGTTCTTTAAAATAAAAACACTGAAATTGCGATCACTCGGAAAAGAGAAAATTAACTTCAGTTAATGGGCAAGCAACCGCTTTTGAACGTAAAATAATTTAATTATTTTTCTCCTATATCGCATAACATCGGTTTTATTCAGTTTTGTGCGTTTAGATAATATTGGTTACCGAAGAAGGGTATAAATTTGCGGTAAATTTTTGGCTTAAACCAAAATTTATTGTAGTTACTGCTTAAGTTAATTATCATTTCGATATTCGATACAGGAATGAATACAAGTTTAAATATGCTTATAAATAGCCACGGTGCCCATTTGACCGGTGCTCAACTGCTCATCTGCCCCAAGTGTCCATCACCAACACCACTAAAAGCCGCCACGACGAACATTACAACGCAGAGTGGTCAGCGCATTGGACTGCAAATCTACTTTCCCCGAGTCGATGCTCGGCTAAGTCATCCACCATGACGCACATACTTCACTATCAAAAATAATAAAAAAAAAATATTCGCAGTAAGTTTCGAGACGAGGTAATAAAAGGACTATATGATTTATCATTGCTATTCAAAAAAATTGGCGCTAAAATTGAAGCTGACGCCGTCAATTTTAAAACTTTTGACGCTGACGGCGCTAACATTTCGGGCAATTCACGCTGACGCCGTCAATTTTTTTCGCTGACGCGCACATCATTGGGGCTGGGGCTCTGCCCCCAGCCACCAACAGATTTTCGGTTTTCACATATAAAAACACTCATCTTAGCAGACTTTTTTATGGAAAAAGAACATACCGGTACCACCAGTGAGAGCAGTCACTATAAAAAATGCAAAAATATTTTAGTAGTCCATGTCTAAAAACAAGAGCTGAGCTAAAATAAATGAAAGGAGGCTGCAGCCATTATTAGTTTATGTAATCGTAGACTGCCAGTTAGGTTTTAGCAGCTAACTACAGGGCCAAGAGGAGGGTCATGGTACCGTGACCCCTGCACGCGTCTATGCTGCTACCATGGTGCAGCGATTGAACATGTTTAACCAATACTATTGCTGCATAACAGACCATTAAGTCTGTGTCACACTCATATTGAGAAGCGCGCTCAGGAACCCTCCATCGTTGGGGTACGCCTATGATGGCAAACCAAGTAGGCTACTATTAATTTAATTAATTTTGATTTTATTTTTTAGCAGAGCGATTTTCTAAAAGCTAACCAGTCAACGGCGCTGCAAAATGAATAGTTATGTGCAGTTTGTGATCAAGGCGTCAAGCAGTTGCAACTAAATTTGTCAATTTCCCAAATTTCAATTTAACAATTGTACAAAAACGTCAAGGACTGCAGTTCCCCTGCTCGAAAAAAAATGATCAAAGAGCACCCTAGTAATCCAAAAGTTCAGAAATGGATTAAATTTAAGCACTACTACTGCTACTAAGTTATTACCAAGAATCAGAAAATAATTCGATTTTTGCAGTGCAAGAAAAATTTGGGCAGAAATTTTTCATCCTGTGTTTGGGTCGTGCAAACGCCGTGCCAACGATTTTCTGATCAAGAGCAATGTGCGCGCTAGATCCAATGAGTCAGACAAGCCATTTCCCTCTTCGATATCAAAAACACGACACTTACTCTGACTATAGCATTAGATCACAATAGCGAAAGCCATCACAAATTATCGATTAGTTTCATATGACCAACCTCACCGGCGCAGCTAGACAAAAAGAAGGGGGGGGGGACATTTTTTTTGTTGAATTACTGGTTCTGAGATTTCAGTCCGGCCTATCTACAGGTTATATTGAAGAATACCTGATTTGATTGTGTTGTTGCGCAATAAGTAATTCAAGTTTTTTATGCCTTCGCAAAACTGAAACTCTTAATGCTCAAGTGTTAATTAAGGTATACATTTTGTAATAACTGCGCTCTGATTTCTTTGGGAAGTAGCCAAAAATCGCCTGCTTCCTTTTTGTCGCCGCTTTTCTGCACGTGAGCAACTGCGCTGACACCATTGACTATCTCACGCTGCGTTTATCGCAGTTGCAGATGTTATGTAAACATGGCTTTCATCGCTGACGTCAACATACTCGGGCAGTGCTCTCATACAGCAGCTATCAATCACCCCATGAAATGGATTCTTGTGTAGTTTTGAGTCAAGATCTAGACTGAAGCAGTTAGCGTAGACGATTAGTAGCGGCGCCAAGGGAGGGAATAAGGGGGACTAGTCTCTTCCACTTCTGTTTGGGCCCACTTTTGTAAATTGTGCAAATCGGTTGAATTTTTGGGTAGGGCAAACGTAGACTTTCTCCTGGCCTCTTTCTTTTCCTGTCTTTAAAACTCGAGTAAGTGTGGCATCGAGTGAACATGCACACAGCAAAGTGAAAATCCTTAATAATAATTATCTGCGATCTTCCATGTCATCAGACCGACTTGAAGATCTTGTTCAAATTAGTAGTGAACGTGACATAGCCGACACTATGGAGCTTGAAACATTGGTTGATGTTATTAAATTGAAGAGCCAAAGGAGAATCAAGCTATAAGTAATATAATGCCATTGCTTTATGCATTTCCGTTTTCTTTTTGATATTCTGCCATTGCCATTGTTTTTTAACATTTTCAGGATTTTTTAATTTTCGCTTTTATTCTTCACTGTGATCCTGCAATAACACACCATATATGCTATGTTTCATTAAATTTGGTCTATTTGCAGGGTAGGCTGTTTATTTTTTTAATAGCCAACTTCGAAGTAGTATACACTGTAGCCTACCACAGAACCGAGCTACTAAGCCTGGTAACCAAAGGCAATGTCAATTTCTGAACAATGATGCTAACTAGTATCCTATTTTTACTTCATAATTTCGCACAATTTAGTTCCCATTTTCACAAAAAATCCTCCTGGATATACACCAAAATGCAAGAGCGTGTTTAGAGGGGAGAGCCATTGTATCATAGCCCCCCCCCCCTCTTTGACTGTGCCTTTTAGTAAAAAAAAAATTATAGGTGCAAAGCGACTGAAATATGCCAGTTTACAACAAAACATTTTCTGTAGCTTATGGCCAGGGGCGGATCCAGGGGGTTAAGATGATGGGTTAAGAATTAGGATGATTAAGGGTTATGGATGATGGGTTAAAATGAGGGGTATCCTCCCACCAGCCATTTTCAAAAATGTTTTTGATGTGTACCGTTTTTAACTTCTAACCTCTTTGATAGCAATAAGCCTTTTACGCCTTAAGCACGCATAATCGAAAATGTGCGAACAAAATGCATCACATTTGGCGAAGCACTCAGAGTTAGGGTCAAAAACTTTAAGCGAAGTTTGCCTAAAAATTATTCAAATAGCAATAAAATAGCCATTACAGCATGTAAATTTTCAAAATTTTTCCGGGAAGCATGCCCCCGGACTCCCCTAGGACTTTTCTTGTTTCTTCATCAGCTTCAGATTTGTTCTACCAAAAAAACACGCTTGGAAAAATGTGAAAATTGTGGCCTCTCTAGTAAAACTTCTTGCTACGCCACTGCCAGAATGCACTAAATTAGTTCTAAAATTTCGAAACTTTCTGGGGGAAGCTCCCCAAACCTTCTTCAAAAAGTCTAAATTTATATAAGTTTTTGTCGCTTCGTTTGTCCCCCCCCTTACACTTATTTTGGGCTGGCGCCACCCCAATAGATGATGATCGCCTGCTTCATCTGTAGTATGCATTAAACATGTTTTTAAAAGCCAAGCAATGTCCTAGCTTTTGGGGAAATATATCGTCCTCAGTTCCTGATTCAAATAATTTTAAATATACTTTTGAATAAGGTCGTGAGGACGAGGAGTAGGCGTAATTGAGTTTTGTTTCTCCAGTAAAAATAATTCTTTCGCGAAAAGGTCTCTATTGCATACCGCTTTCTTTTTTGAAATAGGAAAACAAATGATTTGCATCCTTTTATTTTCGGTCAATACAAATTTTTATTGATTGCTGGCTGTTTATTACTGCACTAATATGCATTTTAAGCAGAAACAATGAGACAGCAATTGATCATTTGTTGCGTTTGGTTGCGTGAAGTGTTGAGGGCAGCCACTTCAATGCAATGGCTACACATCATGGCAGGTTGTCGACACAGTGGCACTAGTTTCATTACAACTCATGTTTGTTTACAAAAATTTGATTCAATTGATTATTCAACAAATTATTTCCTCTTCCCCACGCTTTTCTGGCGATTTAATCAATGGTCATGCTCAAGTTAAACAATATTTAAAGCGGGGATTCCATTGTTTGATAATTTTTTAAGTCTGTACTTTGAAAAGGGGGGGGGACTGGTCCCTTTAATCTCCCCCTTGGCTGCGCCGGTAACCAGCTTAAATATGCATTGTGCACCCCCAACCCCTCCCATACCCCCCACATTGTCTTATCGGATTTAGACGATTCACGAAAATGACTGTTTAGACAACAAAATCGGCAAAATTTGCCGAAAAGCAGAAGATTTGCATTACTGCACACCGAGATGGGGTAATCCCACTAAGTGCCCTTTCCAACGACACAACAAGTAAATTTGCTGGCTAGTTCTCCACACTGTCTCTCTAATGCCGAATGTCAAACAGGGAGCTGTGAATACCAATTTTAAAGTCACTAAAGTTCTGATATGAATTACAGAAGAGCATTGGGCACCCAATATTATGAATTTAAACATACGAAGTTGGTACAATGCAGCATATACAAATATCCATCAGCGTAATCATTAAAATATTATTATAACATAAAAAATTAAACTTACTTGTAAGCATCATCAGTAACTATAAATTCATTGCATTGAAAAACTTCTCCGAGTAAATCATTTTTACAATGAATAATTCGCTTGTTCAAAGGATCAAACAGTTTGTTAATTTCAATATACTTCCCGATGTACGCCACAATCTGAAAAGCAAGCAAGCTCAGTAAAGTTTCTGGACATTTATCTTGACTATCTGACTATTCTAACGTCTTACAAGTTACAACAATTACGTATCCAAATGCAACTAAACCAACACACATTATTCTACAATATTATCAACTTCAAATTTGAAACAACCAATCACAGCCTTTCCTGTACTGCTAATCTGTCAGCAGTACCAAAACAGAACAGATCATGAGATGCTTTGGTTATCTGCTACTGTACATTTGCCACATGATAGACCTATCTATTCAGTATTAAACTCAACATTCAATGCAGCTAGAGCTATTAATCAGCTAGGTACAATTTATCAGATCAGAATTTTCACCATGTTACTATGTTACGGATATCTTTTCCAAATCAGGAAAAAAAAGAAGTTTCAAACAAGGAAAAACTTCCTGAATTGGAAAACTTGATGATGTATATTTCATTTCCACCTGTCAAGACATCATTTCCACTCAGAATTGATGACATCAAAATTTAGCTGAATTGTTTTTCTACAACTTTACAGTGGGAATTTAATTTTCACCATGGTTTTTTTTAATTTTAAAAAAACTTTGTTTTCCCATGTATTTACATGATACACTGTTAGCCTACATTGAAACTGCAAGCTTAAGCTATGCCTATTTCTTTCTCAGTGAAAATACGATTATATACATCATCAAATTTTCCAATTCAAGAAGTTTTTCCCCTTTTAAAACTTTCATTTTTTTTCCTGATTTGGAAAAGATATATATCTATAACAGAGCAAAAATTCCAATGTGATAAATTAAACAGTAATACATACCTAACTGATTAATTGCACCGTGCAACAAACAAATAAAGAAGATAATTGCAATACCGTTACCTTAATTAGTCCACCATAGTCTATAAAATGATCAAATAAAAATTTACTTGTTTTGATGTAAAGTGTTGTCCAGTTGCACCACCTGACATTAAAATAGCCTTAAGTTTAGGCTTAGCCTCGTAATAAGTCATCCGTACAGGTATCAATATATGCAAAGTTACAAGTATTGGTACACTGGTATACTACACAAATTTAGCAGATTTCTTAACATATTCAGTATTTTTCTGTTTCTGCAAAGAAATGAAAAAAGTCACCATGAAAAATGGATTCAGAAAACTTGGCGTGAAATTAAGGTCAATTGCAGGATAGGAGGGTTAGATCTAGTATCAGCCCCCGGCCCCAGGTTCGATTCTGGGTTAGGTTTGGTTAGGATTAGGTTTGGTTAGGTAAATTTAGTTAGGTTTAAGTTTGGTGAGAGATAGATTT
Organism: Trididemnum miniatum; assembly: GCA_964006365.1. Lineage (NCBI taxonomy): Eukaryota > Metazoa > Chordata > Ascidiacea > Aplousobranchia > Didemnidae > Trididemnum > Trididemnum miniatum. The sequence continues at coordinate 3,354,339 of OZ023241.1, forward strand.
AGTCACGGCGAGGTTATAGGTTAGGTTACGGTTGGCAGACAGAAAAAGCGTGGGGGCTGATACTAGACATGACCCACATAGGGATTAGAAGACTGAGCAAAAGCAGGCTAGTCTTTTATTATATATTAAACTTGACTACCGTAGTGACTAGTCCGTTAATGCCCAAAAAAAAGAACTAGACTTAAGTTTAGGCCTAGGCTACTTCCTAAGATGTTTAACATTTTTTCTTTTTTTTTTTTAAGGTTCAAAATCCAAATGAATTGTTTGCGTAGGCATACTCTACTATTACCTGGCAACAATTTGGTCATAGGCTACCTAGGCCAAGCAAAACTTAATCCCGTAACCTTACCGCACAGCAGCATCGCTAAAACTGGACTAACCTGTAAAATATATAACTAAACAAAGTAAACACGTCACAAACCACAGACAAGTCCAAACATGATCCTCGTTTCCGTTTTGCGCTGTTTCTAGTGAACCATTAACCTAGTCTTTGAAAATCGGATACCGTATCCTATTGGTTGGTTCACAACTTCACACTTGGCGCGGTAACGGTAAAATCTGTCGCGGTCAATGGAAACGGCAAACGGTACAACATGTCAGCAAGGGTGGAAACCTGGCTACATGGCGTTAGGGTGTCAGTTTCGGTGTGTTGAAACCCACATGTCAGGTTTCAGTTTTGGTTTGGTTTCACGGCTTTTGAAAAATAGGTTTCAGTTTTGCTTACGCACAACTTCGGTTTCTGGGTTTCAGTTTCGGTTTAAGTTTCATCCAAAAAAGCTATTTTATTTTAAACACAGGTTATGTAAGTGCTCTACTTTTGAGCGTTTTTGTTGTATTGCGATGATAAGTAGCAACTCAGATGGCCGAGTGAGGAGAGCAATAGAGTGGTAAAGTGCTAGGTGGCGCTGTTCCTAGCAACCGCTTTCACTGGTTCTACACTATTTTTGCTTTATTATAGCTACGCAGCTGCTGGTAGCATGCGGCTGGTTTCTGTGGCCGACGTTGGTACTGCCGCCAGTTAGGTTTTGTCAAGGCTGGTTTTACCCACTACTTTTGATAGTTCGGTGTTTTGTACCAGGCTGTAGGGTAGGCCTAACCATCAGTGTGAAGAAACAAATTGTAGTTTTTATCGGTTTTCAAAAGCCAGGCGAAAGCTTTGAAGATGGATAGCATTGATAACTGATAAGGTGAGCATAGCATTCCTTTTTTCCTAAATAAATAGGCATATCACTTTGCTAGGATTTTAACAAGTTTTTGACTGATTTAAAATTATTGTCCTAACAATGCACTCAATAAAATTTGTTAGGTTTTATCATCCTATTTTGGCTAGTCTCTAGTGTAGGCCTACATGCCCTGCTCAGCTCCTCTTTTTCGGAATCGCAAATTACCAGTAAGCCGACTTGCAGCAGTGTGCAGTTGCATAATTTATGTGGTAATCTGACTACACTTGGTGAGCTGAACCTTTTTTATTGATTTGGCGTACTACCCGAGCTACAGCTCTTCTTGATCAGAGAAAGTCTGAAACATATTAGAGGTCTAGACTATGCAAAGTCTTTTGTTATGTTGAATGACCTGTAGCATTTTGAACGGCTAAAATAGGTAACTAAAGTTTAGTCTAACTTTGAGATATATCTTACGTTAGTCATTATATTGAAAATGTCCTGCTAACAGTAGCAATTAGTTCATAAATAATTTTAATTTTTTGCAGAAGAGCTGACAAAGAAGGAAACGTGAATTTTCATTTGAGCAGTTACCATTTTCAAGATGAAACAAAAAATAATCCAACAATATTTACAAGAAGTATGGACAAACTCTTCCCAGTTGAAAAACCATCTTCAGAGAAGCAGAAAAGTAAGCCCATTGATGCTTCTGAAAAAAATATTTCTCCAGATTTTACTGATGAGAAGTTTGATGAGGTTTCAATGGATGAGTTGGTGCTGCCTGATGATCTTTTAACTCTGAACTAGTTCAATGGCACCAACAGATTTTATTCAGTTGACAATTTGAATGAAAAAATGATTAGAGTAGAAACTGGTATTTCTACAAAAAATCTTTTTTTATTGGTAGTTGTATATACAAAAAAATTTAAAGGTGAAATTTTATATTTTTATAACTGAAAAGTTAAGGCGATTAAGCTTGAAGATTAGATTATTATTACATTGATGAAGTTAAGGCAAAATTATACAAATCTGCATCTTGCAAAGTTATTTTTAAGCAGCAAAACCACGATTTCAAACATAGTTTTGACTTTTGTTTATGTGTTACATGAATTGCTGTTTGTTGATTTGAAGTCACATGTGCCATCGCGATTGAAAAACAGAATTTCAGCTGCATTTGCTGACTTTCCGAATTGCCGAATGATAGTGGATTGTACTGACATAGAAGTTGTTATTCCAAAACGAATGGATTTACAATGTCTAACAAATTCTACTAATAAGTCAATGAACTCACTTAAAGCACTTGTTGGAGTAGCTCCCAATGGTGTGATTACATTTGTCAGTAAGCTGTGTGCTGGGTCTACATCTGTAAAACACATTGTTCAAAAGTGTGGGATTTTAAATCACTTTGTCGCAGGTAATCTTATTCTTGCTGACAAAGGATTTTTGATCCAAAACATTGTACCTCCAGGAGTAAGTTTTTAACATTCCACCATTTCTTGAACATGGAAAGTTGTCTAAAAATGAAATTATTCAAACTAAAAGCATTGCAAAGTGTCGAATTCATAAAGAACGAGCCAATGCTAGGCTAAAAAGTTTTAAGATTCTAACTTTAATTCCATCATGGTTGCGTGGTTACTTCGATGTTATGTTTCAGCCCGTGGCTGCTTCGGTCAACTTACGATTTCCTCTTATTGTGTGAAAAGGTTGTGATAATAGTGCATTTGAATGATATTTGCGATATTGCCGGTACTTGCCTGTGCTTTTATATGAGTTCTTGCCAGCACTTTTATACGGTGAGTTTCATACATTTTGCGGCTTTATAAGAACCAGTTATTATTTTTGCTGTTTCGGGTGTGAATTTCGCTGTGATGTTAATAACTGGACGTTCTGCAAAAGCCACTGCCTGGTAGTGTTATTTCTTAATTGCAATATTTGACTCATACACACTGATTTTTGTAAATATCTATGTTTATCATTTTGTGCAATCATACTGAATCTACACAAAAATGTAGTACGGTATTTCAAACCAAGAACAGGGATTATGCAATGCATATAAGCAATAATTCAAATTGCTTGGTTAAATGTATTTTACATTTTGTTGGCTAAAACTTTTAAGTGTTTAAAATTATGTCTATTTTGTTTTTGTGGATGGTAAACTGGTACTATTTGCGTAAGGGCCTTGCCAAGGTTAACGATTATTCTTTCCATAATTCTTGCTGCAACCGTTACTGAGATAATTTCTACAATAAAAACGCTTGTGTTAGTTAAAAGCTGTATATTTTGAATGCTGACGTTGCGAAAAAAGAAAAAAAAAATTAACATAAAAGGTGCTGGTGAAAAAAGACTGTGGAGATAAGCAGCACGGGTTCTGGCAAGTGATATTACGTAATGGCTATAATTACGTTGCTTACATGCAAGACAACACCTGTTCAAAAAACACTTTGAACTGCATATATTGTACTCTTCAGCAAAGTATGTGAATTGTAAACAGCTCAGATGGCCTAGTGGTAAGAGTGTTTGCCTCGGGAGCTGTAGACCTTGGTTTGATTCCAAGTCGGATCAAACCAATGACATTAAAATTGGTATTCATAGCTTCCCTGCTTGACGTTCTGCATTAAAAGGACAGTGTAAGAACAAGCCGGCAACTTTACTTGCTGTGCCCCTGGGAAAGGCTCTTAACGGGATTTTCCAATCTTGGTGTGGTAGACAACTCCTAAGCGAGCTGGCAACTCCTAAGCGAGCTCGTAAGAGCGCTTTCTCGTGATAGGAGGGTAAATATGCTGCCAAATTTTTTAAAAAATGCAAGCAAATTTTGCAATAATCACGAGGCACATGAGATACGGAAAATTAATCATTAATGGACTAAAATGGAAATGAATGATAATGAGTTTGACTTCACAATAGTACAAACAAAGTCGACAGTTAGGCTTACATTTTTCATTGAAAAATGTGCAAGTAGACTAGTGAATACGAAAAAGATTATACAAGCAATCCGCTACACATACATTCACGACCAATTAAACAGCTTTAACTTGTATGATTGTCAACAGACCAGTTAATGGTTGAGATTCTTCGAAGCACCTTTTCGGAGGTATTTTATGTAAAAACTTCAAAGTTGACTGATTTGAGCATTCCAATGTCCATCCTTGTCTAGCTAGTTTCAGGGTAATCAGTTGCAGCTGCCAGATGATGACGGCACATCAACAGATTTCTTCCTCTTCCACTGGTATTCGATATCAGTGCGACTCAGGTTGTTCTGTCATAAATATATATAGCAGCAGCATAACTGCATTTATACTCGCTCTTAGAAATTTCACTCTCAGAAGTGGATTAAATTTCCATATCTTTTCTAAGATTTATTTGAAAATAATATCACAGATTAGCTGCAGAAGCCTTACAAAAAAATCATGTGACGGTAGGCTACCGTACTTACAGGCATATGCAGTTATTGGCACTGTACTGGTAGTTTAAAAATCGCTTCAGGTGATTTCTCTTAAATTTCTTAGCATAATGAAATGCAATATTTTAAACTTAAAACTAGCTAGGCCTATAAAAACCAATCAATAACTGAATATATTGAAACTTAGTTACCCGCTTTGGGTTATAAAAAGAAAATTGATCAATCTATTTTCATCAGCTTACCATTACTTTGCAGTTTGTATAATCTGTCTTGCATACTAGGATGAATTTTCCCTCTTAATCCACCATCACAATACTGAAACAACTCCACATGACTTGATTTGTGGTGGTTTTCCCCTTTTTCGGCTGATTTTGATTCATTTGCAATGTGATCAAGCAGTTTGGCGAAAGCACTCATGTTTCGCAACTTATTTCACACTGGTAACTAAGGCTATGCGGCGATAGTTTAGAACCAGCAAAAACGGTTGCTACGACAGCGCCACCTAGCACTTTACCACTCTATTGCTTAGAAAGTTGTCAACTTGGGTATAATTCCAAATCCGGTGAAACCGAAAACTCAAAAATTAGAATTCACAGCTTTTCTATTTGACGCTCAGCATTAAAGGAACTGTTCTGGTATGATGGTGATGACAATTTTAAAACCAAAAACCTTAGAAAATTCTGAACAGGTTTTAGTTTCAGTTTAGGTTTTGACGTTTCAAGAAAAAACGGTTTCGGTTTAAGTTTAGGTTTTCAAAAAATTGGTTGAGCAGGTATCAGTTTCAGTTTGAGTTTCAAAAATTTCTTTCCAAACCGGGTTTTCAGGTTTAGGTTTGGGTTTTGGTTTCCACCCTTGCATGTCACATTCCACGGCGAGCGGAACGTATTTTCCGTCTCAGCGTATAAAATTTTTGGGAGTCGAACCGCTCCCGAACCGGAGTTTTATAAACCGGTTTTACGCTCTTTTTGTCGAACCTTAACTGAACCCGAACCGTATTTTTCAAAATCGCAAAGAACGAACCGGAACTGAACCGAATAATATGAGTAGGCCTACTTGCGAACCTTGGGCCGCATTCTATGCTAACGATTCGTAAAGTTGTTAAACCGATTCGTTATGACAAGTCGGTATCTACAAGCGCTATTTGTTAAGCGTTAAAGCGTGTAACGATTCGTAAAGTGGACGTATTTTATGCCCCGTTCGCTATGCAGTGATATTCGCTAACCCAGCCGCGATTAAAAAAGCGTTTATGGCCCAATAAACGTAGTGATGAAATATCTATTAAAATAAGAGACTGGCCCCAAGACACGTGTTACTGATCAAATCAAGCTTCGTTCATTCATTGATAAGATCATTACGGCTTATAGATTTAATTCATTCATTTGAGCATTTTCACACACAAAAAAAATACACAGAGACGAAGGTGGACTGCCAATGAAGATATCAAACTGGTCGAGTTATTGAACAATGATTACACATTAGGGTGGGCCGTTTTTTACTTTTTTTTTCAAAGTTAAGATGGCTAGTGACGAAAAGTGGCACACCCATGAGAAAATGAGGTGTGCAAAATTTGAGCGAATTCGGGGGTGCTTTTCTGCTCCCGCCGGGGGGGTGAAAATGGAAATTTTTGAAAAAAAGCGCATAATTTTGGAGATATTTTTAAGCAAATTAAATTAAAAAATTTAAATGTGGCTAATGAAAATATTGGAGTTTTAGGTCCCTAGAACACGTTACTGCAGTTTTTTTGGGTTTGCTCAAGATCTACTGCTCCCGCTTTTTGATCAAGTTTGCTCAATTTTTGCAAAATAAGAATAAAATTTTCAAGAAGGAGTGAACATTTTTTAACACATGAACACAAAACGAAGTGGAAAATAGCACTTATATCACATTACATGGTGTTCAAGTTTCCCTTGCATAAAACAATTAATATTGGCTCATATAATTGTTGCTTCAAGCAAAGTCTTTTTTTGATTCAAAGTGGGGGATCTTTTTTCTTGATTGCAACTTTGCAATAATAGAACCATCTCTTTCTGAAGAGCTCACAACGCAAGCAGAGGCTTCAGTCACAAGTTTTACTGCTCTTTCTACAGCTTGTGTGTGGCAAGGAAACATTGGAAAAAGTTCTTGTGGCAACATTCTTGATTTTATATGATTTTCTATCACAACATTTGAAATTCTTTTCAGGACAGGAGGCTCGCTAATTGCAGTGCATTGCCAGTCAATCATTTCATAGTATTTTTGGGAGTTAAGCAGCAACTTTAGCACAATAAAAGTACGCCTCTTTGTTGTGGCTGATATACGAGTTTTTAAAACTCGTCTCCATCCCAACTCACGCACATGCTCCTCATCATCGAACAACATCACAATCAAAATGTTTTCGGGGTGGGCAAAAAATGCATTTCTCTGTAAGAACTTGTTTACAACATCGCGAACCCTTTTAGTCAAGTTTCGAGAGAAATTTAATAGTTTGAAAAAGTGCCTAGCACCCTCTGTAAAATTGTTGTGCTTCTTTACACTGAACCACACAGGGATATAAACATTCATGATGTATTGCACTAAATCTGTGAGCACAGAAGATGGCTGAGAAGTAGCAACGTATAGTCGAAGGATTCTGCTTGCTGTTGTCAACCATCGTGAGTGGTTAATAAGCCCAGGTTTTTGCAATGCCAAATGGGTAGGAACTGACCCATTTCTTATACTGTTAAACATGCTAAGGAGGTATTTTTGATCCCAGCTAAGATCACTTTCATCAATAGTTATTTTTGTTGCGCTTACTGCTTTGAAATCCACAATATCCAATTCTTCGCAGCAGGCTAATCGTTTTCCAACCAGACCAGCAAAGTTTTCGGGACCGCTTGTACCACCATCTAGTTCTTTCATGAGATGTCGCAAAGGCAATTCGTTTGTATGCAATAGACAAATTATCCATTGCAAAGGCTTATCCAAATGCTCTTCTAGGAGTTTGATAACACCGCCATTCCGGCCGGTATTCACAGCAGTTCCATCACATCCTATTGCTGTAACTTCACCAATGCTTATCTCCTTTGAATCAAGATGAGCAATCATACCATTAAATATAGACTGACTCGACCCGGAAGCAGTTGTGAAATGACCGACGTATTGAGACTGTGGTTCATTAAGGAGTGTTATATGCTCTTCCACGACTGTACGTTGGTGCAGTCTTCCATCAATTTCTCTTTGGCTTAGGGTTTGGTCTCTTCTTCCGTCAAAATACAAACTCTTTAGAAGAAGAGCGGTATTGCTTGAAGCCAGATTGTTCGTTCTAGCCTTCTTTCTTGCTCTTTGAACTTTGTTCTTATCAATAACTGATGTTGCGTCTTTTTTTGTAATATCGCCGGCATCCTGTAATACAGATGATGCAAGAAATGCTGCAGTTCGGTGCGAAAATCCTGTGCGATCGCAAGCTTCAGCGAGAGCAGATATGTCAAGAACATTCCGTTTTTTTCTTTTTGCTTGTGGAGGCATTCCATGATCATCGTACTCTTCACCACTGCTCTCTTCGCTTTCGCTAGCACTTGGTACTTCATCGATGCTTGTTTCTGCAAAAGTTTCATCAGCAGTAGATGGGCAAAGGTACTGCTTTGCTCTTGCTATTTTTCTTTCGTTTCGTTTCTGATTTGCTCTCGTTGTTGCTTTATCCACTCTATCAATTGCCATGCAACGACTTGATCTTTGATCTCTTAAAAAAGCACGCTCAGCAAAAGGAACTTGATTTTCTCGTTTGCAATTGCAAAGTTTGAAGTCCGAACATTTGCATGCACTGATGTCAAATAAAGTCTTTTGGGCTGAATCTTGCATTGTCTTTAACTTGTTTTTATAATTTTTGCTACCTTTAAATTTAGACTTAAACAAATTATTCATTTTCGTTCGATACTGACGCAACATGCTAGTTATTCTTTTTCTTGAAAGATGTGGTATGGAAGCATATTTCCATAAATTCTCCAACTGTATGACAACGACAGTAGCAATTGCTTTTAAAGACGGCTCTCTTCCTTGTTTCATGTCCAGTCTCACGTATTGGTAGTATTTCATCACATCTTCGTAGGTGGGCAAAACTCTCCAGCTAATTTCCTTTGGATAGCCAAAAATTGGGCATTCAGCAGAACTTCTGGTACCGCTTACGTTACTCATAGTCAAAATTGGATAATTTAAAAGTATCAGTACCGGTACGCGTATGGAATTAAATATTGCTAATCACATAATATCCTGCAAAAATATACCGTATTATATTATTCCTAAGTCAGCTTTGTTAAGCTTAAAACTAAGCCTAAGTTTGAATAACAGTGTAAAACTATATGTACCTATTACTGTAGCACAGAAGAGAGGCTTTTGCTCAAAATTTACCTGGCAGTTTTCCACAAAGTTGAGCTAATAGCGACATTGGTTTAAATTTTGTACTCAGCTGGTAAACTGCTTCCATAATACTGACTTAACTGACCACTCACTTATAACAAACAACCACAAGAAGTAACACATTCGCTTAAAATCAACAAATTGCCTAATCATTGCTTATTTTTTGACAGGTTGTCTACTATTAAAACAAACTCCCATCATTTCTATGTCAGCGCTGTTAGACATCAAGGCAATATTATGGCATAGTTAAATGAATGTTTTTAGGCATTTTAACAGTAGTTAAAATAGTATAATAGACTGATATTGTAATATAGTGAGCTTATATACGGGCAGCAAAACATAATCTTATTGAATAAAAACTACTATTGAAAATAATAGCTGCTTTGGTACACAATAATTATGGGATGAGAATAACTGAAGGAGGAAAAACAATGCCAAAGTTATACTCATCATTAAAATAACTGAAACATTTCGACAATATAGATGCAGCTGTCATCACGATCATCAGCAGTGTAATATACATCAGCAGTGTAGATTTAGCCGTCGTCATCAGTTATTCCAATAAAGATTATTACTTTGGCTTTGTTTATCCTTCAAGCTGCTATATTTTCTTTTTTTATACCCGAAATTAGCAAAAATTGTGCAAAATTGATCAAAAAGCGGGAGCAGTAGATCTTGAGCAAACCCAAAAAAACTGCAGTAACGTGTTCTAGGGACCTAAAACTCCAATATTTTCATTAGCCACATTTAAATTTTTTAATTTAATTTGCTTAAAAATATCTCCAAAATTATGCGCTTTTTTTCAAAAATTTCCATTTTCACCCCCCCGGCGGGAGCAGAAAAGCACCCCCGAATTCGCTCAAATTTTGCACACCTCATTTTCTCATGGGTGTGCCACTTTTCGTCACTAGCCATCTTAACTTTGAAAAAAAAAGTAAAAAACGGCCCACCCTATTACACATTTTTGACTGAAGGCTTAAGCGAGTCGAAAACAAAAAGAATGGTGGGCGAAAATAACAGATAATATTAATTCTCTGAGGGAAGGTTAAGTTATAAGTCGAGCAAGCATTATAAAGCTTTTCCTTTCTTTCACGTCTTGTCCGGGGCATATAAATGAGCTGCGTTGCATTTTTGTCATGGAATTAATAAATGCATCTAGCAGTTTGCTGACTACAGGTTGAGAAACTCAAACTCTTACACAGTCTTTAGAAGGATTTTGAAAGCTTCCAGACTCTAGAGTTTTGAGATTAATAAGTGCTCCAAACTAATAAATATCGCTCTTTCTGTGTTCAGCCGTAATGAGGTCTTCGTTCACTAACGTGCATAGACTATACCCAGTTCTCGAGTTGCGAAAACACTTATGGGGGGATGGCGCTAGGATTGCCATAATTTTTGGCCGAAAACAAAGTAAAGAGCAAAAAAAGGTCATCGCCTCCACTGATGTCCGATTTTCGGCGCAAATTCAAGTGAAGAGCAAAAAATTAGCTTTTTTGCTAATTTTTTTGCCATAATTTGTTATGGGGGGATGGTGTTGATTTCCAGGGGGATGGCATCCCCCATCAACTCGAGCACTGGCTATACCCTTAACCTCATCTCTTGTCATACGAAACTCCTTCAAAAAATTTTCTTCGCTACACGTTTCCATGAGAATCACATGTTTTAGTGGGACTCTTTGGCCAATAATTGAAGTCGAATTTAGAGCAAAATCAGGCACCGCCGTTTTATTCACTGCTAGTTACGAATAAATGCGACTTAGCACGAGATAACAACAACTTTGAAGCCGTCGATATTTTTCTGCGTGATTCGTTAACTCGTAGCGAATCTTCGATACAACTTTACCATAGCGATGAGCATGTAGCAGCGTGCTACGATCACGCATTTGATATGCATGATCCAGGAGTTTGTGACGTCATAAACGACTGATGGTAAACTGATTGCATTGTGCATGTTAATTGTTAAAGTCTTTTGGTTTTGAAGTGAGAGAAATATAAGCTGTTCGTTAGAGTCTAGCTTGTTAGCTGCAGTATTGAGGCGAAGATAAGGAATAACAACATTGGTGACCTACCGACAGACAAGGGACAGCAAAAGTTATGTCTTCAGAGCAAGGGCCTTCTGTTGCAGTTTTCTCCACTGCACCTGTCTCAGCTGTTTCTATTAAAATTCCCCCGTTTTGGTCTAATGACCCCGATCTTTGGTTTTCCCAGGTTGAGGCGCAATTTACTCTTAAAGGCATAACCTCTCAGCTGACAAAATTCCATTACATTGTTGCTTCCTTAGAACCTCAGATAGCTCTCCACGTCCGCCCTCTTATTTTTAACCCACCTGCTTCCAACCCTTACGATACCCTTAAAATCCTTCTTTTACAGTCATTCACTCCCTCGCAACAGAGCAGATTGCAACAAGTTTTTAGTGCAGATTCGCTAGGTGACATGAAACCTAGGGGAAAGTCGGGTTATATGGGACGCTTAAGCTCTCAGGAAAATTGGCTTGTTGTAAAGCGTCAACTATTTGCTGCGATGATGCGCCCTACCACCCACATTATACATAATAAAAGCGACGATCCCAACTTCAGTACTTTAGTCGCAAGAAAAGGTTTTGTGCGGCCCATATCCCCCGATAAATTTTCGCTGAGACGGGTGATAAGGACCACCCATATGGGTGCTATGATATGGGTATATTAAATGTTGGTTTGCCACCCAGGGGCAGCTTTCCAACTTGAGAACTTGATAAGCGGCGACTTAGAGTTGTCCATGGTACTTTAAATCGTTCGGCTGATGCTTTTCTCAATGAATTTCCGTTTTGAACATTATCAATTGCCTTACATAGGAACTCTTCACTCCAATTGCTCCGAATGTTCTTCGATGTGTACCTGGGCATCTGCAAAGTGGTATGATCCTGCTACAAAGTACCCACGCAATGTAATAATTCGATCGGGTGATATGGACCGCCGGTCCATATCACCCAAGCATAGGTGGTCCATATCACTCTACGCACATGGCCTTCAACATTTTTTCAGTAATTTTTTTATGAAAAGCTGAAGAAACCTGAACCTACAACAAAAGTATGCCTACAGAATGTAAACTAAACTAATAACGACAACTTAACGTTTAGTCAATTGCTTTGGTCCAAACAGTTAGATAAATAATGTTATTTTTTATAAGAAAAAGCTGAAAAACAAAAAAACTGCTGTCAGCGCAAATCGCACGTACTTTCACCGTACGCCATGTTGAAAAACAGCCATTAGGCAACCTATGACTTTCCCACGCAATGAACGATTTTATTTAATTCTTGTAATGGAAGTTATGAAGTGGTCCATATCACCCTGGTGGTTCATATCACCCAACTTTACCCTACTGAGTTGTTCCTTCATCTTTAGAAATTACTCGGTGAGTCCGCTACAGATGAGTCACTTCTCAGAAACGTTTTTCTCCTACGTTTACCTCTTACTATCCGCACGTCATTAGCGGTCATGCAGGACAAACCTCTTGGCCAGCTAGTCCAATTAGCGGATACTCTTTTTGAACTTGCTCCTCCCTCTATGGCAGCTGTTGCGCCAACCCAATCAAGCTGCGATGGCTGTGCACGTTTGGAACACGAACTCGAAGTTCTCAAGTCCAGACTTCTTCACTTTGAGAATGCTTCTTCAAACCAACCTCAACGTTTCCCTGTTCGACGGCGCTCACCCTCACCTCGCCGTACCAATTTTTCTCCACTTAGTCGTTCAACGCTTTGCTGGTATCATGAAAAGTTTGGCTCCAGAGCTGTCAAATGCACCCTTCCTTGTCAGTTTTCTTCAAACTAGCAAGCCAGGCATTAGCGGCGAATGTTACTGGCACCTGATCGATATCGCAATGCCAAGCAAGAATTTGAGCACATACTGTCTTTAGGCATTGTCCGTCAATCTTCAAGCAATTTTTCTTCCCCTCTACACATGGTTCCAAAATCTGATGGTGACTGGCGCCCCTGTGGTGATTATAGAGCTCTCAATAAAATCACTGTGCCAGATCGTTACCCCATACCCCACATTCAAGACTTTACTACTTCTCTTCATGGCTCAGTTATCTTCTCCAAACTGGATCTGGTAAAAGCATTTCACCACATTCCAGTTGAACCAGCTGATGTGCACAAAACAGCCGTTACCACACCATTTGGCTTATTCGAATTTGTTCGCATGCCTTTCGGGCTTCGCAACGCTGCCCAGACTTTCCAGCGTTTCATGGATGAAGTGTTTCGAGGTCTTGATTTCTGCTATGTCTATGTCTATATAGACGATTTGCTCATCGCAAGTAAATCCCTAGAAGACCACCTTGTGCATCTCCGCCTAGTTTTTGAGCGACTCCGTAAGTACTCTTTAACTCTCAACGTCGCCAAATCTTCTTTCCGTCAAACGGAATTGACTTTTCTTGGACACAAAATCACCGCTGAGGGTATCCTTCCGTTGCCCGAAAAAGTATCAGCAGTGAAACAGTTTCCCAAACCTTCCTCTGCTACTCAACTCCGTCAATTTTTAGGTCTTGTCAATTTTTACCACCGCTTCATTCCCAACTGTGCTCACCTTTTACACCCTTTGCACCTTTTTTTGAACAACCTTCCGAAATCCCGCTCCAAACAACCCTTGAATTGGACTGAAGAAGCTTCTGTTGCCTTTCAAAGTGCAAAAGATGTGTTAGCTTCAGCCACGCTATTGAATTACCCTCAGCCTAATGCTCCTATTAATCTCATGGTTGATGCATCAAACACCGCTGTAGGAGCAGTTTTACAACAACAAGTCAAGAACAGCTGGCAACCTATTTCATTTTTTTCCCGTTCTCTCTCACCTCGTGAACGCAAATACAGCACATTTGATCGCGAACTTCTTGCTACTTTCTTAGCTGTCAAGCATTTCAAGCATTACCTTCACAATCCTCATTTTCACATTCTTACCGATCACAAGCCACTGATTTATGCTATAAACTCGATCAATACCCAGCACTCACCCCGTCAAGCACGCCAACTGGACTACATTTCCCAGTTTACCACCGACATCCGACATATTCAAGGATTACAGAATCTTGTGGCTGATGCTCTCTCTCGCATCCAAGCTAACATATCTTTTCCTTCTTCCACAGTGTCTCTGTCGGAACTTGCGCAGCAACAACAAACAGATGTTGAGCTACAGTCTTACCTGCAGTCTCCAAACTCTCTCCAACTGGTCACTGAAACGACCAATGGTGTTTCCGTTACCTGTGACGTATCCACTGGTACTGCTAGACCTTTCGTACCTTCTCCGCTACGACATCGTCTCTTTTCTTCTTTACACAATTTCTCACATCCGGGTGTTCGAGCCACTCAAAAGCTGATCAAAGAACGTTTTGTTTGGCCGCGGATGAACGCCAATATTCGAAATTGGGCAAAAAGTTGCCCCTCCTGTCAACGCTCTAAGGACCAACGACATACTAGGACCCCTCTTCAATCTTTTCCGTTAGCAAAGTCGCGTTTTGCTCATGTGCATCTGGACATCGTCGGACCAATTCCTCCGTCCCGCGGTTTCAGGTACTTATTGACCATGGTTGATCGCTTCAGTCGATGGCCTGAAGTCGTTCCTTTAGCTGACATTCAAGCACAAACCATTACAGATGCATTTCTATCTGGATGGGTTTCTCGCTATGGCGTTTGTTCCAGTGTAACCACTGATCGAGGATCACAGTTTGAATCTAACCTTTTCCGATCTCTCCTACAACAACTAGGCATTACACGCATTCGCACGACCAGTTACCATCCTGCTTCAAACGGCATGGTTGAACGTTTGCACCGAACTCTTAAAGCCTCTTTGATGTGCCACAGCTCGGCAGATTGGATAGCTGTTCTTCCTCTTGTGCTTTTGGGCATTCGATCTTCCTTCAAGCAAGATTTGGGCTGTTGCTCCGTAGAGCTATTGTATGGCACCCCGCTCCAACTTCCTGGCGAGTTCTTTAACCCTCCTCCTTATTCTCTGGCTGATCAACACGTGTTTCTTCAAAATCTTTCAAACCACATGAATAAACTTAAACCTTGTCCACCTAGATCTGTTTCTTCCAACAAGCCATTTGTTCATCCTGACCTTGATTCTTCATCGCATGTTTTCCTTCGTCAAGATGCTGTTCAACGACCACTCCAACCACCTTACTCCGGACCTCATAAAGTCCTGAAACGTTTCGCTAAAACCTTTTTGATTGACCAGCGTGGAATGCGACAATGTGTGAGTAAAGATCGCTTGAAACCAGCTTATCTCGAAAATAATGATCAACCAATCGGAATCCTTCCTCAGCATGATGATCCTGCACCGACCTCTCAATCCACATCTTCAAAACGACGATCAAGACGACAAGTGCATTTTCCTCGTCATCTACATGACTTTGTCTAAAAGGAGGGGGAGCACTGTAGCAGCTTGCTACGATCACGCATTTGATATGCGTGATCCAGGAGTTTGTGACGTCATAAACGACTGATGGTAAACTGATTGCATTGTGCATGTTAAAGTCTTTTGGTTTTGAAGTGAGAGAAATATAAGCTGTTCGTTAGAGTCTAGCTCGTTAGCTGCAGTATTGAGGCGAAGATAAGGAATAACAACAAGCTTAAGGCTGTAGAGATCAGTAGAAAATTTAGGTTTTATCTACGAAGCGTTAGAGAATTTTTAAACAATCGAGTAGATGTTGTGGCTCAGGCATAGACTTGAGTTTGATGGGAGAACAAAAACAGTTTCATTCAAAAAATAAAGCATTTTGAAGCGAAAAGATACCGGTATTCAAAGCATAGGCCTATGCGTAAAGTAATCGGCAAAGCGAGACAGCAAGACAGTGCACGAAACGAGATCAACGAAACTTAATTTTAGTTATTCGTGAGTAGCAGAGTTTCGTCGTGTACGGGTGAAAACACTTTTCGTACGAATAGATGGTCAAAAATGTTGTGTGCTCTCACGAGAATGTAATTGAAACATTCAAGCTTTTATGGCTCCCTTGGTTGAAATAGTTGCCGATCCCCGACTGGAGGATATCTTTTCGATGATCGCACGCGCACAAAATAGACCGTTGGACTCGGTGTTTTTTAAATAAATGCTGTCAATTTGATTGATTTAGTATAATAGGTTTTTAATTTTTTTGAAATATGATTAATTATTCTTACAATTGATAGTAGAAATATTTTTGCAGATGCATGTTGATTGTTGAGAAATGATAAAACAGAAATCCGGTGCACAAAAGCGAAAACAAAAGGTCGTAAGTGAACGATTACAGTGTAAAGGGCAGCAAATACTAGAAAGCTTTGGTGTAGTTGGGAGAGAAAGTGGAAGAAAAAGATCTTGTAAAGATGCTCCTGACCAGGAAATTGCTAATGAAGTGTTAGATTTCAACCAAAGTAGTCCAGGGAATGACATTGAAGTTTTAAATGTAAAATTGGTATCTAATTTAATCCAAGTTAGTGATGCGAGTGATGATGGATGCAAAGTCGTAATTCAAGGGTCAATATTGACTCTGATGAAGCAAGTGTACGCTCCCCTAAACATAATCCAAGTGCTCATTCTGATAATGGAGTTGCTACTGTATGAAGCACTGGTAGCGAGACTCCAAATCCGCACAAAGACTTTGACGTTGGCCTTGTTCTCACTGAATTTCCATGTACCTGGTAAATACGTAGCGCGATTCATTGTGGTCATCAAAAATATCCTCAAAAATTTCCCGAGCATGAAACAAGCGAGCTCGTTATATCACCTTAATTGCTTTTTCGCTGTAAAGCCGATAAATAGGCAACCAACTAACTCCCTGAATTTAGTAAAATGTTGTCTTTGTGCTTAGAGACTGCAAAAGGTAGGAGGTCCACCAACAAATTTGCCCTAGGCCCAACGGCGGCTCTCGGAGCCCCTGGTAGGCATAGTCGCAACACGCGGTTGAAACAGCTGTGTTAATGTTCGAAGCTGGGTTAATTATCGTTTAATCAGTGGCGTTGGAAGTACTTTTAAGTAGGGGGGCTGAAATTTGTGTTACCCATACGAACGTTTGGGGGGCAAAGCACCCCAGACCCCCTCTTTCTTATCGCAACATGCATCTTTCTATCATGCACTTTACCTTAGTAAATGTCACGTGGACACTGCTTGATGAACTCAAGCTTTCCTCTAGCTATAAGCACTACACACACTCTTACAGTGGCCAGATCAACGTTTGTAAGCGTGCTAACCTCACTGAAATATGCCAGACTCCTTTGATGGTTTCTGTAGCTTATGGCCAGGGGCGAGTCCAGGGGGTAGGATCAGGATGAGGGGTATACATTCTCCCTTGAGTCATTTTCAAAAACGTTTTTGAGGTATGCAATTTTTCCACAATTTCGATTTTCGAACTTCTTCGATAGCAATAAGCCTTACGCCTTAAGTACGTAGGCCTATAATCGCAAATGTGCGAACAAAATGCATCATACCTGGAGTAGCACTCAGAATTCGGGTCAAAAAATTTAAACAAAATTTGCCTGAAAATGATTAAAAAAGCACTAAAATAGCCATTACAGCGTGTGAATTTTTAAATTTTTCTCCGAGGAAGCATATCCCCAGGGCCGGGACTCCTCTAGAGCTTTTTTTGTTTTTATATCAGCTTCAAATTAGTTCTGCCGAAAAAAATGCGCTTGAAAAAATGTGGAAACTGTATGCCTCCCTCTTTTTAAAATTTTTTGCTACGCCACTGCTCCTAGGATAAGCTAGCTTATGCTAATTTGATGTTTCGTCGTTTCGCTGTCATTTGCCCAAAAGTTCCTTTCAAAATTGGAGAAAATTTCACTGTGACATCATAATGAATCTCTAAGAACTTTGTGTACGAAGTTACCAGGAAATTCAACAGTTTTTGCGATTTTGTTCACCCTTAATTGTCACAAAGTTGCAAAAGTTAATACGTTGGTTTGCTGTATCAAAGAAGAAAAGAAACGAATGACAAGTGACGCCATAAGCCATCGTTGAAGTACAATCGGGTAAACTGCAGTATATATTTTTGAAAGAGGGAGCTGAAGGGGGGCTCAAAATATATATGGGGGGAAGGCTGAAAAAATGTTGGAGTGCTTCAGCCCCCACCTTCCAACGCCCTTGCGTTTAATTATGCTACAACATTCTATTAGCTATGTAGGCCTAAAACAAGTTGGCAATGCGTTTTTGTTTGTGGGGAAAGTGAGGACCCTTGAGCCACTTTTTGTACAATCGTTTCTACGTTGATTTTTGAACGAGCTATAAAGTTGGAATTTTAAAGGAATATGCTCTTTTGCACTCCGATGATACCATGTGTTGGTTGAAGTGATAACTTTAACACGTTGGCTGATATTGATCCTCAAATGGATGTGGCTCAAGGGTCCACACAGAAAAAAAAGTGAGAACCCTTGAGCCACTACACTTGTTCCCATAAATCACAATAAAGATGAAGCATAAAACGTCGTTTACTCGCTGTTCGTTTACTCGTTAATCTTATGATATTGGTTCTTTGTTTGCACGAATTTAGTCAAAAATACTGTAAAAGAATAAAAACACATTAGTGATTCTACGATCAAATTTGGACTAAAAAAAAAATTAAAAAATATCCAGCTTGATCTTTTAGTGATGAACATTAGCCAAGATGTAGACCTATTTGGCTGCAAAAAAATGATGTCTGGTGTCACACGATTCACTGAACTTGTTGAAGGCCTAGGTGTAACAGGTGCTGAAGACGCAGACGCAAAAACAACTAAATATTTATCTTGCAAGGACTCATGAGCCATGGCTCAAAGGTCGACACTTTTGGTGGCTCATGGCTTCACATTGCAACCTGTCTGCATAAAATTTCATTCTCTTCAATATGGTTACAGAAAAATTTGATCTCAGTGCGTAAATATATACCCTAATATGACTCATATAAATGCACAAGAATTTACTAATGTTACTTTATGCTCAAAGATCGACAAATTTATACCCCTAAAAGTTACTTTTTTGTAGCAAAAACAAACCAACCAACGCAACTCCTCCAAAAGTGTTTACTTCTCACTTATCGTTTCTGATCATGCGTAACCAACCTAGTATTGCCAAAAAAAGTTGATAAAAAATCTAAAACACTTTTCTACGGAAAGCTGGAGGGGGTGGTTCATGGGACCAACATGATCATGGGTCCGCACTTTCCCCCTATTTTTATTTTATCTTTCTTTTATGCGAGTGTGAATTGACTGTTTTATGTTTTCAACGCTGTGTTTTAAGCGCAAGTGCATTGTACCCGTTTGATAATGGTAAGTTGCGGCCGAAGGTGCGGCTGACTCAGATAACTCCAAGGTCTTTCGCCGTTTCCGTCCTGTGCTCTTTATTATGCGTTCTGGTAAAATAAACTTGAACTGATGAACTGATTTATTATTCGATGTCAAGTACACTGCAAGGAAATAGAAATAACTAACAGTAAAATGTGGTAAAATGATAACAGACATCAAGGAGACTGCGAAGAAATCGTTAAATCTTCTAGTCTGCAGCCACCTTTGCAAAATTGGCCGTCATAGAAAATAGTACAAATTTAGTGAAAACGAAAAGCATACGAACGAACGGACGAAAAGCAAGCCAAAAAAATACAAGCAATAAAACACACTTTTAAGGAATATATGTGATGCTGGCTTTTATACTACTGAATTAGACAAGACTGTATTTTTCTAGTAAAGTTCTTTTGAGGTTAGATTTAAACGATTTTATCGACTTGGAGTTTTTAATGGTTGAATCTAATGAATTCCAATTTTCCAAACAAGAGGACCTTGATACCTGATAAAATTTTGAAGCTTTGATTTTTTCAAGAAAGGCATAAAATAATTATTTTGCGTACTAGCCCGGGTAGACCTTTTATGTACACTGCTGACTTCACAGAAATAATTTGCCAAATATTCGCTGTTACCTTTTTTTCGGCCGAATGTCGTGATATGCGTTGTTTCTATGTACTTTGATGGTCGTTGAATAAAACACTACTACTACTATACTGTGCAGGAAGAGTTTTCATTTTGAATTTGAAAACAAATAATGCTTTTTCGAATTTCACAAGATCAGCCAATTTCAAAATGTCAAGCTTGGCGTAGAATGGTGTTGCTCGGTCATAATAACTTCCACCTCCAATTATTTTAACAGATTTGTTTTGTAAAATACTTAATTTTTTAAAAAAAGTTTTGTATGTAGAACTCCAAGCTAGTATTCCATATTTTAAGTGAGAGTGAAAAATGGCGTAATACAGCTGTAACAAGGTTTTACTGTTTAAAAATGGTTTCACTTTTGCTAAAATCCCTACTGACCTTGATAACTTCTTTTCTAAATTTTGAATATGACAGTCAAAATTAAGATTTCTTGACTTGGCTACTGGACGGCTGTGATGGTCAGCTCGGCAGCGTGACGCAGTGGTTCGGAAGGTCATTTTTACGTCAACCATGATCACAAGGTTAGTGGTTCAACTCCCAACTTAGTCTCGTTGTTGCGTCTGTGGATAAGATGCTTCACGATGATCATCTCTGCTTGGTGGAATCTGGCAAGCAGCAAATTAAAGAAGAAAATTCAACAGCAAAATTTGGAAATAAAGGCAACTCCTAAGAGAGTCTGGATTCGTTCTACGCATAGCGCTTCCGCCGCTTTCTCGTGATCAGGTGATAGGAGGATAAAGATGAAGAAATCAATCAAATCAGCTCTGATAAAAACTCAACCCAATTCCGGTAAAATAACAAAACGTCGGTCCAATTATATCTTACATCGCAAACAAACGGATTATGCTACCCAAAAGCAGTGGAAGGCAGGGCTTTAGTGCTAGGCCATAAATACCGCTACTAAATGACTGCCCAGGTGGATAAGACAAGTGTGCAAGGCTTGTCTAAATGCTTTAGTGAGAATGAGATAGTTTCACACATAGTTTTAGATAGTTTCACACAGAACTAATCCTAACCACAAACACTAACCCCAACTGCCCAAACCACGGCTTACCGTAATTCAAACAAGCCCCGACTATTTGGATAATTTTATTCTGTAATGTAACCTGCGGTACCAATTATGTCAGCAACATGGCTTAGTGGTACCGCGTGTGGGTCCTACTAAACACCGCAAAAGACGACAAAGGACTTACTGACAGCGGTGGTCTTGGACGAAGGGGAACCTGTGCAACAATTATAGGGGGGGCCCTTTTGGGATCCAAATTCCAAAACGCTGTAGTGTCTACTAAAGCACGTTATAATAGGCATTTGATAGGAAGTTACTTGAGAAGCAGCAATCAAGCAAGCTCATTTATATAATGCATGTAACAGACAAACATCATTTACTGCCAGTAATTGGTAGGCTATAATAAGGCTAGGGTTCCTTAAAAATCTCCCAGAACTTGAGAAAAATTAAAGACATGGAATGATTTGCTTAATCTACTGGTACTGTATATATACAATATTGATTGCTTGAGTAAACCAGGAACTAGTTGGCTATATTACGGTAAACAGGTAAATCAGTTTTGGTACACTCGCAATGATTAATTGTAACATCAACTTATATGCAATATTGCTGCACCTGCTACTGACAGCTTGCAATACTCTTTGCAGTTAGTGGCAATTCATAATGATAATGAACAGAATGTACTTAGCAATAAATTTACCTGTGATCAAGCACATTGCTGATGCAGACCTGTAAGATAAGCAACTGAGCCACTGAGTGTGCAAATTTCAGGCAAAAAGCTTCCAGTTAATTAGTTTTCTTTCTACTGAAATATCTGCTGAACTGCTATGATGGTCCTGAAACTGGACTGTGTCTGTAAGATTACTTCACCTGTTTCATCCTACTTTCCACTTTCCTTTAATAACTGCTTTTATTATACAGTAAGAATTGTTACTATTCTAATTTAAGAATGTCTTTTCTTGAATTTGTAGAAACAAAAGGTGATCTGTTAATATTTAAACAACACTTTAGTTCAAGGTTGCTACGTACTGTGGTTTGTGAGATATCGCACTACTTCCAATTAACTTTTCATCATCTTTATGCACAAGATAAGACAATTTTGTTCTCATATTTTGGACTGTTGGCATTAAGTGAAAAATAAGAAAAGTTTACTCCCTGAAACCGAATCTATACTATTCAAAAATATAATGCGCTACTGCTTACATAATTCGCAAAATGATGCTTAGTTCTGGTGAAGCAGTAAAGAGTCAGCTCTGATGGTTACTTCCATGATTTTCTTTTCTGAGCTTCTGAATACATCATAATCAGTGGTTTTGAATTAATGAAGTTAAAATTTAATCACCACAACTTCAGTTTCCAAGTAACATCTATATACATTTGAAACAAGAAATCTCCCAACACAACTCTTTTAGTCACAAAGTCAAAATGCAACATTAAAACAATGTATTATTTCCACAGACTGCAACTTCCAATCAAAACAGTTACACTAATTACTGTACATTGATGTGGCTTTCACTGTGCTAATTTCTTTTCAGTAACTTAAACCACTCTATGTAAGTTTGATACACATGTAGTACAATGTGTAGCAAACCAAAATAAACTTCAAAGTCTCATGAGAATCTTGGAAAAAGTTTTGGCATCTATTATGAGGTATACATACTGATTATTTCAGACAATCTTATCACGAAAAAAACTTCTTAATAATCTCAAACTGCACAATATTACTTGGGCCCAACAACCAAGAAAAGTTTAACACCAATATGACCAGATATAAACAACATAGCCTTCGTGACTTAAACTATGCGACAATATTTATGCAGCATAGAGGCATTTTAGTTTCAAACAGCAAAGGTTTCAGAAGTCCAGTTCCGTAAGAAAGGAACCAAAATTAACCGTGCTCTATAAAATGTCATGTTACCCTACTCTAGCATCAAAGCTACTATCTCAAAATGCAGAGTGTAGTGCAATATGGTAAAACCTTTGGTTACAAATCACCAAAAAGTTTACCATAATAACTGCACTGTAAACCAGTAAGATATGCTCAGCTGTTAACCTTAAGGAAGTCTACATTACACTGGCTAATCATCATTGCTAAAGATTCAGCCATTACACAGTGGGGTATAACTCAGTCTATTATAATCATAAGATACAGAAATTGAGAAGTTTCACTTTGAGGTGGTTCAGCTTTCAATAGAAATAAAAAAAAGAAATGATTCAGACAAATTGTTTGCTGTGTTTCAATGCAAATCAAATCGTCATTATACTCACCGTATTACGCCGAAGCGTGTAACGAGTTGCGGGGCCCATCTCCACGGCTTAGCGCCTGGGCTACACAGCTCCGAAAAAACGTAGCAACGATGGCGAGTCGTTGGCGACACTGTGCTGATTTGACTGGCCTGGGAATCGAACCCCAGACCTCCTGCACCGATAGCGTGCGCTTTGCAACTGAGCTAACGGCCGGTGTGTTTCAATGCGAAGAGTTTTATTAATGGTTTGGTTCAATTTAACATAAAGAGAAGTGTTTTTTGTAGTTTCCGCTCTAACTCTTTTTGAGGGGGCCTTATTTTCAAAGGGGATTCTTTTTGAGGGGGGGCCTAATTTTAAAGGTGGCAAGGGGGTGGTTCCTATTCGGAAGAACTGAAACTAATTCTAATGATGTATAATGGTTCAAGTTTACAAAAACAATGTTTTTTTATATGGTTCCAAAAACTAAACTAAAAACTAGAAATGATTTAAAATAAAAAAAAATTATTAAAATAAAAAATAATTTAAATTAATAAAACGATTAAATAAAAAATTATAAAAAAAACAAAAAAATAATTTAAATTGAATAAAAATAATTATAATTTAAATAAAAAATAATAATAATAATAATTTAAATCAAAAATAATTTAAAATAAAAAAACTAAAATTAATTTTATTCATATGGTTCAAGTTTAAATAGAAAAAAATTTGTCATAGTTAACACAATGATTCTTTTTGAGGGAGGGCCTTCTCTTTTAGGAGGGGCCTGTGCAACCGCATGGTTTGCACATTCCTAAGACCACCACTGCTTACTGACTAAACACCGCAAAGTACGTCAAAGGACCTGATAACCCTAACCTAACCCTCATTTAAAGTCCCTGCGTCGTTCTTTGTTATGGTACGAGATGTTATGGTACGACACTCGTATGATTCCAAGTCCTTTGTTGTCCTTTGCAGTGTTTAGTAGATCAATTTGAAGACCTTTGTCATATTTTGCGGTGTTTGTGGTAGCTGTTTAGTAAATCCTTTGTGGTCTTTTGTCACTCCTTTGCAGTGTTTAGTAGGACCGACTGCACGCAGGTTACAGATCCTACAGTATGTGACAAGTTCGATTCACAGGTGGAGCTGATTGCATTTGACATATGTACCTGCCCCTGGGTGGCTGCTGACTTCTCACTTCGCAGTCTCCCTCAATTACTGAATTAGACTAGGCCTACTGCTAAATTTTCAATTTTTGTGTTTTTGATTAACCTATATTTGTGTTGATATTTTGTATAACCTATCAATGTTTTGTGTTTTCACTTTTTGATGTAGTGTAATGGTATCGGTATGTTATCTGTGCACATTTTAGGCACATTTCCTGTTTCTCTTTGACTTATGTGCTTATATGTGCCAGTATCTGAGTATGGCAGTGTCTAGAGCAGGGGTTCTTAACCAGGGGTAAATTTACCCCCTGGGGGTAAATTTTACCTTCCAAAGGGGTAAATTTTCTGAATCAAAAACCAAAGAAAACTTTGATTTTCAGTATTGAAATAGCAGTAGTGGTACACTGGGGGTAAATTATACGGTACTTTTTTCAATTAGGGGTAAATGAGACAAAAAAGGTTAAGAACTGAAGAACCCCTGGTCTAGAGCACTGGCTGGTTTTTTTTTGGGCTTGTATGAATTAAACCATGGTTTGGGGTTAGGGTTAGACCTTAATCCCTTCTAATAACTCACTAGCGCCCCTAGTGGTTCTTGTGCTCGTGATATATTTGCCTGTTATAAGATGCGGCTTAGTTCAAACAAGCTCTGCTTTTTCTTTTGAAATTGCTCTTTGTATGCACAAACTCCAAGTTACATTAAATTTAGGTCTCTAACCCGGGTCTCGTCTAGAGTAAGCTGTCTGCGTCTAGAATAACCAGTCTGCGTAATGCAACAGAAGACGCGGACGACTTACTCTAGATGAGACCCCTCTAACCCCACCCCAATCTCCCCCTCCTAACTGTGCTCTAATACGGGTCTTAATTTTTGCGTTTGAAGTTATGGCTGATGACGTCATACCCAGATACCAGCTTGACACCAACGTTATGTAAAGAAACAAACAAGCAGTTTAATGCAGCAGCGTTTAGATAATGAAAACTGGTGCCAGTGCTTTAGACACTTGCTATATATATGCATATCGGTGTATACTGCATATACCAGTAACCTACCGGTATGGCGGTATCACTGTATCAGTTGAGTTCCGCTAGGCTACTTTTATTTGCACTGTACACATGAAAAAGATTTTCTTTTTCGGATCCCTATTATAACTTTATTGTGAACTTATAGTATATACCAGTACATTCGAACTACTGACTCTATTGGTACTATTGCTGATTCTTGAATTTTCAACTCTGTTCTAAAATTTTTAATTTCATAAACAATTAAACATGGACAACCAACTTGCTCAAATGTTAATTCCCTGTGCCAGTGAGCACTACATGCAAAATTAAAATGATTTGCTCAAACTACTCATTTTATTGTTGCATTTTTACTGCTTTACCACAAAGAAAACAAGTTTTGCAAGGTTGCTGTTTAGGTTTTTTAAAACTGCTCTGTGTACCTACACTATTTTTTATGAATACATACATAGTAAGTTTATTGCTTAAAGAATGAGATGACGGAGGCTTCAACGACAACCGGTACCTTCTTATCCCAACTTCAAATCACAGGTATATACAGCATCTTAAATTGGGAACATTTGAACTACTGTAGTGTGTAGACTGCTAGAGCAGCGGTGGTCAACCTTTGTTTCTTCATTAGAGACAGATGGAGTTTGATTTACAGTAGAATCACTTCATTACTTTTTTAATTTTACTCAAGTTTTGACGACTTTTTCTAAACAGCTCTGCATTTGTAACACTCGTTTTTTGCATCACTTTACAGTGCTTCGTGGGACATTGAAATCTATATCAGTAGGAGCATGGATATTTTCTCAAACTAAATCTCCCGATTCCTATGTGACCATTAGCGTTGACAAACAACCTCCCAGGAAAACAAAGATATCTGAAAAATCAAACAACCCTATATGGGATGAAGCCTTTACATTGTAAGTTTTTTCAAGATATCTTAATTGTTAAATTTTTGTTATGCGTTGGTAAATATTTATGCACATATGGTGTTATGTTTGTGAAATTGACTTTTGTTTAGCTGTTGTAAATATAGAGCATCAGAATTTTTGAAGCTGTGCACTAATTTTAAACACATAAATGTGAGCAATGATCTATGTGCTTCAAAGTCTGAGGGAGAGATTCAAGTTTGCGTTCATATTGCAGTGAATATCATTGAATTGTCACTTGAATTTGACTCATGATTCATAGGCTAATTTAAAGGTGAAATCAAACTAGTCACGTGTCACCTACTTAGTGTTGCATTACTTTTATTTTTCTGTTTATATAATGTAATTTTTAATGTAGTAAAGTTACTGGGAAATACTAGATATGTGTAATGTCAAGTACACCAATTTTTACATGGAACATGTTTTTTCATGTTGAAAAATAATTGATTTGTTGCTAGTCCAACTTCAGATATTTGGTTTGTTGTTAAAGCTTGCGCATTTTTTAAGTATGGCTAATTAGCTCAGTTGTTAGGATATTGATGTCAGTGTGGGAGGTCTGGGGTTCAAAACTTGGGTCAGTCAAATGAGACATTAGGTCGCCAACAGCTCGCCACAGCTGCAACGTTTCTTCAGAGCTGTGTAGCCCAGGGTGCTAACTGCTAAGCCGTGGAAATGGGCTCTGCCACTTGTGCGTATTACCGCAAATATGGTAACAATTTGATTTTCAAATTTATTCGTACTTTTTTGCTGTACCGTTATATAATTGAATTATTTCTTTCACTAAATTGAGTCGTCGCATCATATTTTCCTACGACATTTTCAAAAAAATGATGGTGCCAAAAGGTAGTGTACTTTTGAAAGATAGGCCTCAAGTATCTTTAGCACCTACTGGTATGCTTTGATGGTTAAGTTTTCAGCAGTTTTTCTACGTAGGTTATCATTGCATTCAGAATGGGGTCGTGAAGTTTCAAAAGATCGTGTTTGATACTGTCTTAATTTTCAATATATTTTAGCGATGTGTTGTATTTTCTTTTTTTAGATTAGTTGCTGTAAAAAGTGTTGTTGAATTCAAAGTTTACAATCATAACCCACACAAAGCGGATTTACTCTTGGGATCAGCCACTTGCAACATTGAAGAACTTCTGCAAGAAAACAATGGAAAATGTGAGCAAATAAATCGTAACAAGGCCGTGATATTTTAAATCAATCGACATTGCAGCCATTTTCTAAGTGAGTTCGAAACGCAGTCATCCCTACGTAACTCAGGGGTTCTCAACTGGGGGCCACGCAACATTAACCAAGAGGCCACAAGGTCAAGGTTCATTCACCTGTTGATGGCAATTACTAATTAACCACTTAGTGACCAATGGACGACTGTGGCTTCTATGAATGAAATAGCGACAGAAATTTTTGTCGCTGAGAAGGGAGCCTCTGTTGTTGAGAGTCTCTAGAAGGGGCCACTAACCGTAAAAGGTTGACTCCCACTGACTTAGCCTTTTCTTAAGTAGTTGTTAGGCTGCATAGGGTAACTAATAGAAAAAAATTTGAGCAAAATTGCAAATGGGAAAATTACAGTATTTGCCCAGGTAATAGAGTGTTGCTTTGTGGTGTTAGGCCTCGTACCGGTCCAATCAAGTAGGTAATGATTCTAACCATTGTCATTAAATGCGACGTGGATGAAAAGAAAGTTGTAAAACTGTAGCAGTGAATCGCATCAGATTACTACCAGCTTAAACTTCTCATAATAAAGTTGCTTTCGCATATGTTCGTATTTCAAGCTGTGCTCTTATTTGTTGAAGTGACATATTCCAAATCGCCCGCTGGTTGGTGCAATGGCTAAAAACATCCCTGTCTGTACGCGGGGTTGTGATTTCGATTGCCAGGTCTGTCAAATTGGACGGGCTTGCTGCTCCTGCGACGTTTCTTCAGAGCTGTGTTGCCCAGGCGCTAAGCATCGGAGATGGGCCCGTCTCTCGTTACACGCTTTGGCATGTTACCTCAAGTATAATGAAGATTTGATTTCACATACTCAAAAATTAGTTCACATAAGTATTGTTTTTTGATTGCAACTTCATTTGTTTAAGTGGAAAAAGTGGATATGAAATTGAAATTAAACAGTGATACAAAGTCTGCTGCCCCGGCTGGAGAATTGCAACTTCAATTTGATGGTCTTTCGGTCGATCCAAGTGTCTTAAACACCAGCAATAACGTTGAAGGTTGGTTTTGACTGTTGATAAAAATTAGTGTGGTTGATTTATTAAGTTCAGCAGCTCAGATGGCCTAGCACAGGGTTTCCCAAACTTTTTTGTGCCACGGACCCATTTTTGCGAATCAAGTTTACCGCGGACCCCACTTTTAAGTTGCGTTAAGTTTTCAACCAACTGCTATAAAAGCATAAAATGCTAAACAAAAATAAATTGTGCTTAATCGTAGTTTCAGTTTCACCGACACATATGAATGAGACGGATGGGGTTTGCTTCTCACAGCTTTTGTTTCAAATATTTGTCCATTAATTGTGCATTTAGACCGAGCGATTGGCGTAGTGCGGTCGGTAACCTGCGGTTCTTTGATCCTCAGGTTACGGCTTTTTGTGGGGATAAACGAAGACATTTTTTGGGAGAGGGAAAAACAAAGATCTTTTTAATTTTTTGATTGCCGTAGTGTTTTTGCTGCTCATAGTGTGTTTAATATTTTGGGATATTGGTTAAGATGGTTCTTTAGGTGCAGTTGGTTGCCGATCCCTGGCATACTTGTAAAACACATCATTATCGGTGCGCAAGGTCTGGGGTCCAATCCCCGGGCCGGTCAAATCAGACACAGCGTAGCCAACAGCAGTTTGCCATCATTTCGAGGGTTCTTGGAAGTCGAAGCTGTATTGCATGATCGCTAATAAAGTCACAGTCGCGGAGATGAGTCCCGCCACTCGTTACACGCTTCTGCGTTTTACGGCTAGTATAATAAAGGTTTGATTTGATTTTACATTTACACAATTGCAATGCTTTTAGTTATTATTTACTGTACCAACAGGATGTAAAAGAAAGTAGACAGTTAAAGCTTTCATCTTGCATCTTGTAAACTTATATCTTCATGAGCTTGCATCGGGGTCTCTCTGATCTAGTCTATCATCTCTGCTCGTGCGTTTAACTTGTCATTGCAATTAAGCTATTACAACATTATAATTCATAAACAATAAAGGCATGAGTATCATAATCCATGACAAACTTTAATAATTACTCGACAATCAAGAGATAGTAGAAGAAAAAAACATTTTGTAAGATTTTCAATCACTACAGTAATTAATTGGGTCTGTGTACGTCCTGTAAACATCATTTGAAAGTTCTAGTTTTTTTTATATTTTGCAACATTGTCACGGACCGTCTGTACGGTCGCCGCGGACCCTAGTTTGGGAAACTCTGGCCTAGTAGATAGAGCGTTTGCCTCTGGAGCTGATTACTTGGGTTTGATATCGAGTTAGGTCAAACTTATGACTTTAGAATTGGTACTCACAGCTTTCCTGCTTTACGCTCAGTATTGAAGGGACAATGTGGAAAACAAGCCGGCACGTTTACTTGTTGTGTCCTTGGGAAAGGCAGTAAACAGGTTTCCCCATCTTGGTGTGATAGACAGATGGCCGGCTACTGCTAAACGAGCTCGTTATAGGGCGTTGATCGCTTTCTCGTGATAGGAGAATAAATGTGCAGCTAAATGCAACTCTACCTTAGCCCTCACACAAAAGCGTTTGAGGTTTCAATACACCTCAATTAAAATTTGCAGAAAGTAAACTTGGAAGTTTTTTCGTTTTTTAGATTGGTATGGTGTTGCATTAGCAGCTTACCTACACAAACAGATTAGGCCTATGCCGTTTGTTAACAATTGAAAATGTTTGTTTACCGTGATCTTGTAGCACTGTAATATCAATATAATGCAAACATATCGATTCAAAACTTAAATTTTAGTGCTAAAATTGATGATTAAAAACTTTAGCTGATATCTGGTTGTGTGTACTGGTTTGAGAGCTAAATTTGCCGAACATTTTAATGTTTTATTTGCCACTGTAGCGATATCGCATAACGGCAGCCTTTTTGCTAGCATGAATATACTTTTTTGTATTCTCAGAATCTTAAGCAAATGCGAAACATCGAAAATGAATTTAAAATCCAACATACTTTTATGATACAAAATATCACTTTGGTCACTCACCTGAAACGATTGTTTAAAAAGTATATTCTTGCTATCAGGGCTGTGGAGTAGCTAGTATTTTGATCTAGTTCGAGTTTACTGAAAATTTGCTAGCCAAGTTTAAGTTTTTGATTAATATTTTTGCTATTTGAAGTTCGAGTTTCAGTAATTTTTACTAAGTTTAGGCTAAGCTCAGTCATTTTTACCTTAGTTTTTTCAGGTTTAGGTCAAGTTGAAGCGATTTTTGTCAAGTTTAGGATAAGTGTAAAACTCAATCAGCTTTTTCTGAGTTGAGCGAGTTGGGGTTTGTGGCCCTGCTTGATACCAGTCATATTGCTGAGCGTGAGAAGATTATCAATATGTGTCTGCGTAGGTTTGTAATTTATTACAAAACAAATGCTAGCTGAAAATTGTTGCAATAAATTTCGTCATATAGATTAAGCTTGCGTTACCGACGCATTATTTGAAGTTTTTTTAACCACCTTTGTATGTGATCGGAAACCGGTATTGTTTTTGGTAGGTTTATTCCGAAGACTTTGAAAATTTAGTGATTGTTGTTCTGTAGTTTAGCAGATGCGGAAGTATGAAGAATTAACTGTAGTATTCTATGTCGTTTACACAATACTGTACTTTGATAGCACGCATTTAATCTTGGTTGAATTTGTAACAACTCCGTTGTGCTTGGTAAAATTACTGTATTACTATTACTACTTCGATTGTTTCAACTTGGGAAGTTTTCGAAAATTTACCTGAAAACATGAATTGGTTAAAAAGCAATCGGAACTTAAGAGAACAAATAAAGCTGCAGTAGTTCTTAAAATTGGGCGCTTCGACTGCGTAGATTTAGCTGGACATTTTGACAACGTAAGTAAGGCAGCACAAAACTGAAAGGTCTTGACTAGCTTTTAGTTTATGTTTTTAGTTTATAATCATACCGGCACTACTTATTTTGACCTGTTGTAGGGTTATGCTATAACTTGTTATAATCGTAAATTTTTGTCCTTTTAGTTTCGAGTTTCGCACTTTGCTTGCGCTGCTGATGATGACAGCTGAATCTATGTTGTCCAAACATTCAGTTTTAAAAATTACTGTGCTTCTTCATCTCATTTTTGTTGCATTCGGAACTTTTATTTGAAATACTTGTTTCGTCCTGGTTTGCTTTTTACGCTAAATTTTCAGTTGAATCGCATCTTATACTAATGAGTTTATTTGTTTATATTCTAAAGTTTTTGTTTGCAGCATTACCCGTCCAAGAAAGTTCTAACCGAATTTATGCGAACATACCGTCTCATCAATCAAATTTACAACATGAAACAGGTAAAAATGTGATGATCTCAATATGGCTGTGCAACTGCTGGATCTGCGTGCTGCGCCGCTCGGCAACGATATTGTTGATCTAAAAAATTTGCTTGGTTAGCTCGTTGGTTAAAGATGTCGGTGCGGAAGGTTCTGGGTCCTCAACTCGTTTCCCGATCAAATCGAACGCACTATCGCTAACAGCTCGTCAGGGGCCCTATTAAACACCGCAAAGGAGCGACAAAGGACTTACTAAACACCGCAAAGTACGACAAAGGATCTGATAACCCTAATTTAAAGTCCTTTGTCGTTCTTTGTTATGGTATGATTCCAAGTCCTTTGTCGTTCTTGGCGGTGTTCAGTAGATCAATTTGAAGTTCTTTGTCATATTTTGCGGTGTTTAGTAGGGCCGGCTCGCCACCGCTACATTGTTTCTTCGGAGCTGTATTGCCCAGGCGCATAACCGCAGAAGGGCCCCGCCACTCGTTACACGCTTCGGCGTAATACCGCGAGTATCATGAAGATTTGTTTTTTTATATTTTAAGTGATTCAATTTGATCCTGTTCCTTAGTTAGGAAATTGCAAGTCGGCTAGTCGTAATCATTACAGTATTAGCAGCTGTGTCAAGGGTAAACATAAACTGCACCTACATTTTATAAAGCTGTAAAAAAGGCGTATTTTGAAGTGGGCAACACAGCTCCATAACTGTTGTCATTTCTCGTCTTCTTGTCTAAAGCAGACTGCTCGAACGAAACTTTAATTATCGGGAAATAGATGGTGTAGAAATGCTTGAGACATTTTAATGCCAACAATGGCTGAATTTGACGAGCCAATGGAACTTCACTGTGCTTGAGATTCTTCCATTTGAGTTGTCATTGAGTCACAAATATTGCATTGATTCATTAAATGGTTCGCAATCACCCTAACCTTTCCCGCACAATATTTTTCTTGCTGAAGAGTTTGAGCCATCTATTGCCTTGGAAAAACAAATTTGACTGAATCACGTTGAGTACTTCTGAAGACTAACCCACGCTGCTAGCCTAACATGATGAAAGATAGTTAGTTACCCTGTCCACTTGTCCAATTTTTATGGGCGTTAGGTCCGCGGTTTTTACTTCCAGTTTCTGCGTCATAATCAACTTTTTTCGTCATAGTTAAAAAAGTAGTTATGATATCAAGAAATTGATCATGACGCTGATATTAAAAGCGAGAACTGTGGGCCTAAAGTACAGTAAAATTGGACATGTGGATAGGGTAAATGAGTTTTGTAAACTTTTCGATCTCACAGCTCTAATGAATACATTTCAAGAGTTTTCATTGCTTTCATGAAATTTAGATTCTGTGGCAAGTGGCATGCCATCCACCAGTACACCATTGCTTACTAGAACTGCAGCTTCCCCTGTTCCTGATCCACGTAATTCTCCTGTTGTTAATGGGTAAGTTATGAAACTATTTGTACGTTGTTAAATGCCTTTATCGTCTTAAAAGTGATATATTGGTTAATGGTTTTTCCGAAACCGGTTCTGCTATAATATGTGAAATGATTATGTATCAACTGTTTTTATGCCGGTGTGCTAAACTTAGATTATAGATGAGGTATATTATTTGCTGTACAGACTTTATGGAACTGTTACTTCTTTATTACTCCATTTGCTCAATTTTTGTCTCTTGCTATGTAGTCATTTTAAGTGTTAATTTGTTCCAAAACAGTAACCACTGACCTAGACTTTGGCGAAGATATATTAATTTTTACTGATGCGTTAGATTTTGGTGTGATGTTACATTGCATTCATGGTCATAGTCACTACAATAAACAGTAACAAAAAATAAACAGCAATGGTGTGAATAATGGAAATGTAATGAAACTTAAAAGTTCCTATGGAGCTATGAGGATACCGCGAACAGATCTTACGATCATAAAGTTGAGCAACCTCTCCAAAAGAAAATAAATGAGATCAATGACAGAGCATCCGTTTAGGGAAACTAGCAATGCAAGAAGTGAAACCGAGCCGAAAGATGCTTTATCTCCAAGAAGTCACAGCGCACATTTGGGTCACCCACGTACTCATCATGGACAAACCGGAAGTAAGTTGATGTTGGTCAACTCTTCTTCGTTGCTATTTTCGTCCCTTTTTATTGTATTCCGGTCATAGTAATTGTTTTTACAATTGCAAACTTCATATTTTTAATGCACTGTGTTTAATTTTTACTGTTTCCACTGTTGCAGTTTTGCTGTTTTTTGTTGTACGTTTTTGATGTGAATTTTAATCAGGAAAAAGCGCTCTGTAAGTGTGTTATAATCATTGTTGCTTGTTATTGCTGTTGACTTGGAAACACTAGAGTAAAATTAAAATGACTTAAAGAATGATTCTAAGCCGTACGCTTTGCCACTATAATACTGCGACTGTGAGAAAATGTTCAAGTCAGTGCGGTTTTGAGTTTGGCCGGACAAGATCATCTAAGCGTCTTTAAACCAGGATCAAATGTAATGATTTTGTACTTAAGATAATTTCTGAGAAAACGTATTCATGACAATGTCAAAAGCTACAAAGCTTCTGCTAATTCTTGAGCAGCTTTAAAATTTTTCATCATGCCAAGTGCAAAATCAACACCCTAATCCTGCCGGTCATACTAAGGTTTTGTAGTCCTGTGTTTGCTCAATTGCGTTTTTCCGTCAACATCATTCAATCACGTGTTGTTCTGTTAATCTTTAGCTTTTCGGAGCTTTCCCATCAACGCTTTATGCGCCATCTACATTACGTAATCATACTTCATTGCATGATTAGTATTTTGCAACCCCAATAAAATTTGATTTTACGGGGCATTATTTTATTGAATTTAAGTAATATTGTAGGTAATGAAAGAAGTAAGTATTACAAATATCTATTTTGTTTCGATGTAAAGTTTTTCACGATTTAATGCCCCATGTCTGGTAAGCTGCTGAGTGCCGACGGTGTGAGAGATTTGGGGTTCCATTCCGGATAGGGTAAATAACACACAGTGTCGCCAACGGCTCGCCTCCGCTGCGATGTTCCTTCGGAGCTGTGTTGCCCAGGCGCTACACCGCAGGAATGTGTCCCGCCACTCGTCACACGCGGCGGTGTAATGTCAGCGAGTATAATGAAAATTTGATTTTTGTTTTGACGTTGAAAGTCAGTTTATGTAATTAGTGATGAAGTTATGATTAGTGATGATATATCTATATATATGATGATATATGATTAGTGATGAAGCATGCTGTGCTGAATGGTAACGATTTAAAACTGTTGTTTTTGAAATTTTAAGAAACAACTCCGAACAGCACGTCACCTACCAGTACAACATCAACGTCAAGAGCATCACCGTCACCAACTCAAACTCACACGAGCACGACTGCTAGCACTGCTGCTGCGCCAGGGAGGACAACACCATCAGCAACAAACGCACAGCAGGCAGCAACGAACGCACAGCAGCAGACACCTTTGCCACCAGGGTTAGTGGATCACAATTTACTGGGATTTTGCTCGTATTTTAGAGATCTAAACGGCTCAGTCGACCGAATGGTAAGAGCGTCTACCTCTGAGCTGAAGACCCGAGTTTGATTTCAAGTTGGGTCGAACCAATGACTTTAAAATTGGTATTCACAGTTTGACCGGCCCTTAGGTCAGTTACTAAGCGAACTCGTTATCGGTGAGGGAGGCCTGGGGTTTGATTCCCGGACCGGTCAGATCGGCACAGAGTCGCCAACGGCTCGCCACCGCTGCGACGTTTCTTCGGAGCTGTGTTGCTCAGGCGCTGGGCCGCGAAGATGGACCCCGCCACTCGTTACACGCTTCAGCGTAATACCGCGAGTATAATGAAGATTTGATTTGATTTTTAATATATTCACAGCTTCCCTGCTTGACGCTCAGCATTAAAGGGATAGTATGAAGACTGGAGAACAAGCCGATAAGCTTACTTGTTGTGCCGTTGGAAAAGGTTTTCAGCTAGGTTCCCCCCATCTTAAAGTGGTAGACAGTTGGCCGGCAACTCCTAAGCGAGCTCATTATCGCGCTTTCTCGTGTTGAGAGAATGAATATGTATATATTTATGGTTGTTTGATTCATGATCAAGTGGATCGACTGAATATTTTATGGAACCTAATTCTTACCAGTGTGTGCTTTTTTCTGTGCTTAGATAACATTTTGTGTGTGTTTTTTTATTATAAAATGCGATTTTACTACTTTTGCTATGACTGTTGAGAACACTTAATCATTTTCGAAACGCCCAGGTCTTTTTTCTTACCTTGCAAGTAAGCGTATTTGCCAAGTGCAAGCGATTGATTTTGATTATTTTTGAAAAATCATCTGCAATTGAAAGGGTTAAGTCTTGCGAAATCTTGAAATCAAAATGGAAAATTCGTAGTAATATTTATTGCAGCTGCAGCAGATTGAAGCTTAGTTATATGTTTCTCTACTCAAACCTGGCAGTTCAGATCGATTTCGTATTTTTATGGCTTATGATTCAGGGTTTTGATAATGGATTTGTTTGTACTCAGCCACAGAGTTCTTAGAATCAATCGATCAGAAAAGCAAGTGGATAGAGTGTTCGCTTCGGTGCAGCAGACTAATAATTCGTTTCAAAGTCAGCACAACTTGGCACTCATACTTGGCTATTCACAATTTCCCTGGTTGATGTTCAATTGTTCAGTATTGGAGAAACAATGCGGAGAACAAGTGGTAAAATGACTTGTTGCGCCGATGAGAATCACCTTCAATTTAGTTCTGCTTTTGAGGAACGGGCGGGTTGCTATTTATGCTCCTCTGTTCTTTTCTCGCTGCACGGCATTGCGAAAACTGACGTAGCGCAAATTTTGAAGGAGGAGAGAGCATAAACTGTCAAAACCATCAAACGAATCTGCTATGTTTTAGTCACCTAGCAACAGTAGGGTCATGGCACAATATCCTTCTATGAGCTCCTTTAGAAAAATATGCTATCATAGATTTGATGATCCGTTTGTCTGTGCGTGTTATAAATAGGCTTGTGCAATGTGTGATGCTTTGACTTAGGGCTGCTTTTTGTTGTCTGTGACATAGTTTGCGGTATTATAATGATGTCGTCGTAACTCTTGTACTCTGGCTTGGCTGCTGATGTCCGCTGATTTGCAGCATATTGTCTTAACGTATTTTGTCAACAATTTGTCGTTATTGCAACCCTTACCTATTTCGTATAAGATGTGGTTCAGGCTGGCCGCTCATTTTTTTCATATTTTCGTGCTTCTTCATTTTTTTTGTAGTCAGTTGTTTTCATTTTTTTGCGGGCGTGATAACCTTTTTTAGATCTTCAGTTGCTTTTGCCCAGAAAATTAAACATCTGCGGACGTGATGACCCTTTTTTTTGCTTTTCATTTGATTTTGCGTGAAAAATTGGACATTTCCAGATTTTCTTCATTTTTATTGAGTAAATATGTCATTTTTTCAGCAAATTGCCATAATTTTTTTTCATTTTTTTGTTGATAGCTAGCTGGATAGCCTGCGTGGTTAGTCCAGTTTGTTCTGAATAACGTGACATGTATTAGAACCTTGGGTTGGCGTAGTAGTAAGATATTTGCTATCGATGAAGGAAGCTTGTGGTTCGATTCGTTGGTCAGTCAAATGGTCGCTGTGCCACCAATGGCTTGCCACCGCTGCGACGTTTCTTCGGAGATGTGTTGCCCAGGTGGTGCTAATCCGCGGAGATGGACCCCGCCACTCGTTACGCTCTTCGCCTTCGGCGTAATACCGCGAGTATCATGAAGGTTTGATTTTTTTGATAAAACACATTGATTATTTCAGTTGGGAGATGCGTGTGGATAGAATGGGGCGGGTTTATTACGTGGATCACAACACGAAAACCACAACCTGGGAAAGACCTGAACCACTTCCTCCTGGGTAAGTTTATGAAGTTTCGTCAATAAACGGCGAATTCTTTTTAAAGCAATAGTATTAAAATTGTGCTGGGCAGTTAGGAAAAGGTTGTGAGGTGACCGCGTGCTCTTCAAGGTGGCGGTCACCTGAAGTTTGCGCCAATTGCCAACTGCCTTGGCCATAAATCGAACCCGTCTTTCCCATTATTTCTTCCAAGCGATATCGCTGACTTGTCGAAATCATAACAATTTTGATTTTAGCTGGGAACGACGAGTGGACGCTCGAAATCGTATTTACTATGTCGATCATAACACTCGCACCACTACGTGGCAGAGACCAAACCAACAGAGAATTCAAAACTTTGCAAATTGGAGACAGCAGCAAGAAAATATGCAAAACCAGCGACAGGTAGATATGTGTACATTCTTGGGAGTTCGCCATGGCTCAATATTTTAAATGGTGTTACCTATTGTTGTCAGAAATTATATTCGAAGTTATGCTGTCGTAAAAATTCGCTCATTAGATGTATGTGAACATGCGCGATTCCAATTAGATAAACTGCGTTATTTCACGCCGTTAGTCTACAACTGAATCGATGTGAATGGACAGAATTTTTTATGCGGCTTAACGCCGTGGTGAAGGATATTACTCTCGGCAGGAAGACCTGTGGTTTGATTCCCGGGTGGGTCAAATCGGACACGGTGTCGCCTCCGGCTCGCCACCGCTGCGACGTTTCTTCAGAGCTGTGTTACGCAGGCGCTAAGCTGCGGAGATGGGCCCCGCCGTCAGTTACACGCTTGGGCGAGATCCGCGACTATAATGAAGTTTTTTGTTAGGCATTTAACCAGCGCTTTTTGGACGCTGGCCAAGCTGCGACGGACACCGAAAATGCGTCAGCGTCCCAAACACCTCAGGCTGATGACGGTCTCGGAGTATTGCCAAAAGGCTGGGGTACGTACTGGAATCTCGATTTGTTTTACTGAGAGGACATGCTAGTGCTGTTTGCGGTGTGGCGTAACCTTTTATTGCCGTTTAGACGCATTATGTAATTTTGGTGACTCATCACTGCAGTGGAGGTAATAATGATGAATACAGGACAATCTTCAGATCATATTTTAATTGTGTAAAAAATAACGTGTTTGTGGTTCCAAATACTTTTCGGGATACGGTTTTCAACGGAAGCGATTCCACTGATGGTCAGTGGCGCACGTTACTGGAGTGATTGGTTGGTTACGCTGAACGTTGTCAGTCGGTCAAACAATGTCGCTCGTAACGTGAATAATGAATTGACAGCTCATATGGCGGATTGGATAGGGCGTTTGCTTCTGGAGCTGCAGACTCCGGTTCCTAGTCAAGTCAAACCAATGACTGTAAAATTGCTACTCACAGCTTCCCTGCTTGATGTTCAGCATTATGGGGACAGTGCGGAGAACAAGCCGGTAAGTTTACTGGTTGTGCCGTTGGGAAAAGCACTTAGCCGAATTTTCCCATATTTGAGTGGTAGGCAGATGAATGGCAACTCCTAAGCGAGCTCGTTATAGCTCTTTGATGGCTATTTCGCGATAGTAGGATAAATATTCAACAAGTTAGTAATTGAGATGTAAATGTCTTGCACAGAATGCTCAATGATTAAAACCATATTCAACAAAATACATTCGAAATGCAAGATTATTGTCTTTGTGTAAAAACACCTCGCGGCAAATTAATATCAAACAAGATAAAGAAAAATACAGTAATTATGATAAAACCGAGGTGGTTTCTGATAGACTCCAGAAGCGAAATTCCCTGAAAAATGATTGTTTGTGACGTTGAATAATCGTTATTGTTTCTACAATGCGTTGCTTGCCACCGCCGCCTGCGCGACTATGCAAGATGCATCAACGTCACATTACGTAGCGTTACGTCATATCCACTCATGTGATTTTGCAATATTTTGAAAGCGTATGATTTTTGCAGATACCCAACCAGCATGAGTTAGCCCAAATGATAAATGAATAAAATTTTATTTGCGAAATAATATTTATAAAATTAATAAACTTGAATCAAACCTATTCAACTTTTTGCTGTTAACAGCTTGAGTTTTAACCGACCACGCGGAAACGCAATAGCTCTATTTTTGGTTTGTCGAACAGTACATTTTGCGTGGTAGCAGTTACGCGTTTGAATTTACGATGTGGGATTTCCGTACGTGTAACCGATTATGCTTAAAACCATCATTATCGGTGCCGGAGGTTCGGGGTTTGATTTTCGGGCCGGTGAAAGCGGACACAGTACTGCCATCGCTGTGATGTTTCTTGGTAGAAGTGTTGCCGTTCCGATATCAATGTCGTTGCCACCGCGCCGACCAGTTATTTGTTCCAGCAGCTGGTGTTGGGAGTGTTTGGTGGCTTAGGGAGTGTTCATTACGTTGTGTGGATTCAGATAAGCACAGTGCTATTTGTACTTTTTTCTATTCAGTTGTATATTTATCCTTCTTTCGCGAGAAAGCGATTCAAGCGCTACAACGATCTCGTTTGGGAGCTGCCCGCCATCTGTCTACTACTCTTGAGACTGGAGGTCCCGTTAAGTGCTTTTCTCAACGGCACAACAATTAAACTTTGTGGTTTGTTCTCCACACTGTATCTTTAATGCTTAGTGCCAAGCAGGGAAGCTGCGAATATTTATTTTGAAGTCATTGATTTGACCTGACTCGGAATCAAACCCGAGTCTACCGCACCAGAAGCTCGCGCTTTACCACTCGGCCATTTGAGCTGTTATCAAACTATTGTAGAAAATTGTAACTGTGTCTTGCGTTTTTTTACCAGCTATTTATTGTCTTTCCCAAAATTGCATGTGTTATAACTCTTAGAGATGGCTATTAATGATTTTTAATCTTTTTGATATTTTTCGTCTTTAGAGAAGAGAACTGAAGCAAATGGAAGAGTGTATTTTGTTAATCACAACACAAGAACAACGCAATGGGAAGATCCTAGAACGCAAGGGTAATCCATTGTGCAGTATCGTTTATGAATCTTTTACAAATTTGACTTTGTATGCACGATTGCGCGTACGTGTAGTGGGCGGGATAGCAGAGTAGAAATGCAAATGAAAAAGCTATTTCGAGTTCAATGACCTTCCTACCACAGCTGCGGACTCGTGAGTGTTTTAATCGTGTAGCTCAAGTTCGCAAAAAACTTGCAGTCCGCGTCCAAGTTTGTCATTTTGGCTTTCCCGAGTTCAAAATCGAGTTCAGTAATTTTGCCGAGTTTCTGCTAAGTTTAAGTAGTTTTTGTCAAGTGTAGGATGAGTTCAAAACTCGATCAGCGTTTTTTGAGATCGAATTCAAGGCGTGCGAAAAAGATCGAGTTGGCATCTGTGCTTTCTACATGGAATATGTTGTATTTTCAGCATGGTGAACGAGGAGCCTCTACCTCAAGGATGGGAAATGCGATTTACAAACGAGGGAGTTCGTTATTTCGTCGATCACAATACAAGATCCACCACATTCACTGATCCGAGATCAGGAAATAAATCGAATGTGTAAGCTCGAAACAATAATTGCTCTTAGTCACAATTTTATGGTTCTACTAACTTATGCTACCTTCGTTGTGAGTCAATTGTGAGACAGAACCTTAAACTTATCAAGTCGCGCTGTTAGTAAATATATAACAGTTTATTTTAGAATTATACGGAACTAATAATAATAATAATAATAATAAATAATAAATATCCAGGTTATTTTCAAATCATATTGAACGGAAAATTCAACAGTAATTGAGGGAGACTGCGAAGTGAGCTTGCGCTCTTCGAGTCAGCAGCCACCCGTTAAATATGTCAAATGCGATCGGCTCCAGCCGCGAATCGAACCCGTCACGTAGGATCTGTCACCTGCGCGCGGTACCGCTAGGCCATGTCGCTGACAAGTCCCGACCGTGTGCAGTGTGTGCTGCTTACCCTCTTCAGCAGAAAAAAAGGGAAAATAATCTTTACACATTCAAACATAGCTTTTTTTCTGTACCGACGGGTTGGCGCAACGATACCGATGCGTAGGTCTTTGGTTGGTTTCCCAGGCAGGTCAATCGGACACGGTTCGCCACCGCTGCGACGTTTCTTCGGAGCTGTGTTGACCAGGTGCTAAGCCGCGGAGATGGGCCCCGCCACTCGTTCCACGCTTCGACGTAATATCACGAGTATAGTGTAGATAGTAGGGTGTTTACTTTTTTCACGATTTTTTCTGATCCCTTAGTTTATATGATTTTGAGGGGACAAATCAACCCCAAATGTCAACGCAAAAAATTTTTTTCAAAAATTTTGTCGTCTTGATACTTTGCAGGGGGGTCGAAAACCCCTATTTTGCATATCTCGAAAACTACAGCACCTAGAATCATAATTTTTTCACCAAACGATTCAGAATCCCAGGTTTCCTATCTGTCCATAATACATCAAGTTGGGCTAACTCCTATATTTTTCGAGTTATTACGCAAAAACTGTATTTTTACCCTTTTTGTGTATACTGGCCAACAATTGTAGCCCAATGTATGCCCCAAAGATGCGTTGACCATAAGCAGTGCATTATGGTGTTTATTTTTTCAGATTTTTCAGTTTATATGATTTTTGAGGACACAGATAATATCCACAGCTCTGTGCGAACACTTTTCGTCGTGACAAAGTATTTTGCAATCAGGTCCCATGTTACATGTTATATGTCCCATGTTACAGCCAGAAAACTACAGTACCGGTATTCAAAATTATAATTTTTACACCAAACTATTCAAACCCTTACATTTTCTATCTGTCCTTGATACATTAAGTTGCGCTAACTCCTTTATTTGTCGAGTTTTCTCAAAAATGACCAGAAACAATGCTTTTGACTTTGTTGGTTTCCATTTAATCATGTAACAAAACAATTCAAAGTACGTCAATACTGTGCAACAAAGAAAAAATTCCCCTTCTGTAGCTTATTTCATTTTCTACCGTAGCTTATGTATCCCCTAATTCTCAAATCTGTGTTATCCATTTCTTCCCTACTCCTGAAATCTCTTACTTTCTTGTCAGATAGGCAACGAGACATGCGACCAATAAAGCGTTCACACGAACGGTTGTGGTTGTCAACAAAATTCCAAAAAAATTTGTTGACAACCGTGAGACATGGGGCATGTTTGCTTTGAGATGTAAAATAAGATTTGAGAGGTGCTCTCTTCCACGCAAGCTGTTGAATGTCAACTTCGTCTGTAAGATTTTGATGTGGATCCTGAAGATGCTTCAATTGGTATGCCGGATTGTTGGAGTATACGTTTAAAGCGACGTTGATTGGATTCATCCAGGAAGAAAAATGCTTTATAAACACTTTCTTCAAAATTTGATCAACCAATATTTCATCTTTTTGTTGAAAATCCAAAAGAAGGTCTCGCAGAAACAGCATATTGGTAGGGCCTTCTGGTGCACGAGGATTCAAGTGAATGTGTAAAAGCATTGGAACGTATACAGATACGATGTGCGACACAATACGAAGCAACTTTGCTTTTTGCACTTCTTTTCATTGTTCCCTTTTTGCACTTTCGTTTCATTGTTCCCCAATTCCCTTATTACGCACCACACGATATCCTCCCAGTTTGCATTGACTGTTCTTGCACAATAAATCACATGGATTTTTAAGTGCTAACCTTTAATTTGAAACTCTTTTTTTTTTTACTTGTTGCTTTCGTACCCTCCCCTCCAAAAAATGTACACATTTATCGTTAAGAACTTTTACTCACTCGCCCAACTCCTTGTAGTAAGTGATTGCTGAACATTCATTACGGTATGTTTTAGAATTTAGACTGTTACTGTATTACGTCATAATATTTTGTTAAAAACACCATATCTTTAATTGGAATTTGGTTCTCGCGAGAGCATTTGCAGCACACTCTACCATATTTTTCTACAATATCACCGTGATTGCATTTGCAGGTGCTTACATCAAAGAGGTTTTCAAATTGTGATAAGTCCAACTTCGTTCTTCTCGCTTTTGCAGCAGCAAACTGTTTTAAAAGATTCTTCAATTTCGTTTCCATTGATTTTTTCCCATTACTGGAAGACAACCTTTAATCCATATGTTCTTTATTCCTTCGATTACCTCATCTTTGCAAACATTAAATTTCGGTCTACGATGCAGATACTTCGCATCGTTGCACATTAGTCTATTTCGGACAAAGAAATAATGTCCGATTACATCTTTCTTTGTTGGTAAGACATTACCTTTCATTTCTTCTGCAAATTCGCACTCATCCATCACCTACTTTCTATGACTCGATCTTCACAA
Source organism: Trididemnum miniatum (assembly GCA_964006365.1). Lineage (NCBI taxonomy): Eukaryota > Metazoa > Chordata > Ascidiacea > Aplousobranchia > Didemnidae > Trididemnum > Trididemnum miniatum. The sequence goes on from OZ023241.1 coordinate 3,398,108, forward strand.
ATACGAACTGATTAACTGTAGCTCAACTACTGATGTCAAACATGGCGTGATGCCAGACCAACAATATCCTCTATGAAGTTTACAATTCATTACAATGATAATTGTGGCATCACATCCACACCACGCAGCCAAAGCATGCACTGCTTATGGTCAACGCATCTTTGGGGCATACACTGGGCTACAATTGTTGGCCAGTATACACAAAAAGGGTAAAAATACAGTTTTTGCGTAATAACTCGAAAAATAAAGGAGTTAGCCCAACTTGATGTATTATGGACAGATAGGAAACCTGGGATTCTGAATCGTTTGGTGAAAAAATTATGATTCTAGGTGCTGTAGTTTTCGAGATATGCAAAATAGGGGTTTTTGCCCCCCCGAAAAATTTCGACCCCCCTGCAAAGTATCAAGACGACAAAATTTTTGAAAAAATTTTTTGCATTGACATTTGGGGTTGATTTGTCCCCTCAAAATCATATAAACTACGTGATCAGAAAAAATCGTGAAAAAAGTAAACACCCTAGTAGATAGTGTTTTCTGTGGTTAAGCTGGATTTTCTTGCGGTCTTTTACTGGTTAAAGCATCCCAGTTTTTTTACTAGACGTCATACAAAGCTACCTATAAATTGCGCCGTAGATAGCTTTAACAACTGTTTTTAGACGAAGCGGCACTTTTGGCGTTCCCGTTGCGTACGAGCGAAGTTTCAAATGGAAATTAGGACAATTCCGTTATCTTTGTCAGGTTTGTATATTCCAGACAGTGAAATTCATAAAAAGTTTCTGTACAATCAAGAGCAAAATTAGTGCAGTCAAAGACCCTGAAGTGAGATTGCGCTGCTCAAAATAGTGAAATTTCGTAGTATCCATCTTACTCATATCGTAATCGGTCAGTTGTGCTGGAGATCTGTGGTTCAATTCCCGCCCTTGTCAAAAGTAGACAACAGTGTCAGCAACGGCTCGCCACCGTTGCGATGTTTTTTGGGAATTGTGTTACTCCGGCGCTAAGCTACGGAGATGAGCCCCATCGTCGTCGTCGTGTGGTTGTGCATCCTCTTCCGACGGTTTAGATGTTGACGGCGTTGATTTTCAGCCAGCGTCGGGTGTCATCATCCAGGACCAACAGACCTTGTATTCCTTTTGTTGCACGATGTAGGGGGCATGTAGAAATGATGTGGTCTACAGTTTGCTCAGAGGCACCACACTCACAATTCGGTGAAGGAGCAGCACCTCATGTGTACATGGATGAATGGAATCGCCCTACGCCAGTTCGCAGACGGTTCAGTTTTACCCAAGATGTTCTGGGCAAACCCATTCCAAGAGGCTTAGGACTGGCCCTGGTGATAAAAGCATGAAGCCTTGATGCACTTTTCAAGTACTCCATGTTCCATACATAATCCATCCATTGCGCTGCACGAATGTCTGATTCGGTCAGACTATCCAGTAGTTTCTGTGCAGCGGGTACAAACGGGCGTCTTGATTTGAGCCTTCCCTGGTGCGCATTTTGTTTCCCGACCAGCTGCTCATGTAGAATATGATCAGGGTTAAGAGTGGCGCGGTTAGCCAGGGAGAGTGTCGCTCCTCGACGGCGAAGCTCAGTTGGCTGGATGCCTGCGAGGATTGGCAAGTAGTCGGTTGGAGTGGGTTGCCCCGTTACGCGCTATTATGTCGCGAGTATAAAGAAGATTTTTTTCACAGTCGAATGCCCTTCCTAGTCACGTGAAGATAAACGTGACGCGGCCGACAATTTTCGAAGATTCATTCAATCAAATCATGCATTTGCAAGCATATGATCTTCGCAGAAGACTTTATATCATTTTTAAAGGAGAAGAAGGTCTTGATTATGGCGGGGTTGCAAGGTGAGATAACGTTTGTGCTTGAGCTTCTTGCTTTTTAATACGCTTCCACCCAATTGGTCATTTTTAGATGTTCTTTGAGAACTTTGCAGTTCACACTACGAACCAGTGATTTTTAAACAGGGTTCCGCCCGTACGGTCTAGAACAGTGGTTCTCAACCTGTGGTATGCAAGGCCGTTTCAGGTGGTACGCGACAAACTTGGGCGTTTCACGTAGAAATGAGTTCAAACTTTTATTGAGTCGTTGTTGGAAAACAGCATTGTTGAGTAGTTTATGGCATCGACTTAGTAATGGGTATTTAGCTTTCAAGCAGAGCTGCTGCGATATGGCTAAGCTTGACAAGAGAGCCTGAAAACAAGAGCGCGTTGGCTTCTTGGGTCGTTTTATATTACGCATTGTGAACCCGCCTGGTGACACCCTGTAACGAGACCACTCTCGGTTAGACGACGTTGTTTCAATATCCCCTGATTATTTTCTATAATTAAAACTCGATACACCCACGGGGCCACCTCGGCAACACGACTCCCAGACTTTTTGGTAGTCCCAGTGGAAGTCGTGTTACCGGGCTCCACATCTCGCTGCACTTCATATTAAGGATTTTTGAACAATATCCATTAAGCCTGCCATTAGTTGTGATTTTTCTCAAAAATGTCAAAGCGAAAATATAACCCTAATACATTCAGTATGGGCCATGACAAGCATCAAAACCACGGGTCAGAATCGTCTTTATGTACCTGGACATGGCTCCCGACGTGCCGTGAGCTTGTTCCAACTCCGCATTGATCAGCCGGCTGCGAAGAAATAAATTTGGTGTCGTTATGTGTATTTTTTATTTCGCAATAAATTTTGAGAAAGTTAAATCCTCGATCACTTGATGGTACGCAATGTAACACCTTTGGTGGTACGCGGTAAGAAAAAGGTTGAAAACCACTGGTCTAGGGATTGCGCTACTTTACATTCAAATCCGAAAATCTATATTATTATATCGTTGTCATCATCATCCAGTTTCAACCCGGTGTATTCCTCGTGACCGAGATGGAGGGATGCACGTCATCCCCTCAGCGATCCCTCTCACTCCCTCTCTCCATCTAATCCGATTTGCAGGTCCTCCCCCAATTCTCTTTACACTCTTGTCTCCTCGCTATATGCTTTGGCTTTCCTCACTTTCGCTGCCCTTTTCATTTTTATGCATTTTTTGTTTTATTGTATAACTTTATACATAAAATGCGTAGTAATGCACTGCTACGCGTCGCATGGTGTAAGTTGTAAATAAATCTGAGCATGAGTATTGGAGTTTTATTTTATCAATCAAAATTTTTTTTTTGCATTATATAAGACATCTAAATTATTGCTCAAGGGTTCCTTAGACTCTGAAACGTTTCGTTGGGTTCCGCTCCAGCCAAATGGTTAAAAACCACCTCTGCGAACAAAAAATCTGGTTTCAAATCCCAAGTCAGAAGCACTGAAGCTCTATATTGTTGCAATTGCTATTTTTTCTACAGAGAATGGTTTTTCCTTGTTTCACACGAAGTCTTAAACCCAATGTATTGTTTGTTTGAATATGCGGGGAGCACCAACTATACGATGCAAATCAACCCCGCTTCAACGATCAATCCTGACCATATTCACTACTTCAGATTTGTCGGACGTTTCATTGCAATGGTAGGGTAGTTTGTGCTGATATATTTGTGGACTTGGCATAACTATTAACTAGCTTAACATGAATATTTGGTTATCACTCTCGTAGTGTTTTTAATTGAATTTTTGTTCTTGAAATTGTATATTACTTCAAAAAAAGTGGTGTGGTTTGTGCTAGTCTGGTGTGGTCATAAAATGACGACGCGGAAATAAATGCCGCTACTACTACTACTAAATGTATTCCGGGTTCTTTTCCCTGGCCGTTCAAATCGGATACAGCGTCGCCAACGCTGCGATGTTTCTTCGGAGCTGTGTTGTCCAGGCGCTAAGCCACGGAGATGGGCCCGCCACTTGTTACATACTTCGACGTAATAGCGCAAGTATAATGAAGATTTGATTTCAGGCGCTCTACCACGGCAAGTTTATAGACACTGGCTTCTCGCTTCCCTTTTACAAGCGCATGCTCAGTAGAAAGTTGACTATCAAAGACATTGAATCAGTTGATGAAGAATTTTACAATTCCCTAGTTTGGATAAGGTGAGCTGATTTTTCAACACCGGCCAAATGGCGTAGTGTTAAAGACATCGCTAAAAGTACTGGAGGTTTGGGGTTCGATTCCCGGGCCGGATAAATCGGGCACAGTGTCGCCAACGGCTCGCCACCGCTGACGTTTCTTCGGAGCTGTGCTGTCCAGGCGCTAAGCCGCATAGATTGGTCCCGTCACTCGTTACACTCTTCGGTGTAATATCGCTAGTATAATGAAAATTAAGATTTTTTGCCATCACGTTTCTGTGCGATTGTAGTGGTTAAAGCTGTTGTTTACTACTATGCTTCCTAATTATGCTGCATTTATCTGTCAGTAAACTTCTTTGTCGTTTTGGCATAAATATTCGTTACTTAATAACTATTTGTGTGTTCAGCATTCAGAAGTAGTTGTGCGTTTTTGACAATGCGATGCTGTTTTCATGTGGACAGCTGGAGCTTATTCCATTATCGGGTTTTGTCCTCTATTGAGCAGAGGTGGCCTAATCAACCCCCACAAAACATCCCTTTCCCAATTCGTTTGATGGGCATCTGTCAAATTTAAACAAGCCTGCGTCCGTCGTTTTTTTGAAATAACTGACGCTATTTTCAAATTATCGTAAACAGACAATTGAACAGGTTACATATGTCAAATGCGATCGGCTCCAGCCGTGAATCGAACCCGTCTCGTAGGATCTGTAACCTGCGCGCGGTACCGCTAGATCATAATCTTTTCATGTTTTCTTCGGCCGTCCTCTCTTCGTCATTTTGAATCAAATTTTAAAGCTACTTACCACATCCCTGTTTTTTTTTTTCAAGACTGCCATAACCAGTGAACACCTCACTGCACTTGCTTCAGCCATTTTGTCAATAGTTTTAGGTATTTACTGTGACCGGTTGGTTGGCGTGGTGTTGGAAAACATCGGCGCGGGAGATTGTGGGTTCGATTCTCTGGCCAATCTGATCAAACACAGTGTCTCCAACGCTGCGATGTTTCTTCGGAACTGTGTTACCCAGGTGCAAAACCGCGGAGATGGGCCCCGCTATTCATTACACGCTTCGGCGTAATACCCAGAGTAAAGAGTATAATGAAGATTTGAATTTAGTATTTACCGTGATAATTGTCTTATCTTCTTGCTCGCTAATTGTTTACTGCGCAGAGACAACAACATTGAAGAATGCGGACTTGAATTGGATTTTACAATGGACTTTGAAGTTTTGGGAAAAATTGACACGATTGAATTGAAAGAAGGCGGATCAGAAATACCAGTAACGGAAGAAAACAAAGAAGAATACATTAGGTAGAACATTTTTTTTCGGGGAAATAGGTCTCACAAACAGTGTCGCCAACGGCTGGCCACCGCTGCGATATTTCTTCGGACCTGTGTTGTCCAGGCGCTAAGTCGCGGAGATGGTCCTCGCCACTCGTTGCGTGCCTTGTCGTAATAACCTCGAGTATAATGAAGATTTTTAATCTATTTCAGATTAATGATCGATTGGAGATTTTCTCGCGGAGTGGAACAGCAAACCAAAGCGTTTCTTGACGGGTTCAACGAAGTTGTTCCACTTCAGTGGTTGCAGTACTTCGATGAGCGAGAACTTGAAGTAAGGTTAACACATAGTTCCATGACGTCATTGTACGGCTATCACGTCATTTTGCACAAACAAAAGACTGTCACTTTTTAACAGCCGCAAATTTCTTCACTAACCTATTTTTTTGCGAGGTTGGAAGCAAAAGCTTTTTGCAGTTAATAATGCAGAGCGGTTTTATGTGAGTGTCATAACGTTATCACTACGTGGTGTTACCCCTTGATGAGGAATATTTTAATATATTTTTATTGCTCTTGAATGGCCTAACATTTTATCAATGAATTGAGCAGTAGGGTGTGTAAATCATTGTTTTCACATTATTTATTGAACGGAAAATTCAACAGATTGAGCGAGACTGCGAAGTGAGCTTGCGCTCTTTGAGTGAACAGCCACTCGGTAATCCCGGTATGGGTATGTCAAATGCGATCGGCTCCAGCCGTGAATCGAACCCATCCCGTAGGATGTATTACGCGTGCTAGGCATGTCACTAGAAGATATTTTGTAGCTGATGCTTTGCGGAATGCAAGAATTTGATGTCGATGATTGGATGCGGAACACCATATACCGGACATACACGAAAACAAGCAAACAGGTGCAAATCTTTTCTGAGCAGTTCCTATTAGGGTTCTGAGTGACTTGTAAGAAAAAAAAGGAATAGGCTTGCAACAGCTTAGATAGCCGAGTAGTGAGACCGTCCGCCTCTGGAGCTGTAGACTTGGGTTTGATTCCGAGTCGGGTCAAAGCAATGATTATAAAATTGGTATTCACACTTCCCTGCCTGACGCTGAGCATTAAACGGACAGTGTAGAGAACAAGCCGGCAAGTTTACTTATGCAGTTGGGAAAGGCACTTAGCGGGATTCCCCTATCTTGGTGTGGTAGATAGATGGCCGGCAACTCCTAAGCGAGGTCGTTACATCGCTTTGATTGTTTTTTCGTGATAAGAGGGTAAACAAACATGCAACTAAATACTAAAAAAAACATTAAATATTAAAGAATTTTTGCAGGCTGTGGAACTTGTTTGTTTAGTGTTTATTTTTATAGTCAACTAGCGAAGAAAAAACTGGGTTTATTTGCCAGCAACATCGATAAAACGGTCTTTACGCTATTTGTTTTGTTATCTATAGTTGGGCGTGCGTTTTTCATTCTTATGTTTTAGGTTGTCTGGTTCTGGCAGTATGTTCGTGAAATCGACAACGAGAAGCGAGCTCGACTTCTGCAGTTTGTCACCGGTACATGTAGGATACCGGTTGGTGGATTTGCTGAACTTCTCGGTAAATTTGAATTAAGTAGAGACGTCACTATCGGTGCAAGACATCTGGGGTTCGATTCCGATGCCGGTCAAATTAAACGCAGTGTCGCCAACGGCTCACCACCGAGGTTCTGTGTTGCCCAGGCGCTAAGTTGCGGAGGTAGACCCTCGTCGACCGTTATGCACACGAATTATAATCGATTGGAAAAACTCGTGCAAACCATTACCCTGTCCCCACATGTCATGGGCTTTGGGCCTGCGGTTTTTGCTCCCAATTTCAGCATCACGATGAATTTGTTGATGTCATAATCACTTTTTTTAACTGTGATGTTAAAAAACTGATGAAGATGCAAAAAACCTAAAATCCACTGAAATTGGACATGTGGACACTGGACACTTGGACAGGGTACATATGTCTGCCATAATTCAGCGATGCTGATTATATATTTTTGTTGTAGGGAGCAATGGACCTCAACGATTTTGTATTGAACGAGTAGGTAAAGAAACATGGCTGCCTCGAAGCCACACATGGTAAGTGATGAATGTTGGATCACTTTTTCGCTGAAGCAGGACGGCAACTACCGTATTTTGCGGCCATAAGGCGCACTGTAAATCCCTTTTTTTTTTTCTAAAATTGATCGTGCGCCTTATAAGCCGGTGCGTGTAAGGTATGGATCAGGTAGAGATTTACGCTTTATTACCTTTAAAATATCTAGTTTTTTTTTGTTTTTATGATGACCCGATACTTATCAAAAAAACGTTGCGTCTAATAGTGCAGTGCACCTTATATAGTCCGTAATATGCCTTGAATAAAATATTTAAAAAAAATGAACAAGGCTACATGCTCAAATATGTTGCGAGACTGGTACGTAGGCAGTTTGTTTTTTCCAGTGCTCATATGGTTTTATTAAAAGTAAATAAAATGTCTTGCTTTTTTCAGTTTTAATCGTCTTGATCTGCCTCCGTATCGCAGCAAAGAACAATTAGAAGAAAAACTTACGTTTGCAATTGAAGAAACTGAAGGTTTTGGTCAAGAATAGATAATTGTAAGCACTTTGCATTATTCTATAAAAGCCAGATTTTTGCTGGTACTGTTGTCTATTATTGTTTTTTGCCACCGAGTTACAGAAGCCATTTTGTCTTCTAAGGTGATTTCAACACGTCCGAATGAGTGTGGCGAAAGTTTTTATGCGGTATAATCCCATCTTGTATTGCACCTCCCACGTGGGGGCGAGTAGGTTTTTCCACTTAAATTTCCATCCAAGAAATTATTTCGACTCATGTTACTGACTGGCGCGCGACAGTTTGGCATGTCCGACTTTGGGTTGCCCAAAATGAACACTCACCCTAATCGAACACTTACGTTTGTCTGTACGCTTATTCCAACTCGAAAGCTCGCCCCTTCCCGAACGCTCATTTCTAACAGAACACTCATCCCTTACGGAACGTCACCTAAACCGAACCTGAGCCCTAACTCAAACCGTAAAACCCTGCCTTGACACCAAGTCGGTCATGCCCAAATGTCTTTCGAAGAAATTAGCAGTTTTTAGGTGTTTTCCAATTCTAATAAATTTTTAAACCTGCATTGTTACGGCTTCGTAAAAGTGTTTTTGTGAATTTTTCATATATTCCCTTTAAGCGAATGCTGAGAAATGTAATTTTGTTGTATTTGTTTTCTGTGATATTCTAGTGCATCATTGTTTGTCTTTCAATACTTTTTGTTCTTAATATTTTTTGTATGAAGTCAAAAATGAATTAAGGTGAAGATATTGCATCTTCGTTAGGTCGTTTGAAATGCGAAAAAATCTAAAAATTCCGTTTAGATGCGCGGGTCTTCATAACATTTCATTTTCATGGAGGTCTATTCGTTAACGTTAGATTGAAAAATAAGTTAATACAGATTTGGAAGGTTATGATGGATTTAGCGTTTGGGCAGCATTGCATTCTGAAAATTTTTTTAGCTGTTTAGCTAAGATTCACATGGTTGCGCTTTGTTATGGCATATTTGTCCGCTCCCATTTTTGACTTTAAACTTTTTTAACATATTTCGAAATTCCTGTCCTTTGATTTGACATCCTAAGAACTCGGATTATTTTTCAAAAATACAATCCATTTCTCATTTTGGCCAAATTTTGAACTCTTCTAAGCAACATAGCTTCTGTCCCTAAGTAAACACTTGCCGCTGATGTTTGAAGAGTAAAACGTGTTAAATTACCTGTGGTAAGGCTAGATCCAACCGTTTAAACTAAATTAGTTGCGACACTGGTGCACGCTACAACTTTTTAATGGTGTAAATAAATTAATGGTTTGATAAAGCAAAGTAAAAAATCTTGGGGTGAAACTTTGTATCTTCCGAACGGCATTACCAAGTTTTTGCTGAACTCCTGTTTCTCACATTTGGTAGACTTCTGCGTTTTTTTTTTAGCTCAGTTGTTAAGCGAACGCTATCGTTGGTAGAGTTGGGTTCGATCCCCCGGTCGGTCTAATCGACACAGTGTCGCCATCGTTGTGACGTTTCTTCGGAGCTGTGTGATCCCACGACTCGTTACACGCTTTGGTGTAATACCGCGAGTATGATAAAGATTTGATTTTTCGAAGTCGCTTTCAAGCTCATCAATTAATCACGAAAAGCCAGGCAGCAAAACTCAGTATACGTCCGTTGTTCGTGTCTTTTGTCCTGAAGAGAAACGTTTCTTAACGGTAGTTACCGAAATATTTCGGCTTTCTCATAAGAGGTGCGATTATAATGCTTGTTTTTGGAGTTTAGGTTATGCTTAAGTTCGTATGGTAACAAGACTAGCCATTGCATAAACAGCATAATAGGCTAAGGGAAATGTGAGTTTATGTTGCTCTTGATGTATTTTATTCTTTATAGCAGTGCTTTGTCATTATTTTTTGTCCAGGTGTCCTGGTTTTAGCTCGAAAATTGAAACTTAGAGGTGTGGGGTGGGTTTTAGAATATACTGGAAACCAGGGCCGCTGCACCATCTTACGGCATTTTGAATTTTAAAAGAAAGGTGTCACAGCAATCTGCCCATAGGCTCCACTTCTAAACGCGCCCATAAAATTTCTCTCCGGAATGCACAAACATGCCGTTGATAAGCACTGCTAACCGTTTTAATGATATTGTTTTGAGGTGATGATATGATTAGCAGCGCTGAGAGGGTGATCGGGGCAAATACCACTGGGGTAGAAAACCTTTTTCAACTTTTTAAAAAATGCTTCCACACGATCTGTTTTAGAGGATGGTCTTTAATTGTGGGTCGGGGGGTGGGAGGCAGTATTTTTAAAGATCTTAAAATTAAACCTTTCCCACTAAGGCGGAGCGCTAAAAAGGGTAAAAAACGGGACGAATTTTCGGGGGTAGGTAATTTGTTATTTGTCCCGCGGCCGAAAAATCCTCTCATCGTCGCTGAGTACGAGCCGGTATTTGAATCACCGAACTGTGATGTTATAATTACAGATTGTTGACAATAGACGTACCTCTTGTTTAAACCTAATATAATACTTGTTCGCGAATAATTTTCGATTGAAATGTTGTTTTTATTTTGTGTTATTGTAATGTTAGAAATTTTATTATTGTTATACCAAAACAACATCATAAACCGTCAGATTAAATAATTCATTCCCTGTGGTCTTTCGATTAGAAATTGAACATCTCGAATTTGGGAATTTCTCTCTACAGCGGATTCAGAATTTTTTAGAGGGGAGCTTGGGGTCAAAAAAATGCTGATTTTCAAGTTTAGTGGGTTTGGCAATATCGCAGTAGGCCTACTAATCAGTAATGCATTAATGGGAGGGACCTGGGACTCCTTGCTGCATCCGCCGATGCTTTAAACGTTTCTAGTACAATGTTTTAATGCCTCGGTTGTTAAACAAAATTAAAAAGCTGTTCTTTTACACTCCCAGTGAATAGGTTTTAGTTAAATTCTGGCTTCACTTTTGAAACACTCCAAAAGTTTCCAACGAGATGCAATAATTCAGTGGATCTTAACACGGTTCCCCGTAGAAAATCTGGGGTTGCGCTGACAAGGGGTGTCCAAGCCAATATCTTTTTAAGAATAGGGTCACAGGGACTGGAAAGTTAAAGAGCCCTAATATAGCTGGAATACATCTATACAGTTTTCCGCAATTTCAACAAATTTTATTGCTTCTACATTTTGTGTGGCTTTGTTCGGTTAAACGTTTTTTTGATGTTTTAACTGTAGCGTGGGGTGGGCAGTTATAATTTGTTATAGCTTTACCGGGCATAACTAAGATAATTGACTAATAGCTTCTAGCAGGTTATTTAAATTAAATGGGTAATTCCTCTTATCTGCCAACCCCATGATTATAACTTTTCTGTAGAAAATATCTCAGTATGTTTTTTGTTGTGTAGTTTTTTCTTGTTTGTTTTCGATTTGCAATTATGATATTGATTAAACAGTGATTTGTACATATTGGTTAAATAGCTAAGAGCAAAATTACTTTCATTGCTTGCTTTTTTCATGTTCCGTTTTGTGTACAATAAAATCGAACTGCGCAAACACGTTTGTGCTGCCGTTTATTACCAGTGCTTCTGAACGTTTCCGGTGCTGCAGACACTTTATCTAGTCAAGCCTATGGAACCTTTAGTAAGAAACATGTCATATGACTACAGTAGTGATCGTGCAAGTCATAGATATTCATATCGCATTTGTACTTGGGATGAAGTACCCCGTTGGACTAGACCCGGGTTAATTACCCCTATTGTAAACGCTTTACGTTAGCTTTTAATGTGCACAGGCGTGAATGAACCAGTTATTTTTTAATGCTTGGTTTCTCGTTTGTGCTATATAGGCCTAAGTCTGCCGAGGTGTCGCCTCATAGTGTAAAAAACAGCCCTAACGCAGGGGTGGGGACCTGCGGCCCGCATAAGTTTTGAATGTGGCCCGCGTCAGAACTTTAATTGTTAAGTGTACAACAAAATGGTGGAATATAAAACATCAAGATTTCTTTAAAAACTGCGTCACATTCAACTACATGCTCTATTTGTAGCATACAGAACGCGCAAAAGTCTCTGATTTTACGGTAAAAAACAGCTCAACATGAATGTTGTTAAATTTGCGACGAAATATTGTGCCTCTTTAAAGCGAAATTTAACAATTAAAAGTTAATGTGGCCCGCTGAAAATATGCAATCAATGTGGCCCGTTGTGCTTTACCGGTTCCCCACCCCTGCCCTAAGGTATGTCAAGCAAAGCCGGTTTCATTTCGGTACCGATAGTGGTTTATGTCACAAAATTAAGTTTTTCCGGAAACAGATCGGTTACTCGTTGAAAAACCTCGTGCTATTTATTTCACGTCATCGCTGCAGTGTTCTGGTAAAATTTAACTTGTTTTTTGTTTCATTTAGCGTTAGAAAAAGGTTGCGATGGATAATAACTGTGTAATTCGGGGAGAATTGTGTGATCCTGATGGAAATATTGAAAGTATAAAAGTTGATATCGAAGAAGAATCTCTCCAAAGGATTAATAATGCACTCTCAGACATGCAAAGTGTCGTTAATGCTACGTTGACGGAGAAAATTGAAGCACAAAAATGCAAAGAACCTTCACAGAAGAAACCAAAAAAGTGCTAATCTGAATGCTTTAATTAATTTTCTGACTGGCTTATCAATAAACACTTATTCTTGCAGCGATGCTGCTGATGGTAATACGTCCTGGCCATTTCCTTTAATGCTGCGTACCCAATGAAGCGAATTACGTATTTGGAAACTGCCTTATTTTAATCCCATATTAGGAAGACGACGGATTTTGATTTCGGCCGTTTTAAGCCAAAAGCCTCCTTTATCTGCACGTGGTAGTTTTTCATATGTCTCTCAGTTTTCTTTTCATCGATCATACGAAGTCCTGTTGCGGCAATTTGGGTCGCGTTGTCGCATTTGGTTGGAGGCAGAAAAAACACCTTGGACAAATTAAAGATTGTTTTTTATCCCAGAAGTTTAGGTGTTTACTCGCTATTTTGTCTCAATAGGATATGCTCATCCAATTGTGGATTTTTTATATATTCCCTCTTGCAATTTTCAAATAGATAAAAATAAAACATGTGAACTTGGCAAAAAAATTAAATTTTGTTACGGTAGCCTACAGCTGAAAATACGCCTAATATGATAGACAAAACGGGCAACTCCTCTGTAATTTCAGTTTATCTATAACGGCTTCAAAGGAAGCAGGTGCGGCTGGGCTGACCGTAAGGGCGTGGGGTCTTCCGGCCTGCACTCTTTGTTCTTCGTTCTGGTAAAATAGACTTGACTTGACTTAGGATTTTTAGAGTCGTTACTGCAAGCCTCGCAAGACAAAATACGTACTTTGCAACCTGCGATTTTTAACTACCTGAGCAACTAAACAACTCATGTCGACAGCTCAGATGGCCAAATGATAAGAGCGTCCGCCTCGAGAACTGTGGTAGACTTGGGTTTGATTTCAAGTCGGGTCAAACCAATGACTTCAAAATTGGTATTCACAGCTTCCCTGCTTGACGTTCAGCATTGAAGGGACAGTGTGGAGAAAGCCGGCAAGTTCACTTGTTGTGCCGTTGGGAAAGGCACTTGGCGGGATTCCCCCATCTTGGTGTGGCAGATAGATGGCTGGCAACTCCTAAGCGAGCTCGTGCAGCGCATTGATCGCTTTCTCGCGATGGGATGATAAATATGCAAATAAATATATATACAGTATCATAATATAATAAAATGTATATAAGCCATGATAAGCGAAAAGTACAGCAGCAAGATAATGGCTGCTTTCAGCCCCTGGAGAAAGCCTTGATAAATATAGACTAATTTAATTGAACATCCTTTAACAAAATCATAGCTATGTCTGTGTGCCTGCGCGAATAAGGAATGAAATGAAAATGCCTGTTCGGAGCATGGTTGATAGAAAGTTCACTAACAAAATGCCCAAAAAAATTAATTGAAACGTGGTTAGAATATTTTAACCGAATAGTCTCTTTTTTTTTTCTATGTTCCTATTTCCTTCGTTTTATTTCTGTTAAACTGTCGGTGAAAATTGCGCCTAACGTCACCTAAAACATGTCAACTGCATAGCAGGGCTGCGAACTCGATCGAATTTTATTCGAGTTCAACCTATTTTGGCAAATTTGAGTTCTCTAATTTCATTATTTAGGAGTTCGACAAAAATAAGTTTTTTCAAATTCGAGTTCAGGTAGATGAAATATCCTACATTGAGACAACTTTTTCACCGCAAGTGCTTACGCATGTAAAAAGATAAAAATATTTCGCTCGTGCGGTAGGTGCAAGACAATACCTCAGCTGTTTAATAGGCCTTCCATAAAAATTGTCAGTGCTGTGGTCAAAATTTTTTTTTTTATTTAGTTGCATATTTATCCTCTTATCACGAGAAAGAGATCAATGCGCTACACGAGCTCGCTTAGGAGTTACCGGCCATCAGTCTACCACACCAAGATGGGGGAATCCCGCTAAGTGCCTATCCCAACGGCACAACAAGTGAACTTGCCGGCTTGTTCTCTACACTGTCCCTTCAATGCTGAACGTCAAGCAGGGAAGCTGTGAATACCAATTTCAAAGTCATTGGCTTGACCCGACTTGGAATCAAACCCGAGTCTACAGCTCGAGAGACAGACGCTCTATACCACTCGGCCATCTGAGCTGCTAACCCTAACTGTATTTAAGCTTACCATATTTTCGCAATTACAAACTGGGACGTTTCCGAACAAAGTCCTTCATCATATAAGTGAAAATTTATTTTTGCAAATGATTTTTGAGTTGAAAATATCTAACAGTAGGCCTATATAAAGAAAAAAAATCATCATACTACCTCATGGGGATTTAAAAAAAACATGATGGAGGCAGAGTGATGACCTCTGCAAACTAAAATAACGTGCAGAAAAGATAGAACGAGAAACGAAGCTACTAAGTAATCAATTAGACGTCTCGTACAGGTTATGCATAACTTCACTTATTTGCCCAATCATATTTCTTTTCAAAAAGCTTTTGCTCGATTTGACTTTCTCAAAAAAATTGCAGCAAGAAAGATTCGAATTTAGTTTGGCAGGTGATAAGGACTATGCTAATCATTAGCATATCGTTGTTTGTTTGTTTAATTCAGGGGTAGATCATATAATGCGGCCCGCGGGTACTTACAGAAATTAAACCTTGTTCCCTACTGATACTGAATGGAATATAGGACATTTGCGTACCTGATGACCCTTTTTTTTTCTTTTCTCTTAATTTGATTTTGTGCGGAAAATAGGACATCTGCGGTCGTGATGATCTTTTTTACTTTGCTCTTCCAATCAGTGCGGTCCTCGGTTTCAAATTTTTTTGCAACGCGGCCCTTGGTGCGGGAAGTTTGCCCACCCTTGGTATAAAAAAAGCCGCTGCAGTACATCCTCGATTATCCGGTCATGTTGGGCAACCTTTTTCCAAAATCTTGACCGGATAAGCATTTGGCTGGATAAGAAAAGACCTTAAGAAAAAAGAACGAAAAAAACGAAGTTAGTATGAGAACAAGCTTAGCCACAAAACAATTTAAATGCTAAACGAAAGAGACATTTGGGTAAAGTTTAAAATCACATAGTTCAACAAAATAAGTTATTAAACAGTTTAACTTTCATCAGTACTATTGCTGAAAAACGAAAGGATGGAGGTTTGTTTGATAGTGCTTTCTCGCTTTTCAGCAGCAAACTCACACGACCGGTTGATCGAGGAGCCGGATAATCGAGGGCCGGATAAACGAGGATGTACTGTATATGCTAATGGGTGTTTTTTTCCACTAAAATTTTAATTCTTTCAACAGTTTTGTTTTATTTAATTTTCATTTTTTTATAATAAAAATGCGTTTCTGAATACCGGTAGCTGTTGTTTAGCAAAAATAGTACCGGTAGCTACTTCACCCTAACAATTACAACTTTGGTGTGTTCTGTGCGATAGGCCTAATTTTAGGTACAACTTAGGTGTGTTCTGTGCGATAGGCTTAATTTTGGTCCTATCTCCTCCAAATTACTTTCCTAACTGAACAGACATGAAGAACAATCTTTCATGCTTAATTCGGCCTATTTACCCTAAAACTTTTTT
The DNA here is from genome assembly GCA_964006365.1 of Trididemnum miniatum. NCBI lineage: Eukaryota > Metazoa > Chordata > Ascidiacea > Aplousobranchia > Didemnidae > Trididemnum > Trididemnum miniatum. The sequence goes on from OZ023241.1 coordinate 3,414,031, forward strand.
CCTAATTTAGTAGTTTCTCTTGCGAATCAATTTAGAGGTGCTTTTTCTTGCTGCACCTCAAGTGTGAACATGACTGCATTTATGAAGCGATACATTGACTAGAAAATGTAACAATGAAGCAACAATTCGCTCCCAGTTTTAACAATGCCATTGTAGCAACGTTAGAGGCTACTTGCCTCAATGACATAACACTTGCGTTGCACCATTAGACTCCACAAAACAACTCACCACTCCGCTTTAATTAATAAGTCAGGGCTAAGCCTAAGTTAGCTGGTCGAAGGGCTTAACCGGGACATTTTGAACGACCGGTCGGGACGCCGGGACATGGCGTTAAAACCGGGACTGTCCCGGCTAAACCGGGACGTATGGTAAGCCTGACTATATTTCGTAGTGATCTTTTATTTCTTTTCAACAATTTAAATATCGTTCTAATGAACTCAAACAGTTTTATTCGAGTTCAGAAAAAATGTTTTTTCGAGTTCGGCAAAACGATCGAGTTCCCAGCCCTGCTGCAGAGTGAAATTCGGCAGGTTGTAGATCAATATGCTCTAGGCCTAGGGAGCAGGTAGGTAATTTGGGGGGGGATCTGCAACTTTTGTACTTTAAAGCCTGTTTTCATTCATTGATCTGCCGTAACAAACGGAAATTTTGGTCCTTGCTTGATCTGCGATTTTAGTGACATCACAACGTAAGCCCTTTGCCGCTGGCGTTGCTCAGTTACAAAGTGTAATTATTGCGTCACAATATTGTTTACCTCTCTTGCATAATTGCAACCACGAAAAACGTTATAGCTAGGGTTACCATATATTTTCACTGCGCAAAAGGAGGACAGGTTCTTTGAAGGCAATCAGGTCCCCAGATGTCCAATTTTCCGCCTAAAATCAAGTGAAGAGAAAAAAAGATCACCACGTTCGCAGATGACCAATTTTCCGCCCAAAATCAAGTAAAAAGCAAAAAAGGTTGTCACGTCCGCAGGCCGTAGTTTGAGCTGAAACATCCCAACAAATTCGTGTTAGTCGGGGTCGGGGGAGTTGGCGTCGGGGGGATGGGGTATGTCTCACCAGCTGTGTGGCGAATCTCCCATGTGGCGAATCCTCTGGCAACCTTTGAAATTATGGAATAATTTTATTTATCCAAAGCATTGTTGAAAATGGCTGGTGGGGGGCATGTGGGGAATCATCCCCCCCTGGATCTGCCCCAGACTGGGACATTGCTTTTCCTGACTGATTATAGCCGCGTTGTTCAAGGTAAGATGCGATATGTTCTATGGCATTGTTAAAACTGGGAGCGAATTGTTGCTTCATTGTTACATTTTCTAGTCAATGTATCGCTTCATAAATGCAGTCATGTTCACACTTGAGGTGCAGCTAGAAAAAGCACCTCTAAATTGATTCGCAAGAGAAATTACTAAATTAGGAAAAAAGTTTTAGGGTAAATAGGCCGAATCAAGCATGAAAGATTGTTCTTCATGTCTGTTCAGTTAGGAAAGTAATTTGGAGGAGATAGGACCAAAATTAAGCCTATCGCACAGAACACACCTAAGTTGTACCTAAAATTAGGCCTATCGCACAGAACACACCAAAGTTGTAATTGCAAGGGTGGAGTAGCTACCGGTACTATTTTTACTAAACAACAGCTACCGGTATTCAGAAACGCATTTTTATTATAAAAAAATGAAAATTAAATAAAACAAAACTGTTGAAAGAATTAAAATTTTAGTGGAAAAAAACACTCATTAGCATATAGCGGCTTTTTTTATACCAAGGGTGGGCAAACTTCCCGCACCAAGGGCCGCGTTGCAAAAAAATTTGAAACCGAGGACCGCACTGATTGGAAGAGCAAAGTGAAAAAGATCATCACGACCGCAGATGTCCTATTTTCCGCTCAAAATCAAATTAAGAGAAAAGAAAAAAAAAGGGTCATCAGGTACGCAAATGTCCTATATTCCATTCAGTATCAGCAGGGAACAAGGTTTAATTTCTGTAAGTGCCCGCGGGCTGCATTATATGATCTACCCCTGAATTAAACAAACAAACAACGATATGCTAATGATTAGCATAGTCCTTATCACCTGCCAAACTAAATTCGAATCTTTCTTGCTGCAATTTTTTTGAGAAAGTCAAATCGAGCAAAAGCTTTTTGAAAAAAGTGTTATCCACAGAGAAATATGATTGGACAAATAAGTAAAGTTATGCATAACCTGTCAGAGGTGTACACAAACCGGAGTACCGGAGTCGACTCCGGCAGGAGTACCAATGTTTCAGCCGGAGCCGGATTCGGAGTCATAAGTTTCCAATTGTTGCAGGAGCAGGATCCGGAGTGAAAAATTACCGCATTCTTGTGATAATTGTTCAAAATTTGTCATAATTTGGTTCTGATAATTTGTTTGTTTTGTGCGGTTTAATTCTACCAACATATCGGTATTGATAGATAGCAGCCATAGTATAACCAAAAACAAGACAAGTTAAGTAAAACAAGTTCTTCTAATGTTAGCAGCATAATGCAATCACTTGGCAAATAAACTGATAAACTGAATTAAAACTTTAGATGCGGGTAGTACCAGACGATAGACCACACGCGGCAGGCCTAATCTAACCGACTAATTATGACTGTGTATGGTTTGGGTAAGGGTACTAGCCTAGTAGGGTAGGTTCACCACCCTGCGACCGTCACCACTCCACGACCACTTTCGTTTTTTTGTAATTTAAGATTGAAATATTAGTTTTTTTGCTTTCTTGTTTCACACAGCTAAGTACCTTGATCTTACCTATTAGTCCACAAAAAATGAGTTATTTTTGTTAAAATTTGAATTGATGAGACTTCGACAAACTTAATCTCGAAAAAACTGTCTCTTTTTTATCATAAAACCACTTTTTGTTTTGTTACGTTCAAACTCTCGCCAAAATTTAATCGCTGCAGCTAGAGATTTGATTTTTTCGATGGAAACTTCTTAAATGACTTCGCAGATTTGGTCAAAAATCTGGTAACCTACCTTTAGACCCTTATATTTTATTTAAGATTTTTGCAGGGTACAAAGGAAAATCTTGAGGTAACCACTGTGCGACCACCTTGCTGATGGAAATTTTGCACGTGCTACGCAAGTTCGAATGAAATTTTGTTTATGATGTCAGAATAATATGTTTGTTTTTACATAATGCCACTTTAATGTAGTAGGTAAATAGGTAGGGCTTAACCTAAACGGAAGAAAAAGAAGTAGAAAAAACAAGAATTAAACTTAGGATTTTTTAAAAATAAAAATTAATGAAATCATGCCAGGAAAAATAGTAATTCATAAGGGGTATGGTTGCACACACAAACATTTAGAAAATGAGTTATCATCAATAAAAAGCAAAATATCGCAAAGAAGCGCTAGCAAAAAACACGGCATTCCAAAAACAATTGTCGCTAATTGAACATCAGGTTGATGTTTAAATAATTCAGACTCTTTGACGATTTCAAGCCCCATCCATGTATCAATGCAGCCACGTAGACTACCCCTTTACATCATGAAAAGACTGAAAACTTTTTAATTTCTATGGATATTCCTACCTGTTTTCTTTTCCCAGTATTAAAGCCTTCCGAGTTCGAAGCTTTTACACTCATTCAATCGCAGTCTCGTACCGGTATGGCGCTTCACGCTCTTGGGGAAAACTTTCTTCGAGTGAAAAATCTACAATCGATTTGTGGAGCTCTGCGACATCAGCGATGAAAAGTGTACGGCATGGTAGCCTACCACTTTACCTCGGCTTTTGCCCTTTTTGTGGAAAAAGATCAGTAAGGAAAGACGACATTCGGTCATTTTGTGAATATTCTAACTCCACCACTTTGGCGCGAAAAGAACTGTAGCCCTAACCGTTGTAACAAGAAAATCTGAACCTTCCAACCAGCATTATTGTCTTTTAACCTCTAACCACGCCTTCACCCGATTACAATCTAACAATGATAAAGCAAAAGACGCAAACGCACTGGGACGAACAACGACCAACGTACTTCTAGCAGAAAAATGTTAATTGGTGGAGAAGAAGAACCACAATGGATAGCGTGTGATAAATGCGACAATTGGCTTCATGTAAAATGCACTGATATATAACCTGGAATCGACACTAGGGAGAGAAGAAATAGAGCTAAATTGGATATGTGGAAATCGCTGTCGGATAAACCAATAGTTGCAATAGCTTTAGCTTTTACACTGGTCCCGTCGGTTAATAGTTCGCTTTTATTTGATTACATTTTTCTGTTGTTTAAGTAGTTGATTAGGTGTCATTAAAGTTTTTTTTTAACATTCAAGTTTGTTATACTTGCTGCAGTCACTTCTCACTTGGTCCAATTAATTCAGAGTTTATCAATATACGTTCGACTTTGTTGCGTGTTAACTTTTTACATTCAAATCTTCATTATACTCGCGGTACCGGTATTACTCGCGGTACCGGTATTACCGGAGTACCGGTACACTGAAGCGTGTAACCAGTGGCGGGCCCATCTCCACGGCTTAGCGCCTGGGCTACACAGCTCTAAAGAAATGTTGCAACGGTGGCGAGCCGTTTGCGACACTGTGTCGATTTGATCGACCTAGGATTTAAACCCCAGACCTTCCGTACACAGCATGTTCGCTAAGCAACTGAGCTGAGGGCCGGTCTAACGGGTTCAATTAGACACCGCAAAAAACGACAAAGAACTGAAAACACTGCAAAGGACGTCAAAGAACGACAACAGACTTTAAATTAGTTACTAAACACCGCAAAGAACGACAAAAGACTTGGAATCATAGTCTCGAACATAACAAGAAACGACAAAGGACTCAAATTAACATGATTCCAAGTCCTTTGTCGTTCCTAGTTATGTTCGAGATCATAATTCCAAGTCCTTTGTCGTTCTTTGCGGTGTTTAGTAACTAGAGATATGGGCGAATAGTAATCATTCGTTGAAAAGTAATGGTTAAGAAGAAGTAACGGATAGTAACAGATTTGTTTTGTCAAAATACCGATTCCAAATGGTATTCGTTTGCCATCCAGGGCCGAAACTACGCAATGCGTGGCCTCCCCCGAAATCATCTTCCGGGGCCCCAACGTCCAATTTTCCACCAAACATCGAGTGAAGACCAAAAAAAAAAGGTCTTCACACCATCCGACGTCTTTTCTTAAGTAATCACTTGGAACTGTTTCTCAAAAGTAACGGTTAAGCACATCTCTAGAGAAGATGTTGCATACTTTTTATCCGTTACTTGTATTCGTTTAGGTACTCACGAATCGATGTTTGGGGGAAAAAATGTTGGAAAGCGTGAAGACCTTTTTTTTTTTTTTTGGTCTTCATTCGATAATTACGAGAAAATTGGACGTCGGAAGGCGTGAGGACCTTTTTTTTGTTTTTGGGGTCTTCACTCGATAATTAGGGGAAAATTAGACGTTGGAAGGCGTGAAGGTTTGGTAGAGATGTGCTTCACCTGCTTAACCGTTAATTTTAAGTTCTTAATGATTACTTTTAAGTTCTAAGTTATCACTATCAAAGGGGCAGAATGGAGAACAAGCCAGTAGTTCGCATGTTGTACTGTTGGGAAAGACACATAATGGGATTCCCTTATCTTAGAGTGGTAGACAGATGTAACGGCAACTTCTAATTAAGCAAGCTTGTTATAGCCCCTTCGCCGCTTTCTTGTGATAGGACTAGGAGAATGTAAATGCAAATAAAAAAAGTTTCAAAGAGAGTTAAACCAAGACTATGAGAATAATCAGACCTAAAGTCTTGGTTAAATTCAACTTCAAACTCACGATCACACTATCATTGCCTTTCATGTCGGCAGCGTGGCGCAGTGGGTCGGCAGCGTGGCGCAGTGGTTCGGAGCGTCGTTTTTACGACGCACATGATCGCAAGGTTAATGGTTCAACTCCAACCTAGTTTCGTTGTTGCGTCCTTGGATAAGATGCTTCACGATGATTATCTCTGCTTGGTGGAATCCGGCGAGCAGGCAGCAAATTAAAGAAGTCAAAAGAAAATTCAACCGGAAAATTTGGAAACAAGGGCAACTCCTAAGCGAGTCTGGATTCGTCCTACGCATAGCGCCTCTGCCGCTTTCTCGTGATAGGAGGATAAAGATGAAGAAATCAAATCAGTCATGATGCTATGCTATAAATACGAATAACCTCATTCTGGAAAAATTTTAGTGTCATTTGACCTGAGACAAACAAACGTTCTTAGTGATGTCACAATTACATGAAACAGGTCGCAGAGTGGTTACTCGAAAAAAGATAAAAATGAAACATGGTCGCGAAGTGGTTACCTGGTCGCAGGGTGGTGAAGTAAAAGGGGGTGTTTAATAGGGGTTTTAGCCCCTTTAATGAAATCAAAAATATTGAAAAATTTTTATGCTGGTAGAACAAAGCAATATTTACATGGAGTGTGTTTTAGGGAGTCGTGTTTCCTTAAATTGATAAGTTATGGCTGACTGATCACAAGTGGTCGCAGGGTGGTTAACCTACCCTACTAGGGGTAGTCAGCTAAATGATGTGGAATTATTTGTGTACCGCAGTTGCAGTTTAGTGTTTTAATGCAGACTTACAAATAGACAAAGCAGTCTTGCAATAAGCCTTTGTACCGGTAGATTGCAGAAAGGCTGACTTAGTCCAGCAGCTACTGAACCAACATTTCTTCACTTTACATAGGCCAAAAGTTCTAAATTCAAGTTTTGCACAACCCACAAGTTTGCCAGAAAATTTGAAAGTTACTGGGTAATTGTATAAAATTTTTTGTTGCTGCTAGGGTTACGGTAGATTGCTTTGTATAGCCAATAGTTTTAGAAATGACCATGTTTTGCTAATGATTGGAAAAGTAATTGCCACTACTTTGTTAGTTTGATTTTTATGTACTGAACCATCATGAAGTTAAATGGCTGAGCGGAATTGGCGTTGGGCTTTGAAACCAAACATCACTGGTTCAAGTCACGACTTGGCCGACCACATTTCACACATGATTGTGTGGCTGTTGACTTGAAGAGCGCAAGCTCAACCTAGTCTTCCTCATCAATCTGTTCTTTCAACTTGAGTTTTTTATTAAGATTTAACTCCTTAGTTAGTACCGGTAATATTTTTATTATTATACCTCACTATTTTGAAATAATTGGGTTAGTGCAGAATTTTGAGTTGAGTGTTTAGTTAGGTTTGAAGGTTAATTTAAGGGTAGCAACCCGAAGCCAAGCATGTCATTAAACAAGGAATATTGAAACATGACTGTTGAAGACAGCACATTATACATATATATAAGGCATTGGTCCTGAAATCAGTGGCTCATTCAGATTTGCAGTACTAAGTGCTCACTTAGTTAATTTCTTTTGCATAGATCTTTAAACTTGCTTTACTTGTTATCTACCTGTTGAAGGTTTAAAATAGCTGTGAGTTTTTAATTTAAATTATTTAATTTAATTACCAAAGTTTGAATTTAAAATGTTTGTAATCCCACTTCTGCAGTGCTAGAAGTTGAGCTTGTTAGTTATATATTACAATTAGACAGTGGGCACTTCTACAGACAGAGCTTAGGATCAGTGTACAAAAACTGTTTCGTTTTGAACTGCAGTATTTGGTTCTTTCAAAATAACTACCGGTACATTACAATTTTAAATTGCTTTTCAACTTTCATGTAGCCATTGGTACGCATCAAAGTTGAATTGAATTCATTTGAACAGTTTCACATGTCCAAAATAAAAATTTAAGTCTTGATATTCAGCAATGTGTTTATATGAAAATACAACTTGAGTATATATCTCTGAAGTGCCTGACTTTCAGAAGGGGATGAGCATTAGCAATTGATCTTTTTCTGCTTCTTCCCAAGTACTTAAAAATGTTACAAACCACTGAGCAGTTGCAGCGCTGCAGTAAAATAGCCTTCTGAACTATTTGTCCATTTCCCTTCCTAAACAGACGCTTTTGCGTAAAAACAGGAGTCGAACAGGAGCAGGAGTATAAAAAGTAGACATTGACCAGGAGCAGGATCAGGAGTCTGGTTGGTCAAAACAGGAGCAGGAGTCCAAAAAAGGCGACTCCGTACACCTCTGTAACCTGTACGAGACGTCTAATTGATTACTTAGTAACTTTGTTTCTCGTTCTATCTTTTCTGCATGTTATTTTAGTTTGCAGAGGTCATCACTCTGCCTCCATCATGTTTTTTTAAAATCCCCATGAGGTAGTATGATGATTTTTTTTCTTTATATAGGCCTACTGTTAGATATTTTCAACTCAAAAATCATTTGCAAAAATAAATTTTCACTTATATGATGAAGGACTTTGTTTGGAAACGTCCCGGTTTGTAATTGCGAAAATATGGTAAGCCTACTAATAACAGTAAGAGATGAGCGGAGTGTGATATTTTAGACTCCTATCCAGTCTGACTTTTAAAAGTCAACACCTGATTTCAAAATAACGAGCTAAAGTGAGTGTCCAATTCAACCAAAAAACCGAGCGAGAAGAACCAGCGATATCCTAATTCATTGTAGCAAGAAAGTTTCAGCAGCGAAAAGCAATCTTGGTAAATATCAATAACTTGTATGAAATTTGTCTAGAAAAAAGTTGATATGAAGCCACAACAAAAACAATTCTTTCCTATAACATTTGGTGCGGCTCCAATCCGCTGTTCAGATCTGGTACAAACTCATCTCTGTTATACAGTTTTACCGGTAGACTACAGTACATTAGGCTCACTCTTGCTAAAGCCATTCATTATGGAAACATCAATGTAATTGTGGTAGCAGTACAGAGTAGACTTGGTACTCCTTTCTGTTATCCCTAGTCAGCTACTGGTACTATAGTTTTGTGTGCTAAAATAATCTAAACTCATAACACAGCAACAGCATAAATTAAATGACGGGTGTCCACTGAAAAAAAAAAAAGGATTTATAAACTCTTGGGGTGTGTGTGCAAAAGCTAAAGCCATTAACAAAAGTTCCAGAAAAGGCAAAAAGAAATGTTTTTTTCTTGTACTCTCATCTGCTCATGTCCTAAGTAATTGGTTTATTTTATTTCAACAGAATAAATATAAACTGTACATGTAACTCCAATATTAACTGATTAAGATAAACAGTGATACCAGTATGGGATAGACTATGGCACATGTTGTTCTGCAACAAGAACACAATTTGCCACAACCGTTAAAGCCAAATGAAGCTACCGGTACTGCTTCTACGTTGTCTACTCATACTGCAGAAACACAAACAAATGAGCAGGAAATTCTTGTATCATGTTCCAACACAAACCTTAGAAAGGCAAAAAAGCAGGGAAAACTTTGTCAAAGTCATTTGAATGCTCATCTGAGAAACATTGCGAAAAATCTTGAAGCTCTGTGGCCACCTAAATGCGAGAAAGATTTCTGTCAAATTTCGGCCAAATTTTCAAAACAATCGTGGCATAAATCAACCATTGAGATGCTGCGAGGTAAGTTTTTTGGAAGTATCCAATTGTGTAATGATTTTGTCAATTGTGATGTACTGTATGCTGTTTTATTCAATTTTTCTGTTTTGTACTGGTATGTATGTTTACATACTAATGACATTGGTTGATCAAGTTATTTTTTAATTAAATGTAGGTTTAATCTCTTCAACAGTTCAATTGTAGTATAGTTAGGCACATCTAAAATAGTTTGCATCTGTTGACAAAAGTACTGATGGATGGAAGTTGGGTCCTGCTAAAACCTGCTGGAGCACAAGGACCGCCTTACAGTAGAGAAGCGCAAGGACTGCTAGTGAGTTATTACTAAGGACCCTAACTGAACCCTAATCCTTAGTCATAACTCACCAGCGCTCCTTGTGCTCCTAAATCTCTTGCAAAGGCGGTCCTTGTGCTCCTGTAGGTTTTGGGAATACCAATGAAAGTTTTAGCAACAAATTGATGATTATTAATTTGGACCAAAAATATTTTTTATTGTAACTATCCAAGCTACATTTTGTTACAGACTTATGCCTTATTTGTCTTGGCTTGGTACATTTAAAACAGAACATTCATCTAATTAAGTATCTGCGAATTCGCCACAGTATAAAAACACCCATGTAAAACCGGACAGTCTGTTTCGCCCTTGGGGGATCATCAGGGATATCTATTAATTACTTATCATCTGTATAGCCTATGATATATACATCACTGATGGTAAGGTTGATTAGTAGAGAAACTTTGATTCGAGGTTGCTCTTACCTCAAAAAAGTGCTTGCTTAAAAATTGACTCAATTCATTGAAATCAGTTGCAGGGTGCTTCCATTCCTTGTGATGGAAGGATTTATGATAAATAATAAATTTGCTTTGTAATGATTGTAGATTGTAAAATTTGTCATTGCGTAAAAAATGTTACTCAGTTTACAATCGAATTACTTTGTATAATGATGGTGTTATTATAAAAATGTCTAATAAAAACAGCGGTATGAATCACTACATCGGTAAAGTTACATGATCATCATTATACATTTTGCAGGTGACGATTATTGTCATGCAAAGCATAGCAAAATTGACTTTATGCTGTTACTGAATGATGCATTTGCCAAAAGTCATTTTCTTACTTCCATGAAACTTAAAAAGTTGATGAAAAAAACTGGCCTTTCAAAGATGATAATTGCAGCTTGGTTTAAATGGAAACGATCTGAGCAAAATTTTCCAACTCCCAAACAAGTGAGAGTTGCATTTTGCACTTAAAAACATATTTATCCTCGTGTCACAAAAAGCGATCAAAGTACCATAACGGGCTCGATTGAGAGTTGCTCGCCATCTGCCAGCAACACCAAGATAGAAGAATTCCACTAATTGCCTTTCCCAGCGACACAACAAGCAAACTTGCCGGCTTGTTCTCCACATTGTATCGTTAGTGCTGAACGTCAAGCAGGGAAGCTGTGAATGCCAGTTGTAAAGTCATTGGTTTGACCAGACTCAGAATCAAACCAGAATCTACAGCTCTAGAGGCAGGCGCTCTTACCCCTCAGCCATCTGAGCAATTGAAATGCCATAGTTTATTTGGAACATAAAGGTAGTGATCAGGCTGACTAATGCTAGCTTAAATCTTTTTTTACTTTTTGTGGGGGTCCCCTATACTAAATTAGAGGTCATTAACTAAACGTTTTTTCTGAGTGATTAATTGTCCATGTCGTCATTTTTTCTGTTGTGATAAGGCAAAAAAGAGTGTATATGCTCAACAAGAAATTAAGGTTTTCGAGTGTTGCCTACTTCACATAAACATTTTCGATGCAGATACTGTTAACGATGTTCAACAAATCTCAATATCTCGGTAAAGATGATCTTCCAACTTTAATCAACAAAACTGGAATGACTAGAAAAAAAATCTTATCTTGGTTCAGAGTGTCTCGAGCTCTTTCCAATATATATGAACCGGAAATGGCTGATCATGAAGAAATGGTAATATTGTATAGACCAGTGGCTCTAAACCTTTTATGGCTATGGCCCCCTTCTAGAGAATCTCAACACCAGTACCCTTCTGCTCAGCAACAAAATGTTTAAACAGTATTTCATTCGTAGTAGCTACACTGCTACAGCCGTCCGTTGGTCTTAAGTAGTTAATTAACATTAATAAATCATATGCTTGTGACACGTCGGAAAGCCAATGGCCCTCGGTTGTAAGCCCGTGGTATAGACAATGAGAGTTTCAATGCTGAGAAGTTCAATCATATTTTAATATCTGTGGTCGTGGATTCTGCTAAGCAGGAGCTAGAGTATTTAAGATAAGTTTTGGAACTCAACTTTTATTAGCCAGTTTTAGTAATCATTTTACAAACGTTTCGGTAAAATCTTATACCATCATCAGTGTAACACTGGAGGCACCAGACTAGAATAATCATAACCAGTATATTCTAGCCTAGTGCCTCTGCAGTTTTACACTGATGATGGTATAAGTTTTTATCGAAACGTTTGTAAAATGATTACAAATACACTGGCTATAATCTCTTTGTCAGGAGCTAATTGTTAGTCAGCTGGTAGCTCAGCCAAGATGAAGTGTTTATCACATTTGAAATGCGCTATTCATTGTGGGGAGCAGAGTACGCGTCTGTTTGGCGTAAATGACACGCCATAGTAATCATTGTAGGCTATGTTGATTGTCACATACCGCATGTTATTGGTCAAAAAGTTTGAAAAACGATAGATAAAGTTAGCGTCTTAACTTATTGTGCTTGAAGGTCCTTCGACGTATGTTTGAACTTCATAAATCTGGAATAACTGATAAAGAAGTCGAAGTAATGTCGTATTTGCTGCGCATGGAGAAACAACAAATCTACACGATCTTTCTCACCTGGTGTCAGAGATACGAAGTCCCAAATCTAATGACTCGTCCTGACGAAACTATTGTTCCATCTCTCACCACACAAGATTTCACGGAAAAAGCTACTGGATGCATTGAGATGACCGATTCTGTATCTTCTTGTTCTATGACTTGGCGGCGTAGATTCAGTTCTTGCCCCAACATTTCTGCTCTATTTCGTCCTAACAACAGGACCAGTAACGGCTTAACTCGCTCTGTCAGTTCACCTACTCTTATGAGATCCGTGTTCCAGTTACAGACTTCTGCAGACAACGTGAAAGCTCAAACAGACAGCGATGTTCTGAATAGTTCATCAGGGATCAACTTGGTAATGGATGAACGTGGTTGTGTAAGTTTTACGACTTCGTGTTGAGTTGGCTTCTTTTCGCGTCGTATGCAATTCCTAGTACTTTAAATTAATAATCTAGTTTTATTAGCGCTTCTAGAAAATTTCATCTGCATTGTTAAAAAAATCAAATCAAAATTATTATTCTCACGTTGTTAGGCCGAAGCGTCTAACGAGGGGCGACACAGCTCCGAAGAAACGTCGCAGCGGTGGCGAGCCGTTGGCGACCTGTGTCCGATTTGACCAGCCCGGAATTCGAACCCCAGACCTCCTGCACCGTAGTATTGTCGTAATTCAACTAACCGCTCAGTATTTTGCAGGATGAAAAGAAAGCGACTTCTGCGGTTGCAGGTATTTCGTCGTGCTGTACATTGAAATAGCTTAAGTTTGAATGATGTAGAAGAAATTGTTAGTGTGCAAATAGCTCAAATAGTATTGTGCGAGGTTAAAATACAGTAGTGACTTTTTTGCTAATGAGTTCAATTACAAGCAACCTATTTTGTGAAAAACTTAAAATTTTTAAGTCAGTACAACCAGTGGAATAAGTAAGCGTAGTAATTTGTACTTCACAAAAAATTTCTTGTTTTTCTGCTAGCAACGTTAATTACATGAGCAAGAAATGACTCTTACCTTTCTCCTAGGTTTGTGTAGTGGACGTGGACGCAAACCTGCGACGCTCTTACGATAATATTGGTCTTCACAAGTGTCTTCTTCCCTTTGTATGTTAGCAGCAGCCTAATGTGTCTGCATCTGGGTTCAAAGGTAGCGTTATGTGTTTGAAACGCCACTTGATTGAGATTTGTTTTACAATTCGTTTTCGAGTGACAAATTATGGACAAAAGCAACAGCTTTTGAATAGCAGAATTATATTTTTTTTTGCCACATTCGTTTTTCCTTGCTATTCGTGCTTAATGTGGTTGCTAGGGTTTTCTCTAAATTTTGATGTACTGTATTTGGTTTCTTTGTTTTGATCCTCCTTTCACGAGAAAGCGACGGAGGCGCTATGCATAGGAAAAATCCATACTAGCTTGGGAATTGAATTTGTTTCAAAGTTTTCCGGTTGAGTTTTGCTTCTGACTTCTTGCTGCTTGTCAGATTCCATCAAGCAGGAATAATTGTTGTGAAGCATCTTATTCAACGACGCAACAACGAGGCTTGGAGGGAGTTGTACCATTAACCTTGCGGTCGGTCTCGCTGCCGACATGTGCAGTACGTGGTTTGTCTTGCGAGTTATCAGTATTGCAAGAAGGGGGAGAGTTGGTCACAGGCAAAACTGCCTTTTGACTGAGCAGAAAGTTAATTCCGTAATTTTTGAATATTGCTTACCAGACATTGTTTCTCCCGGAAGCTAAATACTACCAACCAGTGATTTTTTGCTGCAGGGCTGGGGGGGGGGCGAAACAATATCACCGTGACGCGGAGAAGTTTTAGATGCCGCGATTCGACGCCTAGCGATGAAATAAGCAAGTTTTTTTTTAGACAACCCGCATCCAGTATCGACCGATCGTAAGTTCGACACCTCAGATCACAAGAAGATTATTCATAAATTACGAAAGCTGAGGAAAAAGCAATTTCGAGATGGTGTGCCTTGTAAAACAAGAATTACTAAACCGGACAAGATTGTAATTGTAAGAAGGAGAAAAAGAAAGAAATTGAAAAAAGCAAAGGTAACAAGAAAGCATAAATATAGTTGTTTGTTGCTTTGTCTATACGCTGACTGCTTGGCAGGGGTGTTTTTTTCTCTCCTAGCCAGCTGTACCTGAATTAACACCAGCAAGTACACAAGGTTGTGTATTATTCAGCAAAGAATGTGCTACTGATCTTGGTATCACACAACAGCGTTAATTACGAATCCGATCATATTTGTTCATTACTAAATCAGCGTACACTTCAGATGTTGCAGTTCATCGTATGAAAAATTAGCATTTTCTTTCAGAGTGATTCTTTCAGGCCATTTGCAATTAAAGATACTTCATGCCGCAATGAAAACTATCGTCAACCAACCAAAGAGGAATTGAAAACGCCTACTAGCAGCTCGCAACAATACTTCAACGAAATGCTTCGAAAAAATCCGCAGGTAGTGCAATGCCGAGCGGCATGTGTAGTTCACTGGGTTACACTTCAAGAGCTATGCTCACGGATATATTATTTTAGGATAAAGGTTGTTTTAAGCTTGAAGAAACCCATGCTTTCAGTTCACCATCCCCAACATCTTTTTCAGCGGAAGAGCTTTTTGATCTTTTGCAAGATGAAAGTTCGTAAAGACATTGAAAACGTTCGTTTTTTTGAATTATCTGGTAGTGTACTACATATCTTTTGCAATGGTATAGTACTCCCTAACATCTAGATTTAATCGCTGAACTTTGTTAAAACTAATAGGGCGAAAAAATGTTTTTCTGTGTGATGTTTTACTTAAAGTTCGTTTTTTTGCATTTAACAACTAAGCACTTTTCACTAGAATTTAACCTCGTTTTACAGTATTTGTAATAATGTTTTCCATTTTCTTTATTGCGTGTAGAATAGATTTACAGTATGTTCTGATGAAAATATGGTTGTGTTGCTAGAACTCGTGAAAAGCCTGGTTTAATTTATTGAGCTTCGATTAATAACGTTGACTTCCGCCACAAAGCACAAGCTTTAGTGGTGCACGGAGTTAAGAGCTCAATTGGCCGAAGGTGTATATGCACGAGCAACCAGGCCTTCTGGCTGCTTGTTAGGTTGACGTCATAAATGCACAAAGCTCAGCTCCATTTTGCTTATTCTTGTACAGCCAACCACCTTAAAGGGGAACTGAAGCGTTGAATTATTTTTTCACCAAACATGTTAAAAACTACAAAGAATTACATGTAGTTTATAGTTAACCAAAAATAGGCGTTCAAATTAAAGGCAATTGCGTACTAGGGTTGTATTTACGCAATGAGGCGTGCAAGAGTTACAGCGGCATATAACTTCAACTTTAACCGCCTATTTTAGGCATTTAAAAATTTTTATTGTTGAATTAGTCTTATTTTCCAACTCCCTTCACTTCAGCATTCCTTTAATGGTCCACACATTACCAGTGACGTGCGGTGTGGTTCTGTTTATTTTAACATCATGTTACCAGCAATTTTTATTCCTGGTATTTAAAAACAAATAAAAGTAGCGCCCTAATAATCAAAATACAACTTCGTGGAATATTTACGTTTATTAATTTTGTTATTCACAAAATCCATATGTTCATCTTTCTGCGCCATGATGTATCTATCACTTTTTGTAGACATCTTTTTATTTTTCCGTAACTCGTGAAGTCTCTTCAATTCGATATGTTTTTAGCTATGCAAGATGCCCTTCTTCTAAGCGATTTCCGTACGGTGCGAACCACATGTTGCATCAATGGGAACTTGTGTTGAAATTAAGCCAAACGCCAAAACAGAAAAAGTCATAAATTTGAAAACGATAAGTTTTGTCTACACTTCGGAACTGTGAGAGCTCATGTCCATTCTCATCTGTTCATTTTAAGCGAAACCAGATAAAGTCAAGCTATTTGGTTTTGAATGTGAGCGGTCGATTTCGCTCATACATCCTGGTACATTCTTAACTTCACAAAATCTTTAGTCCAAACGTTATTATATCTGAAAACATGAGACAAGGAAAACAGAAAGACAGATTTTTACATCACAACCACACTGCCAGTCTTTACTTTCGTACCAATCCACTTAAATGGAGCGGAGTTGTTTCGTTTTGCCCTGAGTTCTGGCGTAAAGACTGTAGAAGGGCTCTCCTTTGTTTATAATTTAAGATTATAATTAATCATTCAATATTAAAAAGTCTATCCAGTTCGATACTAATTTTTCATCCAATTTGTATTTAATTTATTAACTTAACTTCAAACTATAGGCCTTATATCGCTTACATGGTTGGACAATGCGCGTACTCGAGAAAAAAGTCAGCGACATGGCCTAGCGGTACCGCGCGCAGGTGACAGATTCTACGTGACGGGTTCGATTCGCGGCTTGAGCCGATCGCATTTGACATATACAACGGGTGGCTGCTGACTCGAAGAGCGCAAGCTCACTTCGCAGTCTCCCTCAATTACTGTTGAATTTTCAGTTCAATATAATTTGAAAATAACCCTCAGTTATTTATGTATTTATTTATCTGACAAGTTCATGGAAATTTTGCTCTAGCAGTGAGGCAGATCTCACGCTGCGTTAAGCAAGTATTTAAGCGAAGGAAGTTACGTGAACTCTCTGTACGAAAACGTCATAGAAACCATTGAAGCAACACTGAAGTGTAGTAAAATAACTGGCGTCAAAACAGATATTTCAAGTGGTAAGACATGTCTATTTAAAACAAATTAATTTGGTTTTTACACATAAATTATTTATTCTGAGATAAAATTATTGTTGCTTTGCCACGTTTTTTAGATAGGTGAGGCAGTGCCTTACCTGCCTCCCCTGACCGCACGTCCCTGCACATTACACGGTATGTATTTTAAAGATTATTTTTCAATCTTGGTGAAGTGACGAAATACGGCTGAAAAGCAAGCTGAAACCGACCAAATGCTTTTATCATTCTTATTCTGGTTAGTAGCAAACACGATATAATACGTCATAATAAAATGATTAAAAGCGAATACATTATACAAGAAAAATAGTGCGAAAAAAAACACGAACTTAGATGCAACCAGATCAAATACTGCAATACCACACGAGGAGACAAGCGAGCTTGCACTGTATCTCGTGTTGGGCGGATTTAACAATGGCTAACACAAGCGCCGTCTCGCGGACAAAGTTGGGCAGTATCAAATACATCATTGGTCGCTGAAATATCACAAAATTTTGTACACAAAAATAGTTTTGGCCTAATCTACTTACTGCTTTCGGTCGCAAAAACATAGTAAAAAAAGCAGAATTAATTTTTCAGCAGCAAAGCTTGCTGCTAGCACGATATAAGCGGGGCAGTTCGCATTTTGAGGCAAAAGTGTAAACTTGATGGGTCATTTATGACGTCATACTGACGTGAAAAGGTTTCCACTTGATGACGAGGTTTGGGATCCATGTCTGTAGAAGAAATTTAATGATATTTCGTGGAAGTCCACGCATTTTTGCAACTATATTTTTTATTGGCAACTTTAGCTATATCGACGACCTAGAACCTGGGCATCAAAAAAAAAAACAAACATTCATCATACTCGCGGTATTACGCCGACGAGTGTAACGAGTGGCAGGGAGTTACCTCCGCGGCTTAGCGTCAGGGCAACACAGAAACGTCGCAGCGGTGGGCAACCGTTAGCGAACGTGTCCAATTTGATTAGCCCGGGAATCGAACCGAAGACTTCCCGCACCGATAGCGAGGTCCTTGACCAGTAATCGGCCGGTAAACCTCTGCATTGCAGCCACCTTCACGCTGAATTATCCGGCTTATGCAATTACTTGACACTTACCTGAGAGCAGCAACCAGTTGCTTTAGATCGTAATTGGTTTGAATTTGTTCCTGAATTTCTGTCTGAAGATTTCTCCTATCTTCTTCAACAGCAGAAAGTTGATTCTCGGAATCTTTAAACTTGTCTTCCAGCAATTTGATCCGAGAATTCAACTAAGACAACGCATACAATTATTACAGATTCCGTTTGAATAAGATAACCACCTGAAATGCGGACAACGGCGAAACAGGCTGTAGTGGTTAGTTTTACAATACAAGTTCTAGCCAGTTATCGAGCTCTCTGCCAAAGGAAGTTGAGCTTTGCTTTAACTTATAATTACAACAAAGTATGTAAATGACAACAGGTTACCTTGCCTTATGAGAACGAAACATACAAAAGTACGGTATATTGTTTCACCCTCTTACGACTCTTCAACAAGGATTAAAATAGAAACTTGAAAAGCAAGATATACTTTGGCCGCACAATTAGCCAAATATATCTGAAAACATTGTACTTCTACTGACAAGAAACACAGAAAGTAGTGAATTTTATACGCAAAAGTTTAGAAGCGTTTAATTTATACCATAATTAAATGCTTAAAAACAGCGGTAGCCACAATTTGATTAACTTGGTCATTTTGGCTTGGATACTTATTTACTTACCATCTGTATCTCGCTGTCAGCTTTGATACTTTCGCTTTCTGCTTGTTTCAACACTTCACGAAGTTTGATTTCAGTGCGGTGGTGGTGAGTGTTGATTGCATTCAACTCGCTAAAAACATTACAGCACCAATATCAGAGAAAGTACCATCCTCTTCGCAGTGGCATAACGAGAAATTTTGCAAGGGAGCACAAAATCCATCAAATGAGTTTGGCACATTTCGTCATATAGGAACTTTTGTTCTATCTTTACTAAAAGGCAGGGGGACATGGCACAATGCCCCCAATTCATGCTAGTGTCTCCTAACATTTGAAAACAGTTATTTTGCTATTCGTTCAGATGTAATGTAATGTAATGGCAGGTAGTAAGTCTTTACACAGTGAGGCTATCTTGCAGTTAACTGCCTTGCTCTTATGATAATACAATGAGATGTGGATTAATTTCACTTACTTTGCCTCTTGCTCCAACTTCTCTTCTAACGTGGCAATCTGCTCACGTAATGACGTCACCAATTCGTTGTCATGGCCCGAGCTCTCTCGTTTTTCTAATTCGTCTTTTAAAGCGTCAATCTGGGAGGCAATAAATTTCATTACACCAAAACTAAATATTCTCTTCAAACAGAGAAACATCAAAAAACTCTTCATTTCTTCATTATACCCCTTACTCGCGGTATTACACCGAAGCGCGTAACGATCGAGTGGCTCCGCGGCTTAGCGCCTGTGCAGCACATCTCCGAAGAAACGTTGCAGTGGTGGCGACAATTTGTCTGATTTGACCAAGCCTGGATTCGAACCCCAGACCTCTAGCAAAGTCTTAACAACTGACCTAACCGGTTGGTCGATACACATTACACAAACATCGCAGAGAGTAAAATCTTATAGCTTTTTCGGGAAACAATTGTGATTAAATGTTACGTCAAAGCGGTATTCAGCAAGCTTACCGTTATTTGCAAAACTGAAAGGGTAGAAGTGAGCTTGCTCTTTCAGAGCCAACAAAAAAAAGTGGTTGTCAAACCTTTTAGGTCTTATCGCAGGACCCTACTGTCAACAGTGCAATAGTCACTACAGAGCTTGGTTTTGCAAAAGCATTAAGGATCTACCAGTAATGCAAATCAAACTTAGATATGCAACGCACTCGTCGCTTAAACCAAACAAATACCAACGTGTGCAAGATTATTGTGATGTCAATGATACATAAACTGTCTATAACGATGTCGCTTCAGGCGTTTATACGTTATGTGTATTATTTCGAGAACATATTTCCTTTTAATTAGCTTTTAAAGAGTAAACACAATTTTAAAAGCATCTAACTCACCAACATTACACCAACATAACATTCTAAAAATGATAGCAAATCGTTTCTTAAGGTTACTCAATTATACTGTATTAAGTAATACTCATATTTTTACGGTAAGTATCAATAATCAAAGGTTAAATTCAAATTACAGGTCAACGACCTTCAAAAAGTTGAGCAAAAAAATTTTTAAGGAGAATATTTCATAAGTAGCCAGTACTGAGATGACAAAAGGACTAAACATTACGTCAGTTAAGCCGCCTATGAAGTCATACCTCCTGTTTCTGACGTGCAGTATCTCTCTGAAGCAATTCCACCTGGCTCTTCTCCATCTCAAGTTCATTATCAAGTTGTCCAAATTTATCCTACAAACAATAACAAACAACTTAAGAACGATAGAGAAGCCACAGTAATATTCTCAAAACTGGACGTTTCGACAACATAGATTCAACTGTCATCATCATCATAGTGAGCAAGGCAGCACAAAACTGAATAAACAAGAATCCACAATTGTAACTACACGTTAATTTTTAAGAATTATTGCGGTTATATTTTTCCTTCTTAAGCTATTTTCGTCCAACATTTATTGTATTCCGAAAAATTTTACCAACAACTAAGGTTATTTTCACTACTGGAATTTCAACTGTGTGCAGAGACAGAGAAGTAAGCTGCGTTCGAGTGAACAGCCAGTAGAATTACCCGGTTATTGTAGAAGAGCGACCGGTCCCACCTGCGAATGAATCCTACAAGAACGATATGTAACCCAATACCCATGCGGCGTATCACTGCGTCGTGCGATTAAAGGCAACAGATTGTATTCTTTATATTAATATTTTCTGATGTAGTTCTGCAATGCATGTTTCATCACAAAGGACTAAAAATATTTGCAAGACCAACACAATAAGAACAAAAAAGAGCTACACGCTGAAAAAAAAAGCTAACGCAATAGTTTGTCCATTAATCCATAGAATGCAAATCTTTTTTGTTTTGAAGTTTACAGATCTAGCTAGAATACATGTACAACTGAAAGCTTGACTCTACTTAAATATGCAGTATGAGCTCATAATTAAACCAAAAACAGCGGCCTTTTGATTAACCCTTCGCTCGCACCACCTAGAATGCCCACTATAAAGGACATGCTTAATTGCTTAAAGCAAAATTTCAATCAATTTCAAATCTGCTAGCAGATGCTGATTTGGGATTAGAATTTACTTGCAAAACTTCGAGCTTGTTTAGTGAAGATTGTTTTTCTTCTTCACTCTGCTCCAGTCTCATTTTTGCTTCATCCAGCAACGCATTGAGTCTATTCCGTTCTCCTTCATCATCTGAATCCACATCCTGAGACTGAATGCGGAGGTTGGCAGAGACCTTTTAAAAAAGATAAAATTAGGTGAAATTTCAAAAAAGATTGAATTGGGTAAACTTTGCTAAACCTGCAACTGTCAAGGCCGAACCCAGAAACCTTTTAGAAAAGAGCAAAGAATGGGAAAATGCTCATCTTGCATTTTTTTGCATCTGATGTATTCACCTGTATAACCTACGAAGTGCTAATATATTTATATACACATCACGAAATTTATGCTTGAGCCAACTTAACCTAATCTCACGATCCGCTAACGAATATCTATCGACAAAAAAAGATCAGAAAAAACTATAAATATGTAACACAAACTGCACTGCTGAGCAACGGAAAACTGGGACGTTAACTAAAAAAATTTCCAATCATGAAAAATCTTCCAGATGAGTTCCAGTGAAAAATACTAATCGTAGAATACAAGCAAAAGGCGCTAAAATTACCTTAAAAATAATAACGTTCTACTTCAACAGTTTTTTAGCATTGAGCACACCCCTACGTCGACTCATATTCAGTTATTGTGCAGCACACTGCCAGCCACCTGCTCGCGCAGTTTTGAATTTTCTTTTTGTTCTTGTTTCAAACGGTTGCGAAGTTCTTTTAGAAGCTGTTCCAATTCTTCCAGACGTGTTTGTTCCTTATCATAAGCGGATCGCATTCTATCGGCTTCAGATCTTGCTTTATCCAGGTCCGCAGTGAGCGACTCCGCCTAATAAACAAAAGCAATTAGCGAGACTCCAAATGCATGTCGATATCAAATCATTGTGCAAGACAAAAACGGAAAGCAAAGAACATCAACAGTTAGGCACCTAATTTTTTACTAATTTCGGCATCTCTGCCTTAATGCCACCATTTCTCTGCAGGCACCAGGATAGCTTGGGTGGTAACACCCACCCGATTACCTATGGATCACCGCTTTCAAATGCAGTAAAAGTCAGCAAATCCTACCGCTTTCAAAGACGAAAAAGTAATCACTTTCTGACTTTACAGATGATCGTTTCGGCTTTGAAAGCCAAATTAGTGATACGGATTAAGTTAGGGTTACCCCAACCCTAACCTAGTGCTTAGAGTAGGGTAACCCTAACCTAACCCTTGCCATATCAGTAACATGGCTTTAAAAGCCGAAACGATCATCTGTAAAGTCAGAAAGTCATTACTTTTTCGGCTTTGAAAGCGGTAGGATTTGCTGACTTTTACTGCATTTGAAAGCGGTAATCCATTGGTAATCGGGTGTAACAGCACTACAATTTTAAATGAATTTATTAACCCCGTAATTGATTCTCAAACTTGCTATTGGGTTCTGGATTCAGAAATTCTAAACACCCGACCGTATTTATTTTAACAAAAATGTAAATCTTGTACCGAAACACATCACTCGAAAACAAATTTTTGCTGTAGTCTGATCCCGAGATGCGACACCATCTTGCAGTTACCTTTTGCATTAGGACTTCTTTCTCTTGCAATAACGCTTCCATCTCATCAGTTTTAGTTTGCAGACACGATTTGAGTAGTTCAAACTGCTTGTCACTTTCGAGCATGTACGCATCCATCTGTTCCAAAGATGACTTCTCAGCATCCTTCTGGATTGTTGTCAATTCTTCAATCTATTAATTTATTAGTACGTAAACAAAATTTTGCTAACAAGAATCAAATGTGCACATCAGGTAACCACAGAACCATAGTGTCACGTAGAATCCACAAACACATGCAGCTGCCAGCACTCTGCTCCTGATAACCACTGTTACGACCCTATTAAATCTCGTCAGAGCAGTTTACACAAAAATCTTCAAAATCAATTTAACGAATATCATTCGTGGTACCACAAAACAACTGCAAGAAAATTTTTATTGTAATTTTTTGTGAGGTTAGTCATTTAAAAACTGGACAGCAGAGTACCGCAAATTTCAAAAGGCCGGGGCAAAGATCAAGGCCAATTCTTGAGAGTCCTAGGTAAAGTGCTAAGTTACCTATAGTCGAGTATGTTAAAGTGTAATGTCAAGAAAGCAAAAGCAGTTGGTAACATCCAAACATGATTTAGAGGAAGGTGAATGTGAACCATCGTATATGACGTCACCACAATTGAATAACATCATAGACACTTCAAGATGTGACAAATGAAGCGAAATCACTTTTATAGCCGCCGACTACAAATACGGTAACGAAAAAAAGCCATTGAAAAGTCAAAACTTATGAAGAGTTTAAGTCGACCCACGTTGGACTCCGACATAAAAATCACAACAGTGACAAAAATTTTGGTATCATCAGTAGCGGCAACAAAGCCATTATCAAACAAGTGCCCTTGGAGAATTTCAAAAGATTGTCTGGGTGTGACATGCTATTATGTCATTCAAAAAACAAACATAAACACAGTAGTTATAACAGAGATCGCTCATAATTTCCAATCAAAATAGTAAAGTGATGACAAACGGCGGAGTTATTTTGTTTACTGTGAAAGGTAGTACGTGGAACGTGGATTTTTTACGTTAACGAAGTAACGGATGGAGAAATGACGTTTTATTAAATCGTTTTAAAGTCAGGTTACCAAGGTCTCGATATTGTCTGCTTTAACTCGAGTATTCGCAGTTTGCGCCTTAAAAATAACAAGTTTTTTCCAGCACTTTTTTTGAATTTATACTCCTTTCATCGTTGACGAACAAGTATTTTCGGTAACAATGTTTCGTGATGAAGAGGATTTTACAGACACCCGCCATCAAACAATTTGATTTTTTGTTTGTTTTATATGATGTTGCACTGAAGCGAAATAGCGACGAAAACCACGCAAAATCAGCTGTACGTGAACAATTTCTGCCGCTTGATGGTCTTTGCAAGCCAGGATAGTTTTAAACGCTTCTTGCATACCAATGGCAACAACTCAGCTGTTAGGTGAAATTGACTTGGTGTTTACAGATTACGACTAAAACATTCTGGTCCGAAGATGGTCAGGTGGCGATATTAAAAAGGTTATTCAGAAACAATTAACAACTTAAATTGCAAATCAAACAATCAATCTTCTAGTATTACGCCGAAGCGTGCAGCGAGGAATGGGGTTCATCTCCACGGCTTTGAAACATTTGAGCGGTGGCGGCACTGCGTGCGATTTGGCTGGCCCAGGAATCGAAGCCAAGATCTCCCCCACCGATAGCGATGCCTTGAACCACCGCGCCAAAATTATTTCTATTCATTCGCGATCAAATTCAAAAACTATTCGCCCGAAAGACTCTTCCCTCCCCCCCAAAAAAAAATTAGTTCTAAAACCTGCAGAGAAACATTCCAACGTACTGCGTGCGTTGCAGCTTCAGTAAGCAACCATACGACGTTCATAATGTCAACGTAAAAACTTTTAATTTCGCCTCAGGACAAAAAGCCATCTGGGAAAAATAGTGAGTAACATCCAATTTAAAACATCACTTTTATCAAATTGCTGCGGCTAAATTTGGGCTAATTTCTTTAACTTATAACGTTGGACTTTACGCAAAACAAATGACATTTTATAACAGTAATGATATTAACCAGAAATAACCTCTTTGACTAACGCTTAGCAAACTATGTTTGGTATATCTATATACGTGAACAAATTTTTGTAGCTCCCAGTGAAGTGGTTAAATAACTCAAAATATGAGGAAAAATCCATATAAAGCAATAAATCAACGCTATGATTGCAATACAAAATGGAAATACTGTAAAGCTGGCTGCAGGCAATCACTATTCCAAATTTTAAAAAGGAAAAGTCGTATTAAGCGACTTTTACTTCAACATTTTAGGGCATGAAGCTCCGTGACTCAGAATAAAAAATTAGTACTACCTACACAATCAAATTCAAATCAAAAATACTCTACTTAAACTTGATGATGTCATGATGAGATAATAAAACTGCAAGCATCATTGTTTACGCAAAGGGTGACGCATCATTTTTCCATCAAGGTTCCGTTAATAAACAAAAATGCTGAATCATATGCAGTAGAACTTTAGGAATATCAAGTAGTAACGAACCAAATAAACGCCGCCGATTTCAGCGCAACCAGAAAGTAAAGCCACATGCTGCCACAGCGGTCTGAGATATCACAGTACATTGATCAGGTAGAATAAATAAAGATAACCCCCCATACCGGCAGGTTGGTGTAGAAAGACATCGCAATCGATGCGGGAGGACTCTGGTACTCGGGTCGTTCAAATCGGACGCAGTGCCGCCAACGGCTCGCCACCGCTGCGATGTTTCTTCGGAGCTGTTCTGCCCTTGCGCCAAACCGTCGAGATGGTCCCCGCCGCTCGTTACACGCTTCTGTGTAATACCGCGAGTATAATGAAGAGTTGATTTTTTTTTTTAAAGAAACCCTAGAGCTACTGTAGAACGTTGCGATACTTATGAGAAACAGTAACTATAAAACTGACTAATGACGACTTCTAGGGGAAAAGCGACTACACGAAGTTAGATGCAGTCAATTGGGTTTTTAAATTGCTGAACTTGCGGTTCCAAACTTCCAATTATTCAAATTATCGTTTATTTATTAAAGCCTTTCCGGTTACACAAATGAGCTATCGAGAAAATTCCATGGATGTTTGCGGTTTGCAGCAGATCAAACATTGCTGGACACCGTTAAGTACGAACACAAATATTGTCAATCCTATAATCAAACATTTGGAGATGAAGCAATTAGTTCTGCAATATCGCTGGACAACAGAGTCCTAAGGAAACCGTAACTAAAACAATCTCATCACAGCAACGGTAAAGCAAGCGGCAATAACAAAAAAAATCAAATTTTCATCATACTCGCGATATTACGCCGAAGCGTGGAACGAGGGGCGAACTCAATCTTTGCGGCTTAGCGCTTGAGCAACACAGCTACAAAGAAACGTTGTAGCGATGGCGAGCCGTTGGCGACAATGCGTCCGACTTGACCGGCTGGGGAATCCAACCCCGACCTCCGAACAATAGCGGTGTGCCTCAAAACTGAGCTAAACGGCCGAAGTAAGCGCCAATGCATGAGGAACAATTTTAAAAATTCACGCACAGATTACGCTGAAGTGAGAGGCATTTTATAAAAATTTCAACGCGAATTGCTCTAGTGTACAAAATTATTTTACCAGTATAATTATAGGTCATTTCAGACGCAACTGCGCTTTTAAATACGATTCATCCGTAACAGTGTGACGAAACATAAACGCAAATGCGTCAAATCGTGTGAATATTTTCGCTTACTACGTACGTACGTATAACCGTGAAAATTGCTATGGCAGCATCCTAGGTAAGTGAATTACAGCATAATAAAAAACATGCAATTCATAGCTGCTCCTCGCGTTATATTTTTAATAAATTCAGAATAACTGGTTGGTTTCTACTCTCTGGATTTGTGATACGAAATTTTTTAAGAACAACATTGAAATGGTCAATTCTACTGCAGATCACCTCGCTGATGGTGAATGGAAGAAGAAAGCACCAATCAACGCAAAGATCATGTCAGCACCATTCGAATTCACAACGCAACCTCCTTCATTCCAAAGCATTGCATTTTCAAAAGCAACAACTTCAGGCAAATTTTTTGTCCCTTACGTCGATAACTCAAACTACCTTTTCCCAATAATTTCATTCATGCAAGTTTCGGTTATTCACCAGAAAAAAGAAAACATAGGACAAGAGATTTTCGAGAAAATATCCACTTCGTTTGCATTGTACCTTACAGACAGCACTTGAAATTGGCCTAGTGGTTGGCGCGTTGGGCTTAGGATCAGGTTTCGTGGGTTCGGTGCTCAATTAGATCATCTTCTATGATGCACAATACTCCACCAATACAAAAACCTAAGCTACAGTGATGAGGCCTAAGTAAAAAAAAACCGTAAACATAATTGGAATGGCAAGTAATTCATTGAACATTCTTTGCGTTGATTAACTTTTTGAGCAAATACGATATGAGAAATCACCACGATGTTGTCGATACTGATTTTATTTTCAATAAAAAGTTTTCCAACGTGATGATTCAGACTGGAATAAACATCACGTTCAAAAACCAAGTTTCTGTAATTTCATTTGAATTTTTGTCACCGAAACTGGATAAAGATGAAAAATTCTGCTCGTAAACTACCTCGTCGTTTCATTTCGTGAAAAGTCAAATCACGTTTCAGGTGGAACGAATTAAATCGAAAATGTAGTGATAAAACCGAAAGTGAGACTAACATCCGATATTTTCAAATTTAATTAAGGGGACAATGACATCACAAAACAAATTTTCTGCACGCTCAAAAATTCCAAACGATAACAAAACTAGTTGCACAATAAAAATTACCTAAATTGAAACTTAATGTACTTTGAAATAGTAAGAAAAGCCGAAATATCTTCAAGCTGTATCATGAAGTGAAACTAAAACCTCGTATTGTATATAACAACTTCTATATTTCTGAAGCAGGCATTTAAGGCACACTTATTACTTGGAAATAACGTCTCAAGTTTTTCAGAATATGGGCCACCAGTGCGTTAGGTCAAGGGTTCTATTCCCGAGTCGGTCAAATCGGACAATGTCGCCAACAGCTCGCCACGGCTGCGATGTTTCTTCAGAACTGTGTTGTCCAGGCGCTAAGCTACGGAGATGGACCCTGACACACGAAGCAGGGTTTGGCATATTATCGTGAGTATAATGAAGATTTGATTTTTTAATTTTATGGGCTAAATCGAGCGTTTTTAAACGACTCATCATCTATGTTAGTATTTCGGCGCAGACGTTATCCACGACGCAGCTTAATTTACGACACGTAAGGCGTCAAAATACTTTTCGTGCAGAACGAGTAGAAACGTACGACAAAAGGGGAAAGCCCGGAAATTCGAAACCGATAAGTGACGTACCAGGCCAGCACACGGGCGTTGTATCAATACCAATATAGTTGTTTTCGAGACTAAGTGATCACGTTTTACGTAACCTTCATGGCTAAATTAACCCCGATATAAGAGAAAATATGCGATAGCTTGAAATGAAACAAAACACCCCATAAAATGTATCAACATTTCATACCAAACAATAGTAGTTTCCTAATTATCACAAAAAACAACATTCCTTTGGGTATTTTAGTATCAAAACGACGGGAAACTAGCGAAAAAAATGTACATTTTAACAAAAATAAACAATTACGTCATATTTTGAGTTGGGAGAATCGACAAAATTTGAATATTTAGATCTACGTGTTGCTAGCAAAATAATTTACAAAAAATTTCTACTGACTGTTGTTTTGGTAACGACCGACCAAAAAAGAGGTAACGCATCTACTTGCCAGCTTACAGTTTAGAGTATTTAAAAAACTTTTAGCCAGGTTTTCTAACTGTTATAATCTGTGCCCTCCTACTATAATACCAACACTGACCCTCGTTCCAGTAAAATTAAGGCATTTTTCCTAAAATTAATATTTAATGAAACACAACCATTTTTACATGTCGGGGAGCGGAACGCTTGAACATCGCTAATTTCTTGGTCTGTCAAATCGGACAAAATGTCGGCAACGGCTCGCCACCGCCACCATGTTTCATCGAAGCTGTTGCTGCCCAGGCGACAAGCTGCGGAGATGGACCCCGCCACTCGTTACACGCTTCAGCGCAACACCACGAGTATAATGAAGATTTGGTTTTTTTATATACTAGCTCCTTTCGGCACTTCTTATAGCTTATTGCAAAGACCTCAGTCAAAAAATTCTGCTTTAAAACAATAAGCAATAGCCTACAAATAAAAGCGATGAGCAAATCAGATCAAAGAAAACTGACTAAAATTTTTGTGAATGATTTTCCAGCAATATCTTCAACAACATTAGTTATTATGATGTATCATTACGAAATTACTAACTAAACGCCTAAGGGCATTCCCAATTCCTGTTTATGACATCTAATTAACGTAACGTGCTCAAGAGTAGCCTAGCTAATATAACTCAAGCTCTAATTAAAGTAATAAAAACAAAAACGAAACCAAAAATCGCACTCCGATACTGAGACTTCACAGAACCGAAACTGAACAAAAAATTGCAAAATCGGAAGGGGTAAGAAGGTGGCAAAATAATTAGTTTTGTTGCTTCCTGTTTTCACTTTCTAAAAAGCTCTGAAAAAATTTTTTCAAAACGAATCTCCGCAAAAAGTAATTTATTCAGCGGTATGTTTATTACATCACTGCATTGTTTAATTTCAAAAAATTCTCATTACACACACGTCATCAGTATTTCCAGTGGCATTTACATTCCTATCACAAAACCATAAATTTTCAAATTTGTTTGTTTTCCAAAAATTTTTTCCCCAGAACATACAGAAACAATTGTGTTAGGACGAACGACAGAATTTTTTTGGCAATAAATAAAAAATTTTAGCGAAAAGACGGAAAATTCAACGTCAAATGACCAAGCGCAAATAACCAAGAGTCAAAATGTACGAAAGTCAAAATCAATACGATGACGCAAAAATAAAAAAACAAATATCAAAGCTGAACCACTAGTTTAATCACATCTATTGTCGTAAACATTCATACAAGTCACAAACATAAAATAAAAATCAAATCTTCATTATATTCGCTGTATTACGCCGAAGTGTGTAACGAGTGGACAGATCATCTCAGCGGCTCAGCGCCTGGGCAAAACATCTCCGTAAAAGCATCGCAGCGATGATGACACTGCGTCCGATAGACCGGCCCGGGAATCGAACCCCACACCTCCTGCAGCGATAGCGACGCGCTTAACAAGAACACATTTCCGGTGAAAATCGATTCACACCGTATCCGCATATCCGTCTTTATCCGTATTGGTACGTCCGCAAAACTCCACCGTTATGTTTAACTGAAAGTCAGCCAAAACTTCGGGAGCACAATTCCGCTGGTGTTGAAAAAACGTACGGATACTGTCATACTGTACAAAATCCGCAACAAAATGAGATGGCGTTTTTCGCACGTATTACAATAGGCACAAAAAAGCGGACATATGCGGATACCGCGTAAATCGACCTTTAAGGATGCAAAATGCCAAATCCACCAAATCTTAATGAAGAGATATTGTTTCTATAAAATGGCGCCAAAAATTGCAAGTTCAAGTATCAATCATTATGATACATGTATAACGTTATGTTTTGCTAAGCTAAAAACCCTGAGGCCAATCCAAAATTAAACACAATAGCACACTTGAAAAGACATAAGATAAACGAAAAAGTAAAAAATACCACCAATCTCTCAGAAACTTGGGTGTTTTTTTTATCCATTCGTTTGCAGAGTCTTGGTTATCCGTTTAAATTCTTCATCGATCAGTTTCCAACTATTGCAGATTTTGTTTGTAGCGAAAGGCGTATAGCTTACAAACAAGATCTAGCTGCTATGCCTTGCTTGATCGTGTATACAAAATCTGCAACAGTTGGAAGCTGATCCATTAAGAGTTTGAACCAATAACCAAGATTCTGAAAGCAAATGTATATATCATATTATTTATCGATTTTCATGTACCATGGAGTTATCCAGTTTCAAATTTGGACAATGAACTTCAATTGTTCAAAAAAAAATCCATAATTTCTGGAAGTTACTAAGGGCAAAGCAGTTTTAAATTCGGACAAAATTAACCGATTTATGTCGTAAAGGTGAAATAAAGAAACTAATGGATATCTGTCAATAAAACTTCGACATTAAAGAGAAAAATTACAGGAAATCAGATCCATTTTTCGAGATGTCTCATCAAAAAACAAAGCAGTCGCAGGAACCTTTCCACCATTTCCATGGTTAAAACCAAACAGGGAAGTTCCACAATGAAATCAGATTCTATAAACTTTGATAATCGAGGTCGAGATAGCGAATTATAATGGCCTTTTATCTTTAATAATTTACTGCATATGAAAGCAAAATGATCAATAAAAGTTGGCTTTTTAGAGCCGATTTGGACTTGTTTTAACGCTTGGATAATCCACTTAATCCTAAAATGATACAATCAAAGAAAAGGTTTGGGAAAAGAAAACAAATTCATCTGACGACTTGCTTCTTATCATTAATCATGCTTCAATTTTAACAGTTTTAATTCCAATCGGTAATCCACTTAATCCTTCGCGGCAAAAAAAAGAAGACGAACCGGGGGACAAGTTACTCTTATCTATATTTATACACTAACAGCTGCTAACGAAAAACTAACCCCAAAATATAAGAGATGTGATAATTTTCAACGCGTTTTCATGACCTACGTTAAAAACGAGTCGTTTATTTATACACCTGTATACCCCATTCATTAAAAAACTAAAATTTGGTTTTCAATGAAAAAAACTTCATCGCGAAAGTAAAAAACACTTTTCAACAACGCTGCATTTCATATAATTCTAATTTACATGGCTTAATTTTAACAGATACAAAACTATTTTGACACTAGCTCAGATGCTAAGCACACGCTATCGGTGCGAGAGGTTTGAGGCTCAATTCCCTGGCTGGTCGAATCGGACACACTGTCGTCAAAGGCTTACCACAGCTGCGACGTTTCTTTGTTGCTCAGACGCTAAGTTATGAAGATGAGCCCCGCCACTCGTTACACGCTTCGGCGTAATGTCGCGAGTATGATGAAGATTTGAATTTGATGTTGTTTATCCATATTCATAACTAAACAAGTTTGAAGTTGACGACATCGAAGCAGAGCCACACCTCCAGCTATGCTTGCAATACGGGTGAAGTTACCCCTAAATGTAAATACCTATAAAATGTTCGATTGTAAAAATACAATTTTTTGTACATAAGTTCAGTTTGACAAAAAGATAATTTTCAGTCTGTCAACAACAAAGCCCAGCAGCCAACAAAGCCGAGCAGCGCCGAGCGTGGGTTGGATTTTGAAAGTTATGACAGGAGCAGCATTGGGTTCGTAGATGCCGAGTCACAAAAAGCAAGCTAAAACAATCAAATCATCATTATACTCGCGGTAATACGCCGAAGCGCGTGACGAGTGGCGGGGCCCATCTCCACGGCTTCGCGCCTGGGCAACAAAGAAATGTCGCAGCGGTGGTGAGCCGTTGGCGACACTGTGTCAGACTTGACCGACCCGGGATTCGAACCCGCGACCTCCCGAACCGATAGCAATGTCTTCACAACTAAGTTGACCTCCGGTTAAGAAACGCAAGCTAGCCTGAGAAAAAAAGCATTAAATCGCCAGCTGTTTTATATTCACTTAACAAAAACTCAATCGCTGTAATGGTAAAATACCGGTAATCTAACCAGCAAGATAAAAATAAAGCAAACACAAAGGTGCTGGCCTCACAAGAAAAGGGATTAAGCAATGTAAACAACTTCAAACCAACATCCGGGGTGTTGTTCCGATTGTTTCCGAAATCTAAACACGTCACAGCTATATTCTCCTTTTACCACATCATAGTTTGATGAACGTGAATTATTCAAAATTTTGGCAAAAAGTTTATAAAGTTGAATTAACAAACAAAGTTGAAGATAGTGTCCTTTGAAAGCGCACTGTGTTAGCACAAGCATCGGGTAAACAAGCCGGATCTGTTTTGAAATGGAGACAATGGCATTTCGCGAGCATGTCGATGACAATAGGTTCAGCATGTTAAGGTGAAAGAAAGCAAGTGCTAGGCTGTCTTCTTGCTACACAGACGAGCTGGATCGTTGTGTTTTCGCTAACACAGCTTGTGTAGTTATGTGAACCTTCTACGTTGCTCCATTACAAAGTAAATATCTTGTAATTTGGAAGAGGTATGTCACATTGCCATTCTTTCTATTTTGTTTGACAGTAATTAAAACTGTATTGCTTTGACTACAATTAAAAGATAGCTCCCTTTGTACCAAACTGCTTTGGAAATAAACTAGCATCTGTTTAAGACTTCCCACTAACAAAATAATGTATCAACTACATTTTTAAAGCGCTGCCACGACAACGCAACAATTAAGCAAATAAACTTAGAGATTCTTGCTCAAACGTTAAGAAATGTGCGATAATGATGTAATGCTAAAATACTACAACAGGTGACTCTGCCTTCGGTAAAATTTTAAACCTTTGTTACGTCCAACAAACAGCCAGAAAAAGAAGCAATGCCATTGCTTAAAATTCTAGCGTTTTGCCCTATTGTTTCTACTACTTTTTGATTTGTATTAACGACAAAAAATTTTTGACTTTTCCAAATATCTATTGAAATAAACTACACCACTAGCTATGTTATTGAAAAAAACATTTCAGTGATTTGTTTCGCGAAGTCTTTAAACGCATTTGATTTTTTTAATTTTTAATATGATTTCACAACTACTCAGTAAAAGAAATCACTTTAACTTTTGTTTGATGCAAAATAAACCACAGGAACGCAGGTAAAAATATTTTAGAACAGGCAATTTTTGAACAACTGCGAATAATTGCCAAACCACTTCTTTGTGGCCAGTCATTTATCACAGCGTTAAACGTGCAATCTCTGAAAAATGAACACAAGATGTCGCGTCGGAACAATTATGTAGAAATGACGTCATTACCTTCGCCATTTCTCGCAGTGAGGAGGAAAGAAAAAAGGCAGCAGGTATATAAATATGCTGGGGCTTACAGACAACCATAACTAAACTAAAAAGCGTCAGACACTAAAAATTTTAAAAAACTTGAAATTCAACATTAAAATATGAAAATTGAATTTTTGTTTATTTTGTTGACTTTGAGCAGCTTAGCTCACGCTATTTGCCCAACAAGAAAAGCTAGTCGGAGAAAGCAATTGTCAAAATTAAAGACATTACAAGAAAATGATGTGGTTGTAGAAGCAACATATTGGGGAAAGCAAGCTAGCTTGCACACGTAAGTAGAAACGTTTTGCATGAGTTAGCATTAACAAATATGGTTTTTGACAAAAAAAATCAACCGTCAATGCATTTTGAAACTAATGAGGAAAAATTAAGCGAAATCTATGAAAAAAATATTCTTTAGCACGCTAAATCCAAAAAAATTTGCAAAAAATTGGAAGGCAAGTTACTGTGGCATCCAGAATACAATTTAAGATCTCAGCAAACTTGCTTTAACATCAGCGGATTTCAAAAACATAACAGAAGTGCATCAGAGGTAATTTTATTAAATATCTTCGATGTTACTCATGGCTACTTCTCAGCTAATTGCGGGCAGTAGACCGATTATCGAAGGGCAGACGCCGCAAGAGTAGGGATTATAAAAAATTGAATGGAAAATGACAAAAGATGATGATATCTTACATAGTTGACATAGTTAAACGTAGAAAATTGACGACAACCAACAGATAGATATAAAAAATTTACGAACAGACAAAATCTTGCAGACATTGAACGACAAAACACAAATGAAATCTTGACCTGTTTTTTCACGGCATTGGGTCATGTTACTTCATTGTGGTCTCTACAGGTATATTTTGTGCACCTGGCATTCCTTTAAAAAGGACAGCTGTCTTAGATTTTTTTTTAGAAAGTTACAATTCTAAAGGTTTTAGAAAGTTACATTCTAAATACAATTCTAAATAACCAGAAATTCTAAATGTTTCATTGTATTTCTAGATTTCTGATTGAAACAACCTGGGCCAAACAAAACGGGAATTTACAACGCAACAATTTCATCAGCATCGATGCGTCGGGGTCACAGGTTGAAGCTTGCTTTGAAGAATTGGGAGGAAAAAAGAGCTATATTCTCATGCTAGCTCGTCAAGGAGAATCTAACATTTTTACTCCAATCGAACCTCCAGTGCAGTCCGATCGTAAACGAGATCAGAAGCACAGACAACATATCTGGGAGAAAGTTTGCGCCAAAGTAGAAGGGCAAAGTGCTTGCCAAACTCGAGTATCAGTGCCCATCTCCGAAGATATCTACAGAGGCCGACTTCATCTTATGGAGTGCAAAGTTGAATCAAGCACAAAAGTGGTTAGCGTCAAATGGGACAAAGATGGAAGCACATTGGGTTCTACGATCCACGAGAGAGCTGGAATTTCAGTCAGCAACGATGAAACTTCGGCAATCATCATCATTCAGAATGCAAACCACATTCACAATGGTAGATACGGGTGCACTGCAACGAGCGCCGACGGACAAACAGCCTCAGGGTACACCCAACTTCGAGTCGTAGGGCCTGAAGAAGCACTTCGAATTCAATGCAAAGCCCAAAGTTTCTGTTTCAACAAAGGAACATGCCATGAGGATGAAGATGGCTCAAATCGCTACTGTGTCTGTCCCAGGGGTTTTGAAGGGCACCGCTGTGAACGTATAACAATAGATGCCTTGCCTTCAAGCAGTGAACGCTTCGAAGAGATGGAGAACAAAATGTCTGGCTTGACTGTGGCAATGGTTGTGGTGGTGGCTGGTTTTGTAATATTTATAATTTTTGCCTCCATTCACATTTTCCAACTTCGCAAAAAACTGTCCAAAACCAAAAATCAATACACTTCAGTCAAGCAAAACGACACAATATATGAACATCCAGTTGAAGTACAACAAACAACCAATCCCACTAATGGCGTGATTGGAGTGACTTTAAGCCGGGTATCAGTCGAGAAAACGCCTGAAGGGTCCCAGTCGAGGCGCTCCAGCGCCATAACTGGCAAAAGTAGTTCTTTACACACAATTCAAAGCGTTAAACACGAACTTACAACACCAAGAGGGTCAACTAGTGGCTCACCTCGTGATTTTGACTTATCACCAAGAGGATCAATAAGTCGTTTAAGCATCAGCAGCGGCAAACGAGAGCGCCTTAACGCAAAATCTTAAAATATCAAGCCTTATTTACCGTATTTAATTATTTATTTTCTATATTTTGTTGTTTTTTAAGCTCAGCTTCATAAATTGTCAACGCTTGTCTTATTTATTCCTTTTTACCTTGCACCGTTGCTTATGTGTCATGCTGTCAACTTGTCGTATATTTTATGCTACACCACTTCTGTGCTATTTTTAATAAATTTTGTATTGTGATACGCTCTGTGGCCATCAAACTAGTTACAGCAAGCAAGAACGTAAGATTTCCAAAGCCGTCGGCGACGCTGTATCCGTTTGACCGGCCCAGGAAATGAACTCAAGACATCCTGCGCCGTTTGCGATGTCCTTAATCACTACGACAAACCGGCTGGTACGAGTAACAGTTGAGTAAAAATTACAGTTTATTCACATGAGAAAGCACCCGATCGTCAAATGGTCTTATCCAGCCGTTCAATAATCCTCATTATAACATTGCCGAGTCATCACAAAGCGGAAGAGCGTTCTTTCTGGTTATTGGCTCACATCAGCCGCGCTCACGTAAAAGGTACATTCATCCGTCAGAAAGATTGACCAAAGAAAGATTATCACTCATCCGGATTTATATACGCAAGAAAATTTAACCTTTGTGATACGTAACAGAAGTTGCATTACACTCCAACCAAATGTCTCGTGTGGTTAAGGTACAACGTGTCGTTTTACTATCACCAAGGCAATCAATGGCAAATGCCACTTCAGTCATCGCAAACGCGAGCTTCGTAATGAACACCAGCTAGCAGCTGAAGGCGTAAACACAGCACGATAAGCAATCTCTCGTAGACCAAGTAGCTCTCAAACAACGTTTTCTATTTATGATGTTAACGCTTTCTTGGACCTGAGTATAGTGTGCGTAGCAGTTTACTAGGTCCCAGTACACGGATATTTCTTTAAAAGGGGTTAAAAAGAAACATTTAAACGGCTTATCATATAAGCAAGAGTTAAAACAGGGAACAAGCGACATGAAGATCTTGCCATGCGCAGTTACAGGGCATCTCAAACGCATATTTCGCTACAGAAAAAGGTTGGACCCTTTGATAGGATCAAAATTGGATAAACAGAAAATTGAATTTGTTGGCGTAGTGGCTAAAGACAAGGCCATTGGCGCGGGAGGTGTGAAGTTCGATCCCCGGCCGATCAAATGGGACACTGTTGCAAAGGCTGGCCGCTGTTGTGACGTTTCTGTGTTGCCCAGTCGTTAAATCGCGGAGATGAGCCCCGCCACTCGTTACACGCTTCGGCGCAATATCGCAAGGACAATAAAGATTTTAGTAAGGGCAAAAATAGGTTGCTGGACACACGAGTCGGAACTTGATTTGACCAAGGCCAGTTACAGAGGTCTTGATGCTTATGCTTTCATATTGTTCTCATCGTACACGACTTCATATGTGAAGCAGGGCTCAGATTGGGCGAAAGTAATGAAACATGTTCTGTCCGAATGTGCGTCCGAGACGTGCCCAGAGTGCAGTGGATTCCAGACTTTGTGTTGGCACTTCTCCCTTACAAATCGGAAATCACGTGACGCCAACCAAGTGACGTAGCCAGCCAAAAATTTTAGAAAGTTAGTTGCCGATTCCTAACCTCCTCTTCCCAAAAAAAATCTTTAATGGACAATCTCCAAAACATCTTTCAATATTTGCGTCTACCCAAGTCGTAGTTTGCGCTTATCAGTTTGGAAAACGCTGCCATTGGAAAACTTAAACGTAAAAACTTCTAGAAGTGTGATCTCAAATTTACAAAATCGAGCTACCGTAACCTTTGCTACGTAGTCCCCGCATAGTAAGAGCAAACACAAAAGTGGAGTTTTTGAACACTCTGTTGACTTTGGAAAAAGTTGATTGGGGAGAAAAGCGTACAAGTATGCTGTGTCACACTTAGATTGATAGGTAAAGTACAAAAAGTACTTCCAATATTTTGGTCACATGTTACTGAACACTAACACCGTGACGGTGCAAAAGACATTTCGTGAACGTGGCATCATATCTTACTAAATACATTGACGATAAGCGTTAATAAACACCTTTTCTTAGATAAATACGTCGTTTCCTGTCACAAGACTTAGGGTACAATGGATGTCTGTCCTTCAAGCGCTTATCGGAATTCATAACTACTTTTTTCACTCGAGTACTTTTTCAAGATCATTGAACGGAAACGCTAAGTCATCTCTTCACGAGACACAGCCTAATGGGGATATTTAAGCTTAATTTAAATTTAAATGCACTGAACATAAACTTAAGGCATTCATACTACTCCAAGAGATTCTCTTCGTGAAGTACAGGATTTGGAAGATTCAAACACTCGATGGGTGGCACAAAATTTTAATGCTGTTTGAAACCAATACAAATTCTTTCGCATAGCGAGCAAAATTCAGAAAATTTTGATTTAGCTTTCTTCTAGATTGTATTGTAATGGCCTATTGTATGGCCTAAACAGTATTGTAATGGCCCATTGTATGGCCTAAAGTTTCTAAACAGATAAAGCACATCAAGAAAGACCATTATTTTCGGATACAAAACGATATTCAACAGAGATTTTAGGGTAGATGTCCGATTCGTAAAAGTATATCGCATAAATAACAAAACTCAAATCTTCATTATACTCGTGGTATTACGCCAAACAGTGTAACGAGTGACGGGGACCATCTCCGCGAGTTAGCACCTGGGCAACACAGCTCCGACGAAACTTCGTAGCGGTGATGAGCGGTTGGCGACTATGTGTCGATTTGATCGGCCCTGGAATCGAACTCCAGACCTCCCGTGCCGATAACGATGTGCTTAACAACTGTGGATGCAATTACAAAATTTTAGTTACCGGTAAACATTTTTGACTGAACCGCAGAGTTTTTACATATTGTACGCACAACCGGTTACGCCTACTTCATCAAATTATTTTATTGTGTGACGTTTCTCAACTTCACTCACTACTGTGTTTAATTTGCAGACGGTGAACTATCTCCTATCTTTTCAAAGGTTATTGCTCTGTTGATTCTAGGCAAACATTATCATAATTTATGAGCAAACTGGTCAAGTTTTTTGAACAACAGAACTTGAGTAAAGTAGTCTTAATTAATATTTTGCCGGGTAGTAAGAGAGGAATATGCACATTACAAATAAAATATTGTTTGAACATCTGCCCCTTCTCAAATGCATAACAAATTTAGGCACCAGCACATGAAAAGTTTTTTTCTAAACCAAACGTTGGCTGCGGGATTACTGGCGAAGCATTAGTTTTACAGTTTTGTACCATTTACCAATGAAATAAATAACTGAGGTTATTTTTCAAACTATTAAACAGAAAATTCAACAGTTATTGAGGGAAACTGCGAAGTGAGCTTGCGCTCTTCCAATCAAGCAGCCACCCGAAATATATGACAAACGTGATAGACCCCAGCCGTGAATCGAACCCGTCACGTAGAATCTGTCACCTGCGCGCGGTACCGTTACGCCGCGTCGCTGAAAAATGTAAAAGAATTCATTTCTCCCTGCACAATGTTTAATTTAGCAAAATCTTTAAAGGTTAAACACAAAGTACGATGACACGTGCATTTCAAAGCGGTTGCACAGGAAATTCCTACTCTATTTTGTTTTCCAAGCTTTTTCCAAAAAAAATCTTATCGTTTCTTAAAATGCTGAACAAAATATGCGGCGAAACTATGACCAGCGGTTGAAAATTCCAATCAGCGCATTAACTTTACGTTTTTCTAGGTTGTGGTGTATTTTTCCGATAATGAAGTGAAGACGAGCAAGAAGCGAAGATGAGCAAAAAGCGAAGACGAGCAAGATTAGATCGAGTAAGATTGGCAAATATCGACATTTTCCAGAGCTATCTCATGCTGACCCCCTAACAATCAAAAGCTTTTAAGAAATTGTACCAGAACGTATGTTGCGACTTTGTTTGACGGAATGCAGCAATGTCAATTACGGTTACACGTACAAAGAAAATAAAAGAATTGTACACTGGAGTTGAATATCTTAAAATCCAATCCCTACGGCCTATACGTTATAGAATTTTTAGGTAAAAACACTGAGACAAAAAAATCTGAAAATAAAGTTGAATAAACGTGGCAAAAACAAACTCCTCGCCCACACCGTTCCAAAATCTTACAAATTTCAACAAAAAACTTTTGTTTGATTTCAGTTATAAGAGTTAACATCAAGATATGTGCCGTACAAACATAAAGATTCTTTAAGGTTCGAACAATATCTACGTTTTCAACAACTCAGATATAACCGAAGCAGAAAAATTTCGCTTATAGACCTACCTGTTCTTTGGATCGGCTATCTTTCATTAAGCAAAATGCTTCACTCCATTATGACCTGCAGTTGCAAAACGAGCCGATAGTCCAGGCCTGGACCGGGCCCAAACCCAAACAACCTCTAATCCGAACTTGATTTACAGTTCTAAACAGCCTCAATTGAAAAATGCCGAAAGTCAAGCAAGAAAACCTAGATAGCGCAATCAAATATACCGCAATTCGTGTGACGATTGTAAACCGTATGTCTGACGAAAATTCGAAAAATATGAAATCTTACTTTCTGGCCATTTAAGTTCTGCATACCAAAAAGCAGATCACGTGACAACGCGCAAAATACACAAAAATCATATAAGAATTTTACGAACGAAATATCTCTAAAATATTCAATTCGCAGTGTTCCTCTAAAAATAATACAGGACCCACCCTGTAAAAACAGATTAAATGAAATACATATTACTAGCACCTTGTACATTTCCATTTTAATTCCAAATAATCAATGCACGCTGCTGGCAGGTGAATATGCGTCGATGAGGAGATCAATATAAGAGCTATGGGCAAATCAAAAAGCCGAACCTTCATTATACTCGTGGTATTGCCCTGAAGCGTGTAACGAATGGCGGGGCCCATCTCCGCGGCTTTGCGCCTGAGAACCACAGAAACATTGCAGCGGTGGCGAGCCGTTGGATTTGACCGGTCCGGGAATCGAAGCCAAGACCTCATGCGTCGATAACAACCTCTTGAACCACTAGACCAACCGTCCGGTTATTATGTGAATGACGCACGGCGAGTGGAAACAGCTGCATCATCCTGCATCATCCAAGTAAACACAGCGCAACAATATTTTGGACAAAAAAAAAGAAAAAAACACATAAATTCTAAAAATATATGCAAAATTTTTGAATATTTTGGCTTTTTTCTTAAAATATTTCAATTATTTTGTTGACAACAAAAAATACTGCATGCTATTCAAAGTCAACGCAAACTCAAAATTGATCCGTGACAAGTAAAATTTAGCAGTGTTTTCGGTTTAAAATATGTTTAAATTCTATCTGCATAACGTTTTTTTTTTTTTTTTTTTTTTTTTTTTCAGAAAAATCAACACCTCGGGGTGAAAAACACAGCGTATTGTTCTTAAATTCAAGTAACAGGCTCTAGTTTCCGGAATCGTTACAAACCACAAGCAAAAAATCCTTCTCAGGCATATATTGCCTTGAGTAAACGTTGGTTATACCAACCGCACTGATAAGACCTGATAGATCGAAACAGTGTTTAATATCTGCATTTATATTTTTAAATTGCAGTTACGTTTCTGTAATAACGTACCCTTGGTGAACAATTAGGAATCAAAATCTGAAGAAGCAGACGCAGAGTAGGATATGTACGATGGCGGAGGAAAAGACTCGCCTCGTTTTATGACGAAACTTGAGGCGCCATTCGATGGGAAAATCGTATCCGGACCGGAACTTTTTCCGGGTCCTAAATTTTGAAAGAGATTTTTTCCAGGAAATTTGGCGCGGGTGGCTTAAGCGCCATTATATCACCAAAAATTATCGAAGTTAAAAACATCAACAACTAAGGAATGTTTCAATTTTCTTAAAGCATTGAAAACAAGTAACCGTACTATAGCACAGGCTTACCTTTTCATGACATCTAAATATAGTCGAATTTTTTCTGCACGATTTAAGCAAAAAGGACTGAAACGTTTCATCACAACTGCATAAATTCAGTCCAATACAAATAAAGATCTCATTGCAGAGATCCAGAAAAATATTTTTCAAATGATATTGAAGTGATAATTAAACAGTAGTAATAAGGGAGACTGCAAAGTGAGTTTGCGCTCGTCAAGTCAGCATCTACCAGGTATATATGACAAATGCGATCGGCTCCACCGCGAATCGAACCCGTTACGCAGGATCTGTCACCTGCGCGCGGTACCGCCACGCCATGGCGCTTACAAATGATGGCATAGCTATACTTCAGCTTGCATACATAAAAAGAAAAATCAACATATTTCCACAACTTTCATTAACAATCGTGAATTTTTCATTTGATTAGAGCATTAAATTACGAAGCAGGAATTTTCGACGTGATCTACTTTACAGCTAGGGGTAAATGTTGAGTTAGCGCAGTAGTTTTCAACCTTTCTGATAGAGCGGAACCCAATGAAACATTCCAGAGTCACGACGAACCCCTGCGTATTAATTTAACTTACTAATTCACTTGAACCCAGCTCTAAATTGCGAACTTGCGGAACCCCGGTTGATAACCGTTGGGTTGAAGCCAGGGTTAAGCGTCCCAACGCTAAGTCAGTCAAGTCAAGTTGCCTCAGGCCAAGTCGTTGCGCTCCAACTAAAGCAGGCAGGTTCGAAGCATCTCTTTATAACACTTACAGGGGCTTCTGCTAAAATTCTGTTTCAAAATCTTAAGCGGAAAACCATCCTTAAGCCCATTTCTTATCAACTACTGGTCAAGTCTTTGGGATAAGTGCTTACACATGGTTACCACAGAGCTCCGAGAAAGCGAACCAGTACCATCACTGATACTGTAGATAAAGTTTTTTTACGTACGGTACCACAAACATTAAATTATTGTTTTTCTAAACCGCCACATATCACTATGGCGACATGCTGAATGATATAATGATGACGTTTAATAAGTTTATCAATTTAACTGCAGACTGCTGAGCGATTAGCATGTCAGAAGCAAAACGAACGCTTTTTAATATTTTACTTCTTATTTGATACTACAGTATTTAAACAAGAAAAGTTTTGTGAAATAACCGAGTTTTGGCAAAGCAATTAAAGAGATTTTTTCGGCGTGAGATAATTCAGCGTTAAAACCGGGTTTTAGGGTTTGGGTTTGCTTTAAACCTTGAATTAGGTTAGAGTTAAGGGTAAGGCCAAGGGTTAAGTACCTCCACAGCGAGTTCGTCACACCGACCGGTCGCGCACTCCATTGTGCGACCTTTAATTTTGTGGTCACGACCCGTGGTTGCCAAGTGCTTCTCTACTGTAATGTCCCATTCATAAGCTCTATACATTGATATCACTAAATAAAACGGGGATTTTGCAAAGGTTCTTTTCTAATTGGGTGACAAATATGTAAGAAACATGCATTTTTTAACTGTTTGTTTTCAAAATCAAATATGAACAGTATAACACTGTTTTAGAAAAGAAACAAGAGCTATAGTGAAGAAGGTATTGTTGTTATGTTTTTCATAGGTTCGCTTAGCAGCCTCATAACTTAGCGATTAGTCACAAAGAGAGAAAAAATCTTTGTGCGAGCGCTAACTTATAACAATGCAGATGTTAATCTCCTAAAATAGCCGCAAATTATCGGCTACGTAACCGCATACAGCCCGTCTTTTGTCGTAAGAAAATTATGTCTAGTTATTTCTCAGCTACAATAGACATTATCGAAATGACCATTTCTCTTTCGATAATTTTATACGTGGCTTGGTCGCAATGGCAACTGATGACGTCATAAAAGATTGCACGTGCACTATCAAATTGCGTCGAAATATAAAATTGAAAGTGACGCTTTCAAAAAAATAACGAGCGTTACACAATACTTCTGCATGACAAACTTCCGATCTCAATTTCGCTAGAGCACGCCCGACTAAGTTCAAAGACTCCAACTATTAACAAATAAATGCAGTAATTTATTCGCTATAAGTTAGTATCGGCGGAATTCGGCTTATTAGGAATTATAACATCACTTCAGGATTTATTGAAATAAAGTGATCAGATTAGGATTTTCCCAACCACTGATTAGCAATTATCAATTGTTAACCACGTACGAAGTCCAAGACAAACAACAACACCAAATACATGAAAGCGGAAAATTTCCGATTTCTTTGTCGCGAAACTGATTACACCCCGAGACAGACGACCTTTTTTTTTAGTCAGTTAGTAGCATATTTACCGTCCTATTACGAGAAAGCGATCAATGCGCTATACGAGCTCGCT
Source organism: Trididemnum miniatum (assembly GCA_964006365.1). Lineage (NCBI taxonomy): Eukaryota > Metazoa > Chordata > Ascidiacea > Aplousobranchia > Didemnidae > Trididemnum > Trididemnum miniatum. The sequence goes on from OZ023241.1 coordinate 3,458,266, forward strand.
TAGGAGTTGCCAGCCATCTGTCTATATACTAAGATGGGGGAATCCCGCTAAGTGCCCTTCCCAACGGCACGATAAGCAAACTTACCGGCTTGTTCTCCACACTGTCCCTCTAGCATCAAACAAGGAAGCTGTGCGTCAAGCAAGGAAGGAATAAATACCAATTTTAATGTCATTGGTTTGACCCGACTCGGAATCAAACCTGAGTCTACAGCTCGAGAGACAGACGCTCTATACCACTAGGCCATCTGAGCTGTTGAACCAAAACCAAAATCTCAAAGCAGCACATTTTCTGGGTAGGTCCTCTAGACCAAGGGTGCTCAACCATGGGTCACGAGACGCTAATCATGGGGCAACAACCGCAAGATCTATCAATGGTAATTATCCACTTATTAAGGCCAGTGATCGGCTGTAGCTACTATGAAGGAAATACGGACAAATTTTATTGCTGAGCAGAAGGCCGCTGGTGCTGAGAACCTCCATCCAGAAGGTCACAAACCGTATAGGTTGAGAACCACTGGGCTAGACTTTGACGAATTGACTTCAAGAAAGTTCAATCTACCGTAATAGCCAGGGATGTATTTAGTGAGGGGGGCAATGTGCCATGCCCCCTCCCCCCTTTTGACTTCACCTTTCAGTAAAAAAATATCAAATGTTGCCAGAGACTGAAACATACTAGAGTTTTTTGACAGTTTTTGTAGCTTATGCCTCTTTTAAAAATTTCTCGCTACGCCACTGGTGATAGCAGATTTCCTATCACACAAACGTGACGATGTATAGCACAGTACCGCACACAAATTTTCGAGGTGCCCCGGGTACCGCAAACAGCTAATGCAATACTGTCGTGAGATTTTGAAATCGTGAGTGTAAGTTTAAACCAAACAATAACATAAATATATTATAAACTTCATTATTAATTGTTAGCGATGAATTACAACCCGTTTTAAGTAGTCAGAACTTTTCACTCAGCAAAGTAGGGTTTAAAAATTAAGGTTTGGTCTGTCAACGAAGCATTTTTGAATCTAATCATACAAAACCCGTCCACAAGAATATGATTATAACATAGCTAATTGTAAGCAGAGGTGAAGCTAACTAGCTTGCACCAATGTTGACAAATTGACGTACATCACAGTAAGTTACAAGCAACACCTTTCAAAAAAGAGGGAAGAGGTTACGATATGAAACTTTTTCTAGATGGGAAAAAACATGATTGGGCGAGTAAAAGGGACCAAATTACGCAATATCTGCTTGTTCTTACGTAACACTGACGTCAAGTCCTATCAGTTCGATATTCCACTTGTACAAAAATGATATTTGAGTGATTTTCACCTGTTTAATCAATCTCACATCGAAGTTATTTAAACTTCAATCAATTACGTTTAAACTAGCCAGCAAAAAAGACCATTTTGTCACTCAATTTATTCAAGCTTAGCCTTGCTTCGTGGAAAAATTAATTTACAAACTTGGTGAACAAGAATAGGGTTATTTGAAATTTTCAATTGTTCGTAGAAATTTTTAGTTTGTTATATTGATCTTGTCATATTTTGACTTTGAAGTTGATATTTTATTATACAGTTTACAAGAATCTTCTATTTTAACTCAATTACTAACAATTGAATGAAATATAATATATCTAGAGGTGTAGAATTAATCCAACGACAAAACAACCAAAGCGTAAAAGAATTTAGTTACACTGCAAAAGCAAAATATTTTGCAAAAAACTCCCGTTCAAAAATTTAATCACTGCACAGCTTTGCACTTAGCTGTATATCAGCACATAAGGCAAAGTCACACTACAATTTTGTTAATGAAATTTGGTAATTTAAAGGTTGATTCACACGAAAAACTGATCATTTTTTCAAGTGAATTGATCTAATTGGGAAAAATAAAAACATATCCAGTGCAATAGCTTGGCACAAGGAAAGCTCAATATAGAAAAGTAATGAAGAGGTAAAATTTAGCAGTAATCAATTGCCACAACTGAAAATACATTATTTTCATGTTTAAAATCAGGAATCAATCAATTTTTGATAAGTTTTTAAAATGCTAACGGCGCTATAACGTACAAAAAGCACACGTTTTACCGGCAAATAATCGAGTAACTTGCACATACACAATAAAAGCGAGTTTCCACACAAATAAAAAAAATCACTGAACCGTGACGAACAAATTTTGCGTTCAGAGACAGAAGCACGGCTATTGATGAAAGACAAACAAAAACGCCATTGTTACAGCGATTTATCGACAATACCTAATTTCTGGCCCACTCAACCACTACGGTTCGAAAAATTATTCTTAAAATCAAATCTTCATCATACTCACGATATTGCACCGAAGCGTGTAACGAGAGGCGGGGCCCATCTCCGCGGTTCAGTGCTTGGGCAACACATCTCCGAAAAAAACGATGCAACGGTGGCGAGCCGTGGGCAACAGCGTCAGATTTGATCGGCACGGGAACCTAACGCACCACCATACGTGGCGATGCCTCTAACCCCTACGCCAACCATCCGGTAACGAAATTAGTTACGGATATCAAAAGATACAAGTCTGGCGTAGCATTCACTGAGTAACCGTAATTTTATGCAAAATTTTTGAAAGAGCAAACTTTTTACAGAGGTTCGTATTTTGACAAAATTTCTAATTAAAAAAAAACTGTTGGAAAAAGTTTCATAATCAATTTATACCTTGACCCCAAATTCTGCCAATTTCAAACTATTTTATAAATCAATAAAAAAAGTCCAATCGACAGCGTGGTTGGGTAGAGCAAAAGGGCAACTTGCTATTTCAAATTCAACATTCATTTTGGCACAATTATTTATCAAATAAAATAAAATATCGTATTAGTTTAGATTTCTTTTTTGGTTACCTTTATTTATTGTGCTCATGAACGACCAAGTTCAGTTGTTGGACGTCGCATTCGGTGCGGAATGTCTGGGGTTCGATTCCCGGGCCAGTCACACCGGACACAGTGTCGCCAACGACTCGCCACCACTGCGACCTTTCAGAGCTGTGTTGCCTAGGCGCTAAGATGGATCCCGCCACTCGCTACACGCTTCAGCGTAATACCGCGAGTGTAATGATGATTTGATCTGAAGGATTCTTTTTCTATCCAGTAACAGAGAAAGCAAATACTCTTACCACTTCTTTCTGCCGATAAATCGTATCCTCTGCGGCAAATATCTGCTGCGTTTTCTCATCCAAACTGTTACGGAGTTGACTAATTTCTTTTTTCATTTCGTTCTCTGCTTCTTTCCGCTTATCCGAAACGTCTTTTTCCAAATGAGCAATCTGAAAAAAAATTAACTCGCAAACATTGTACTATTTTGTATTTAGTTTAACACTTTTCTATCACGAAAAAGCGCAATAACGAGCTCGCTTAGGAGTTACCAGACATCTGTCTACCACTTCAAAATGAGGAAATCCCGTTGAGTGCCTTTCCCAACGGCACAACAAGTAAACTTGCCGGCTTGTTCTCCACACTGTCTCTGTAATGCTAAGCGTCAAGCAAGGAAGTAGCGCTGTGAATATCTTTTTTACAGTCACTGGTTTGATGCGACTGGGAATCAAGTTAACAACTCCAGAATCAAACGCTCTTAATTACCACTCGGCCTTCTAAAAATATAATCAACCTCTTGAAACTTTTTAACTCCCGTGAAATTTAATCGGAAGGAAATAATCTGTAGAAGCTAGTTTGCTGTTCATGTAGCTGTGCGTCAGTCTATGAATTATCATACTCTCAAGATTGAATTTTTATCCAGACTAAACGCAGAAAAAATGCCTTACGATAATTGTCTCTGCGAGGTGGATTTCGAAACAAAGCAAATTAAAACCATGAATTAACTAAAAAAGCAATTTTAACAAAGGTTTAAATTAGTTTTATGCAAAACGTTGTTTCTCGTTACTGGAAAAACTTCGCAGCAAGTCCTAGCACGGCAACAACTTATACATTTGAAAAGTAATTTTTTGTCGCAATCACTGCGTTATACAGCACTTAAACCACCGTACCTTGGTTTGGAGAGATAATTTTTCTTTATTTTCTTGATCCAACTCTTGTTCCATGGATTTCAACTCCGTTTCAAGCGATTGGATCGCCAATTGGAGCTCATCTTGTTTTCGATCCGTATAATCTCCGCGCTCTTTTAGTTCCAGCTGCAACAGCTCCATCTAGTTGCAATAAAAGTTTACTGCTATGACACGCAATGAAAAAAAAGTTATTGGGGAAGGTAGGAAATCTATAACGAAAACAACTCATTTTCTAAAGGTCATAACTGCAAAAATTTGGTGTTTAGATGAACCGATTGAGTTACAGTAAATGATGATTGTTATAATTACTTGTTTTTGAAGTTGGGCAGCACTTTCATCTGCTTTTTTCTTTTCTTTCGATTTCTCCTCGATTTCCTCTCTCATTTCTTTAACTATTTCTTGCAATTCAGAGATTTCTTTATGACTTTGGGCGAGTTCTTCCTCTGCTTCTTCGCATCGACTTTTCGCCGCTTCAGACTTAAATATATTTTTACAACTTAAAACTTCAAAAGCAATTAAATACTGATTGATTTTCTAATATAATGCACTATTTTGCATAAACACATCGGTACGGGAGGTCAATGTTCGATTCCCATGCCGGTCAAATCGAACACAGAGTCGCCAATAACCCGCCACCGTTGCAATGTTTCTTTGGAGCTGTGATGCCCAGGCGCGAAGGAGATGGATGCCGCCACTCGTTACACGCTACGGCGTCATACCATGAGTAAAGTATAATGAAGATTTGATTTTGATAACTTTGCTTACGACACAAAATTATTAGATTTCTAACAATGCAAATTTTTCCAACATTTACGAGCTCATTCAGTGCAAAAATTATTTCAACTATACCATTTACTCGAACTATATCTTAGAGAAAAAATGGGAGATTTCTTTCAATGCGGAAATATAAAGTGATCGAGATCGTCGCTAAACATAATATGCTTCTCTCAATCCGTGGAAATTATTTTATTTTTGCTAAATCCATTAAAAATGTTTAAAAAAAATCCACTACTCAATTTGGGCATCTATTTTCATGAGAGAAACTCCAACAAAATTTTGGAATACAATAAATAAATATTGGACGAAAGCAGCTCAAGGAACAAAAATAACGCCACAGTAATTCTTGAAACTGGACGTTTCGACAGCATAGATTCAGTTGTTATCATCAGCAGTGTCATAGCAGAGCTGATGATGACAGATGAATCTATGTTGTTAAAACGTGCAGTATCGAGATTTACTTTGACTTGATTTCTCTTCCTTATGCAAGAAACTATTCTAACGACAATTTCATGACCAAAAGTTTATGAATGAATTGACATGCTGTAAATTGTTAACGATTATAACAAAGAAGTCTGTACGACCATGCACATACAGGGTGTTCCAAAATAAAAGTAACCCACATAAAACTAAAAATTTAAACAAAGGCCTCAAACTTTCAGCAATCAATTGTTATTATATGAGCTCGGAGAAAACGTTAATACTTTTAACGTATTCTGTATAAGCAAGAAATGATAATCGAATTAATGAGTTGCATTTATTTTGCGACACCCCGCCATTAACTGAAAACTTTTTTAAGTCGCATAATTGCAGTTTAAATTTCTACAGTAGTGAATCATGTGCATCATCAAAGATGACGAAGTTGCGCATCGAACCCGCGAAACCAGTTCCGGATCCCAATACACAAACCGCTCGACCAACTCAATGCGCTTTTGGTCGGCAACAAGTTCACCAAACAGACTACGCCACACGAAGCACTCGCATTCTAACTACCGCTAGATGGCAATCAGTCACAATTACCAAATAGCATGATTTTCTACTTCCATAAATTTTGTAATGAATAATTTGGCTCTAATATGCAATTTTTTGTTTCATACAGATGATAATTTTAAAATCGCGAAAGAAAAAAATTTAAATCAAAAGTAAAAAATTAAATAAAAAAATAAATCAAAACAATTAAGGGCACTAATTTTCTGTAGAAATACTCAAGATGAAATTTTTATATAAAAAGAACTAAAGGAACAAAAAATATGATGAAAATGAAATAAAACAAAAGATTTACAAGAGATGCCATTACAGCATGCAAGAAAAAAAATTGCGACATCTAGTGATTACTAGTGGACACGTGCTAATTTGAAATACCTCTTCGTCCGAACTGGAATTCTGTAGAAAGGATATGAGTATTGAGTAACTACATTACTACATGCTCAAGACATTAGAAATTATTGGGAACAATTCACGTAACTACATTTTAGTAATTCGACCAGTTAAATTCTGCTCAAATCAGTTTCTGTAAACGTCTTACAGCTAACTACAAACTAATATGAAGAATTAGTCGTCATCGGTAATTATTTAAATTTACTCGATTAAATTCAACACCAACCTCTATCTGAATCTCTTTCAATACATTTTTGGTGTCTTTGACTTTATTTTTTTCTTTTTTCATCTTGTTTTTCAGTTCATCAATCTTTTCATTCGCCTTGTTGTTATCCTGCGACAGCTGCTGTAGTTCTAGTGACTTTTGGTCATAATCTTTTTCATAGTTCGTCATCTAATAATGAGATAATAATATATAACGGAAGTAATTTCAAATTTTATTGAACAGGAAATTCAACAGCAACTGACGGAGACTGCGAAGTGAGTTTACGCTCTTCGAGTCAGCAGCCACTCGGTACATATATAAAATGCGACCGGCTTCAGCCATGAATCGACACATTGGATGTGTTACCTCCGCACGCTACAGCAAGACCATGAGAAGTAGCTTACGTTGGATTGTCCTTGATGCAGTGGTAGCTGCGATTACTGAAGGTAAAATTTAAAAGCATATAATCATATCTTCATTATACTCGCGGTATTACGCCAAAGCTTGTAACGAATGGCGAATCTTCGCGCCTGGACATTACTGCCCCGAAAAAAGGTCGCAGTGGCGGCGAGCCGTAGGCGACATCGTGTGTCTGATTTGGCCGACTAAGGAATCGAACCCCAGACCTGCTTCACCGATAGCGATGTCTTTTAACCAATTCGCTAATCATCCAGTAATGCCAGACTCTTCAAATCATCTTAACAGCGCAGACAGCAAAAGTCCCTTTCAGCATGATGCATTTGAAAAAGAATGGGTATCGTATTTACATGATGTTGGTGTCACGCTGGTATGACGTCATGAGAAGTAACTTGAAACGTTAACACTAGGGGTATTAGAATACAGTTAGGGGTTGAAGAGATTGGGGACAGGGTTAGACAAAATAGACACCTAACGTAAATACAACTTTGAGGCTGGAGTACACAAAGAGCACCTTTAAAAGAAAAATCCTGTCGGTGCCCTAGACACTGTCTTTTATTAGCCGTCTGCTCACCACACATGGTGTAACACTAAGTTGTCAGTTTCGATCGTATACGTTACTTTGGATGCAACAATCTACATGAAAGCGTAAGAACTCAAAAATTCACAACTTAGTCAAATATCGGAATACAATAAAATAATATGGGACAAAAATAGCTCAAGGAGGAAAATATAACTAGTATTAACCACAGTATTTTTTTTAACTGGACGTTTCGACAATATAGATTCAGCTGTCATCATCGGTAGTGTCAGCAACACTGTGCAATACTGAAAGGAATATCATTCAGCTTTGTACTTACTTTGTAAAAATTAAAGCATTCGTTTCAGGTTTGTACTGCTTTGCTTACACTGCTGATGATGACAGCAGTATCTGTTTTCGAAACGTCCAGGCTTAAGAATTACTGCGACTGCATTTTTCCTCCGAAGACAAACATGTTTTACGCCTTACTTTCTTTTCAATATTTTTGATTGCTTTCTGTGCAGCGTCCAAGGCTCCACCGCGCTCTTCCAATTCTCGACGAAGCTGTTCAATTTCCTCCAGAAGATGATACTTTTCCTCTTCTGCATCACGTGACTGACGCACTTCATCTTTCAGAGCCTCGTCTGCTAATTTCAACTGAAAGCAAAATGATTATCAAAACACCTTCTAAAGGACCATTCAAGCCGGTCCACACCACGCACCTTTCAAGTGCTTAAAGCTTCATCTTTTTCTACTGCTTCTGGCCCTAAGCAAAAACTGTGTTTTACGCACCATCCAGGCGCAATCGCACTGACGAGACTTCTCAATGTCTTTGAAAACTTTTTGGTTTGTTTTACTACTGCATCACATATTGCATGATGACGCAACAATACAACAAACTAAAATGCCTCCTTAACATTGAGAAGTGTCAGTCAGTACAATCGCACCTCTAGGTGCACTGTCAAGAGATTGCTTTGATTGTTTTTATTTTTTCACACATAAGGTGCACCAGACCAGAACTCGCAACGAACTTTTTGAGAGGCATAGGGTTACTGGGTTACTGTATGAAGCTCATTGAACAAAACAACTTGACATTTTAAAGGCAATAAAGCATAAGGCACCACCTGATCCATACATTAATTTCACGGCTTAAACGGCGCACGATCAATTATCGAGAAAAAAGGATTTAAAGTGCGGCTTATGGTCCGTAAAATACATTAAGCTGTTTGCTGCAACCAAGACAACTATGGTTGGCGCCAAAAACTCTTACAAGCTCAAGCGGCACGGCGTAAGCCAGTGATTTGCAACCTTTTCTGAGCACAGGCCTCCTTGACTGTGACACTAAAAGACCGTGGTCCCTTGAGTGTAATTTTAAAAGTCACGGTGTAGAAATTAAAATGTATTTATTTCTACGCGCGTACCCCCTAGAGAACACTCTGTGTCTCACTAGGGGGGGCAAAGGCAACGATTAGGAACCTTTGATGTAAATTAATTTGAGAGACTAACTCTCTCACCTTTTCTTCTAGAAACGAAACTTTTCCTTCTTCCTCGTGCCACCTTCGCTTGAATTCATTCATCTCCTCTCTCGCTTCATCAACTTCTTTCTTTGCTTCATCTCTCGTTCTTTCGAGGTCATGCAGTGCTTTTTTCGCTTCTTCATCAAAATCGCTTGTTTTCTCAATCTAAATGAACGGGATACAGCAAATGCACGTTGTGATGTCATCACTGATTGCATTACCTCTGTTTTCAGTTTTTTAATTTTGCTCTCAGCTTTTTCCAGTTCTCGTTCTTTGTCTTCCAATCGAGAAATGGCGTCGTGACCTTTCACCTCTGCTTCTTTGCACAGTTGTTCGGCGTGTTGAAGCTGATTGGTCAGCTTTTCAATTTCATCTTCAGACTGACCCAGCTAAATCAAATCAATTCTTCGCTATACCAGCGTTACTATGCTAAAGCGTGGAACAAGTGGCAAGTCCATCTCCGCGACGTAGCGCCTGGGCAAAACAGCTCCGAAGAAAGATCGCAGTGGTGGTGAGCTGTTGGCGACATTGTGTTCGATTTGGCCAAACCAGGAATCAAACCCCAGATTTCCGACACCGATAGCAGTGTCTTAATCACTGAGCTATCCAGCAAAAAAATTACAAATCCCAACTAATACTGAATACCGCAGAGAAATAACTTGATGACTTTTTCTGCTTAATCAAATGAGGCTATCTCGCAACGAAATCGGCAAACTGGGTTCACATCCGGGTGAATTACAGCAAAAAATGCCAATTACAAAGCTTCCAGTGAGCAACCACCGCTGCACGTTTGTCAAACTTCAGTTTACGTTGCTTGAGTGCAAAATTGCACAGAAGCACCGCCAATTCACGGCACATACTAGCGTAAAAGAAAATATTACCAACGAGAAACCGTACCGCTGTTTCTGCAGTCGAAAGCCTTTGTTCAGCTTCACCGAGAGCTTCAGTTTTTTTCTCGCTTTCTTCTATCGCTGCATCAAGCTGTTGAGTGAGATTTCTACGCAGTTTTTCCAGTTCTAGAGATTCTCCAGCAGCTGACTCGTATCTTTCTTGGTACAGCTTCAACTAAAGTAAAGTAAAAACCAGTGTGAAAATATGCTGATGCTATGTGAAGTGTTGTTATTATGAGTAGCAGGATAGTCTTACAAAGTTTTACTGTATATAGTTGCTTATTTGATTATTCAGCCTCCTATTACAAAGCGCTACAGCTTAAGAGTTGCCGGCCATCTGCCAACACTACGATGGGGGAAACCCGTTAAATAACTTTCCAACGACACAGCAAGTAAACTTGCCGGCTTGTTCTTCACACTGTCCCTTTCAATGCCGAGCGTTAAGCACGGAAGCTGTAAATACTAATTTTAAAGTCATTAGTTCGACCCAACTCGGAATCAAACCCGAGTCTACAGCTCCATAGGCAGACGTTCTTACCTATCGGCCATCTGAGCTGCAGTCGGTTGCTTTTTTAAAATAAGACTTATTGCAAAAAAACATCTTAAAATTACGCTTCAAATTAAGAGTTGGCTGGCGGTAGTGTACCGACACCATTCTTTGCCATGAGGGAAGGACGAAAAATACAAATACAAAATGAATAGAAACAGCATGATTCGCTCACAACCTACAGCTTCAGCAGTATATGGGATGTAGCTCAATATAAAATTTTACACCTAGTCCATCATTTCTCAAAAATTGAGAAATTTACACCTACTCCATCACATTCTTCTGATTTTATGATCCAGTGATTTTTGGCTGTACCTTTGGTCTTTTTTCATAACAGTTACCCATCAGCAAAACATGAATATGTTATGGCAAACGGTACAACCGGAAGTTAATTAGCAATTTAATTATAAATATTAGCACCAAGAAAGAGCTATAAGCACTTAAGTGGACGGTTCCTGTTCAGTTTTGCTGGTGCCATTGTCAACGTCGTAATGTTAAGCCTACGATAAGCCACAACGTCTTAGAAATTTGTACCCAGGCATAAGACCCAGCTCAGCGAAACCTTATAGCGGTGACAACGGCACCATAAAAGAGCAGAACGTCCGCCAAAGCGTTTTCACCCGTTTATTGGCCGTGATATTACAAATTAAAATGAATATGTTAAATCCATTAACAAATTACAAATCTCACTTCATTTTCCAAAGCTTCCACATTTTGCTCAGCAGCCGCAAGCGCACTTCTCACATCCTCAGTGTCCTCCATAACTTCCGCCAGCTCCAGAGCGTGAGTTTTCTTGATCTTTTCCATCTCAGAACGCATAATGGATGCAGACACATTGGCATCATCCATGTCAGACACCT